>OZ004344.1:24813260-25405214 GCA_963924445.1 Philereme transversata | reverse complement strand
AGAAATCGTAATTTATTTTGACCTTTCCAAGTGTACATTGTATCGACGTGGAAAAAATTAATCTGAATCTGAAAGGTACCTTCTCTTTGCCCTTTATCAATTACTCCTACTACATGACCATCACACCCCACATGGCTGCCTTAAAAGTCGCAAGAGCTTTCACAGCTTCACACGGACCACGAGCGATGACCCGGCTGCCGCTAGACGGACACTGTGGATGAATAGAAACTCCCCGTCGCCTGATTTCACCACCCCAAAGGTCAGTTACCACCCGGGCACGATCTACCGTGGCCAACTCCTATAGATTTAGGTAATATCTGCAAATGGGGATTCAGGGACCCTAACTTAACGCAGTGTGACTGCGGTGATCCTGCGCAGTCAATGCAGCACTTGCTACTATGCCCATTATGCCCGAACACCTGCACGATGGAGGACCTAATAACCGCCTCACCGAATGCTATTGTTGTGGCCAAACACCTGTCCAACATAATATAAAACGTAGATACGTACAACTTTTGACACGCTAAGAAGAAGAGTTACTCCTCCTGCTAGGTAACCAATAGGTATTTCAAAAGGTTCACTTTCGATCTCCCTACTCCTTATTTAATATTAGTATCGACGAACTCCAAGTCATTAGTAATTCACCACACACCACTACCGGTCCTGCACTCCTCACTAACAAAATGACCGATTCCTGTTCCATATTTGGCAACAGGATACAAACATCAGAATAACAAACAGCCATTGTTCTTATGCAACGAAAGACACTCTCCATATTGTTCAACGAAAAAACTGAGGCTTATTGGATCATAGACGATACGAGAGAGCTGTGAACACACACACACACACAGCGCTATCTAGCTCCAAACTAAGCAGAGCTTGTCCTATGGGAACCAGATAACTCATAGAATACTTATAACATATACTTTTTTTGTAAATACATACTTATACTATATAGAAAAACATTCAGACCCGGAACAAATATCTATAAATCATGCAAACATTTGTTCCGCGGCGGGAATCGAACCCGCTACCTCCTGCGTCTCAGCCGGCTATACGCCCACTGCGCCACGGAGGTCGTCAGTATTAGGATAGGTTATTTCTCTGGAGCAAAAGTTTTATAATTTTTTCAGTCTCAATGTAAAACCTGTAGTTATCTTTTTGTAGGAATTACAATGTCTACATATAGTGAATTAACATCAATAAGTTATTTAATTTTTTGTGTTTTATAACTATAAAATGAGTAAAACAAATTTAGTGTTATTCATGTAATACTCGGTTTTTTTCAGATCTATATTTTAACGGTTTTCGACTCAACGACTATTCTAAGAGCACGTTTCCCACTTCTAAAGGTGTTTATACACATCTGCGAATAATCCTCGACTTTGTAGTGCCCGCATGTCTGTCCATAACTCATTTTTGAGAGCATTTTGAAAATGTATTTTGGTTATTTCAGTTACGAGTTTAAACAGGAAGGAAAGTGCAGATGTTAATTTTTAAGTGTGCAGATTTTTATACGGGTTTTAAGTGCCTACGTTAATTTATAAATGACTAGCTTCCATCCGCGGCTTCGCACTCGTGGTTATTTAATAAAAAAAGCCTATGTGTTAATCCAGATTATAATCTACGTGCATACCAAATTTCATCGAAATCGGTTCAGCCGTTACGACGTGATTTGGTAACAAACAAACATCCAAACTATCGCATTTATAATACTAGCTTCCGCCCGCGGCTTCACACGCGTTGTTTGTCTATAAAAATGGGCTAACACATAGCAATCTAACAATCCAGGTTATAATCTACATAGATACCAAATTTCATCGAAATCGGTTCAGCCGTTACGACGTGATTGAGTAACAAAAAAATAAATAAACAAACATCCAACCCTTCGCATTTATAATATTAGTGTGATAAGCTACCGTCAGTAACTTATAAGTTAAGTACCTAGGTAAGTACCTAAATAATTCAAAATTCGAAGTTGTTAAATAAAGAAACACTTGGTAAAATCTGTTTTCGATGAAAACATCAGTTTTATAAGGTGCTTAACCTGAATTTAAACATATACGATTAACGTAAGTCCTAAGATACGGCAAAGTCCAAAAAACTGCTGATTTCTCTCTTCGAGTTACATTCTTCAAGGCTGATGGTCGTGAACCCCTGAATGTTAGATTTTCTTTTGTGACGGTATCATGTATCTTAGAGTCAAGAGTGGTACGAGTACAGACCTGTACAGACCAACGTATCGTACGGCCCCTGTAGTCTTTTTGCCTTCATCATTTTTTGCATTTTTTGTCGTCATCCTTTGCCAGTGATGACGAGCTTCTCCAAGTTGTCAAAGTTTGGCTTGATTTACGCTCAAAGTACTCAAGAATTGTTTGGAGGCAGATGTAGACAGTCTGATAGTTATCTTCAGTTCCTTGAATATTTAACTGTGTGTTCTTTACCAGCTGATCTGATTTAATAATTAGTAAATAATTAACATCGGGATAACATATAAGAAAGGTACGGTGATTATGAAAAGCTTAGGATGATATCCTGAAAAATTTGACAAAAATGTTTTATATATAAAAAGTTATACTTTTTCATGGGTAGAATCACCCCTTCAGAACATATACATGTTCCAAACACCCTGTAAACGACAGACAGACACGTCTAACTGTCAGAGCCTGTTAGCACAGCTATTACTCATAAATTACCGTCATCTTAATAGCATTATAACCAGTTAGAAAGGAAACACATCCTGGCGCATGCTACATGTTGCAAAAAGAGCTGCTTTTAATAGCGTACTGAACTCAATAACTACATGTTGAAACTAGTGGTTCGCCCTGAACTGAGATCTCGCGAGTTTCCGATTAAAACAAAAAAATATTATTTGTAATCTTTGACCATCAAAATAGTGCCACCAAATAAAGAACCAAATAACTTGACCTACAGTTTCATTCAATTTACAGGTAACGGGAGTTCATGTGATATATTATAGTTTTTTGTGGTAAAAATTGCAGTTATTCTATATGTCAGACTTTTGCCTATATTTGTGTCACTTTAGCTACACGCATACCAAATTACAGCACTGTGGGGTCACCGGTGTACCCTGTGAATGTTGTCAAAGTTCAGTTTTTATTATGGCTAATATAACTCAGAAACAATAAGAGCTTTACTAAAAATAAAAACGGAGTCTAAATATACTAATGAAGACCTTTTATTTGACGTCCTATTTGACCTAATAGTCTCATTTTAAATTTGTTTTACTCCTCTTGTACTCCGATATCTCAACAACCCCCTAACTTTTTTAACTCATGTAGTCACACCAAAATTGTGCCATCACTAGCTACCAATGTATTAAATTTCACGATGATCGGATTAACGCTTCGAAAGTTATCCTCGGACAAACAAACATTCATACATACATACAACGCTGATTTACTCCTGGGCCCAAACAATAAATAAATATGAATAGGTATCCTTGACACAGATAATCCTATGAGTAGTAGAGGTTTTTCTGAAAGGGCTCTCCCGGGGAAGTACTACCACCATACCTATTTCTGCCACCAAGCAGCATTGCTGTGTTTCGGTGTGAAGGGTTGTCGGTGAAATTACAGGCGCATGCGGCTTTACACATGTGTGCCTCAAGTTTATAGACGCAAGGCAGTGCATCGTAGGGCACATTTCTAAGATGCGTGACCTATGAGGCAATACTTTGCAATAGGCGATGGTTACCATGGGCCATAAGCTTGAAGAAAATGAACTGAAAACATATTTATTTGCAGCCAAAAACTTATCAATAAAATTACCCTGAAGACAATTTATGTAATTAACTTAAGATAACTGGTATAATGTTAATAGACATGATTATAGGTATAAAGTTTGAGGCACAACACTCCTACGATCACAGTTTAAATAAATAAAAAAAAAGTATTGCTGGACATGTCACACAACGCTATCTAGCCCCAAACTAAGCAGAGCTTGTACTATGGGAACCAGATAACGGATAGAATACTTGTATACGTTTTTTTTTGTAAATACATACTTATCATATATAGAAAAACATCCAAACCCGGAACAAATATCTGTAGATTATGCAAACATTTGTTCCGCGGCGGCAATCGAACCCGCTACCTCCTGAGACGCAGGAGGTAGCCGGCTATTCGCCCATTGCGCTACGGAGGTAGTTAAAGTACCTAAAGGTAAGTTAAGTTTATGCAGCGGCCTTCAAAAAGAACACCGTAAAACTTTGTGATACAATTGGCGGTCTTATCGCTGAATAGCGATCGCTACCAGACAACCTTTGGATGGAATGGACTGTGTGGACATTACCTGGGGTGTAATGGTGTACCTAATATACTACATATACCTACTTATACTTATAATATTAAAAATAAAAATAACATATATGAATGAACCTAATTAATAACTACTTAAATAAGAAACATATTAATTAATAATAAATACATAGATAATTAGCGACAAATACTCAAATAGTCTTTGACCATACGTTTAAAAATGGCAAGTGACGTTATTTATTTTCAAAATAGAACCTGTAAGCCTGTATCTAGCCTGTATCTTAGTAAATGGGGTATTATAGACAAATCGGCAACGCAATGCCAATGTGGTGCCCAGCTCCAAACAATGGCAAACGTCCTTGCATGCCCATCCTGCCCTACCACCTGCACGATGGAGCAACTGATGACCTGCTCCGACGCTGACATGAACGTGGCGACGTACTGCTCAAAATAGCTATAGCCTTGAGACATCGACACGAAAGAAGAACAAAGTAGAACCTAGAGATTTTGATAAATCATCAGATTCTCAAAACCGACGACAGATGGTACGGGTCTAAAATTTACGGCCCACTCTGGGAAAAAAGACGGACATTAACGCAGAACACAGGGGCGTGAGACAATACACTTCCGAGCTTGTTCACAGGTACATTCGAATAGTGAGGTGGAAAACTGTTTTGTAGAAAGTTTTTCTTGCCCTGCCATATCTTAACAGCAGTACATCTTACGTGGATAGACAGAAAAGAATAAAATTGTCAAAGAAACCTTTGACCTTGTTCTTAGATAACTATACAAATAAATCGAATTAAGTAAAATTAATTTATTACAAGTTACTGACTCATAGGGACACCTAAAATAACACTTAACACTAAACAACTTAAAAACGAATGGAGTTGGTGGTGATGTGTCACACAAGTAGCGTCAGAGCTTGTGTACAGGCAGTCTACCCTGCCGGCTATCGTAGCGAGGACGGTGTTGGAGCTGGCCCGCAATCTGTGCGGGCCGCGGCGCGGTTACGCATGGTGGTATGGAAGCAATCAATCCTATATAAACAACTATAGATATACTCGGGGCCCACAGCGTTTTCAAAATTGATCGTCGAAGCGACGTGTGATCCGAGAGCTGGCGCTTTTCTGGGTCAACGCATAAGCATACCATTCAGTGGGGCACTTCCGCCTGGTAGTGATCTGGAGCAGTTGAGATCGTTTGCAACGGTCTTTAGACGATTCAGCTGTTGATGTGAATGATTCTTCTGTTAGTGTTTTACAGACTTGTAAATAATTGTATATTATATCTATTAATAAATGTATAAACTGTATACATTTTTTATTCAAGAACACTCTCATAATAGTATATTATGATACAAGTGAGCTAAGTTGCTCATTATACACGAGGCTGTGAGTTGCAGCCCGAGCCGTAGGCGAGGGCGTAAATCAGCCGAGTGTTTAGTGAGCAAGTTGCTCACGAGTTTCATACGCACTTTTTCAACACACTTGCGAGGAAAAAACAAACATGTATTGCATAAAACTTTTAAAACAATTTGTACAATTTTCATAACGATATTGTTGCACACGCTAAATGTAAGGTGATTGATTACATATAGCCATACAGCCTACTTCAAAATTATAATTTAAGAGATGAAATGCAAATATTTTATTACAAATTATTGTGAATTATAAATAATTTGATATTCATAAATGTTTTTTCGTCCTAATTAGGAATAAATTTATTTATTCCAAAAATGTAAATGGATTTACAGCGACATAAACCCTCTTTGTTGTTACAAAACTGTATTACCCGGTTAAATTGAAAATGCTCTGTTTACTCGCATATAATTTGCAGTTAGGTACTAACTTAACTTTGTAGGGATAATTCTATTACGCACTAGTGTGTAATATTATTATGCACGTGTGTATTATAGTTCGGTTTATGGCCCTAAGAACGATGTAATAAGGCTCATTTTACGAGCAAGTGTGTTGAAAAACTTTAATTAACATATCTTCCAACGTTTAAAGGTAGGAAATTACTCGAGTGGAGACCATGCACTGGAAAGTGCAGCGTACGACGGCCTAGGTAGGTACTAGATGTAAAAATGACAGAACAAAATTGCCTGGGGCAGATAATCTGGATAGGCTTATGTGCAGCACTGGCCGTTCTAGGTTTGATATGATGATGGTGATAAATTGCATACAAACTTCAAAATATCAACATAATTCGTATATGTATTATATATACTGAATTTTACGTCATAAAGTTTGACCATCTCAGTTTATTACACGACTGTACCGGAAGACGGCGCGGTGTAAGTACCTTTGTATCCGTTTCGGCTATCCCCCTCCCACGAGATGAATTCAATTCAATTTTGCACTTGAAAATGTTTGAGAATGTTGCAAAATAAAATGCAATTATAGTTAGGTATTTATGGTTAAATTCTACTATCGTTGCTTTTATCATGTACTGAAAGGAGCAGTTCTGGGACTAAGATATTCAAATGCCATAGTCCGGTAAGAACACATGTTCTAAAAAAAGTAAAGGTGTCCTATTAATTAATAGTTCGTAATTATAGCATATTTATTCGTTCTTGACCGCGAGCTATGGAAAGAGCAGAAGGCCTTTCCCGAGAGGGGTAATAATAATAATTTAATGTCAAATATGTATAAAATGACACCATAATATTTTTTGTTACATTTTTTTATCTATTTTATTTGCTCCTGGTTAACTAATTCCCTTATTGTCTAATGGCGAGTTATTACGTCGGTATTACTACGACTCGTATCTCCTTGAAAAAGTGTCAAACTAGTGTCAAACTTTTGACAAATCGTTTAAAGGGCAAGGTGTACGCTTTTATAACAAACTCCCAAGGGATGTACAAAAATTGACAATTAACAAATTTAAAAACGTAATTAAACAAAATCTTTATAAAAGAGCCTACTATAAAATATCGGATTATTTAGTTAGATGATAGAGAAGCTTGGGATTGAAATTGCTCCAACTCTTCAAAATGTTACAATTTAGACGTAATTTATTTTCTGTATTATGTATTGTAAAAGGATCATTAAAAAAAACAACCAGCCTTGTTTCTTGCCTTTCTTTCCTGGCTTGGTCGCGAAGGAACAGGTAGTAAAATTGACGTTTCAAAGTGATCCTTGTGATTTTAATGAATAAAAATATTTGACTTTTGATTTTTTTTGACACGTTTTTAAGGAGAAACGAGTCGTAGCTGTTTATCGACGGATATGGGAACCCGCCATTACATGAAGACGTGATGTTAAAACTAAAGTCAAGTTTCTCAGCAGCTGCCAATCTTTGGATTTTGTGTGAGTTGTCAATGTCCGTATTACAAGAACAGTGTCCTTGTGTTGGAGTAATATTGTTTGAAGTGAAAACTTCTTTAGGCGCGTTGGACATTTTTTTGAGATGGGAGAAAAACCACATTGAACTGCGACATTGTTACCGTTACCGACACCTCTGTATATAAGTATTTGTAGTGTAGTCTGTTCAAGTTTTCACTTCTGTTGGCACTCCCGGAGTGCACCTATTTTTTTTTTAATAAACTTATTTGAATTTGACACCAGTATTTGACCACTAGCAAAAAAACCTTCCTGTAGCTTTCTGTAATAGCTCATCCGGTGGTGCAAATGGTAATTTTTCGCCCCTATTTATCTAAGTGCGACAGTTGTTTCCAATCAAATATAATAACAGCAATATCGAAAATTACCCAAAAAACAATACATCCTCAGCACGTGTCCAACCCACAATCAATTATTTTCAAGCCACGTGCAATATGGCTAATAGATATCGGAAATCATAACGAAAATTAATTGAAAACGCGGGCCAATACTCGTATCGCCATGAAATTGGGACATTTTAATGTATGGTATTATTGTTTATTAATGGTAGAGTTCTAACATAACTCTCTGTATATTGAATGGGGTTATTTTATTCGGTTTGTTTTGACATGCGATTCCTAGATTTGACATGACATATAAATAATAAGTAAATAAATAAATATTGCTAGACATTTCACACAGCGCTATCTAGCCCCAAACTAAGCAGAGCTTGTACTATGGAAACCAGATAACTGATAGAATATTTATATACATTTTTTTTGTAAATACATACTTATAATATATAGAGAAACAACCAGACCCGGAACAAATATCTGTAGATCATGCAAACATTTGTTCCGCGGCGGAGATCGAACCCACTACCTCCTGCGTCTCAGCCGGCTATTCGCCCACTGCACCACGGAGCAAACCCGTGAAGATATCCAAGTAGTCAGGCAGAGGCAAGTCCAAACAAAGCGTTTGGAGTATTCCCTATCACTAACTACTATTAGTAGCTATCATTCTAAGTGACAAGTAGCAAGCCCAAGATAGTTTGCGATAAATGTGTAATTTTTGAAGTTTTATCTTTGACCTTACCAAGAATTTAGAAATACATGATAGTCATCCAAGAATAAAAAAAAAGTCTTTAATGCTGTTTTTTGGACATAAAAAGACAGATGGTTCGCCTTATGTTATTCTGCGGCTGTAGCCAAGCCGCTTGCTCTGATATATTCATTTGGAACGTTAAGAGTGACGACCTCGATGGCGCAAAAGGCGTATAGTTGGCTGTGACGCAGGAGGTAGCGGGTTTGATTCCCGCCGCGGGACAAATGTTTGCATGATCTACAAATATTTGTACCGGGTCTGGATGTTTTTCTATTTATTATAAGTATGTATTTACAAAAAAAAACGTATATAAGTATTCTATCAGTTATCTGGTTCCAATAGTACAAGTTCTGCTTAGTTTGGGACTAGATAGCGCTGTGTGAAATGTCCACCAATACATATTTATTTATTTATTTAACTGCTAGTAATGGTTTTTGATTCGGAAATCCAGGCTTAGATAAAAAAAAGCATATCTGCAATTCACACGTGGTAGAAGTGAAACCTTCAAAAATTTTGGTTTCAAGATAATGAGACGAATGTAAAATTTCGGGAAGATGATAATTGTAGGTTTTAGTAATGATCATAGTGATGCAAAGTCAAATAATTATTAACACGAGTGGAGGGAACGAAGCAAAGCACAAAGAGAACCACGAACATAAGAAACACTGTATAATGCTTCCTATCTCATTTTCTCCCACGTTAAATCTTATGAATTTATGTGTCTGTCTCTTTTTACTGTCACTTTTTCGTTTCATCGACTTTCAAATCACAACGATGCTAAAGAAGTTTCACTTTAAAAACAATTACCTCAAGAAAACAGACTTTGTGTGTTAACTCAAATAAATATAATTATACCAATGGAAAAAACTTTTCCTTTGAGATTCAACAAAAATAATACCTAGTATGTAGGGAAAGACAAGTCGAATACAAACGAATTGAAACCAAATCGAAATCCATACGCACTATTTTGTAACTTGAAAATCACCGGGTGACAAGTAACATAACAACTGAACAAAGTCACTTTCAAGAAACGTCAAATGTCCAAATGAATTGTCAAATCACTCAGTGAAGCAATAAAATTAAATTTATATTATGGGCCCCAGATAATCATTACGCCATCTATGGAAATCTATGTAATTGTATGTTCACAAAAATATTAATTTGTTTAAGAAAAATAGCAATAATCATAATTTTAATACTAGAAATAAAGATAAACTCGCTGTTGCCACTTGTAGACTCCATAAAGTTAGTAAATCGTTTAAAGGGCAAGGTGTACGCTTTTATAACAAACTCCCAAGTGATGTACAAAAATTGAAATAAAACAAATTCAAAAACGCAATCAAACAAAATCTTTATAGAAAAGCCTACTATAAAATATCGGACTATTTAGATGATAGAGAAACTTGGGGTTGAAATTGCTCCAACTCGTTCAAAAATGTTACAATTTAGACGTAATTTATTTTCTTTATTGTTATGTATTCTAAAAGGATCATTAAAAAACGATCTGCCTTGTTTCTTGCCTTTCTTTCATGACTTGGTCGCGAAGGAACAGGCAGTAAAATTGACGTTTCAAAGTGATCCTTGTGATTTTTATTATTAAAAAAAATATTTTGATTTTGAAAATGATATTAAGGGCGACTTGCGCAACGGTGCCTGAACGTATTTAGGGGATAAACATGATTGAAGGAGTTGTCAAATCATACAAATACGTGAAATTTAAACATATTTAGTCGCTAAATACGTTTAGGGATCGTTATGCAAGCTGGGCTTAGTGAAAATCGACTCTCGCTGGGTGACTTTCAAGATTTCAGAGAAAAAGGTAGTCTAAGCCTTTCTCATACAAAAGACATCAACGCGCTTCGAAAATAGATTTAATCGTACTATGATTGGTTTTTTAGTAACATTAGTGTATCGTAATCTAAGTAGTAGGTACAAGCCGAGCCACTTCATGAATTTTTTTTAGTTTTTACAAAGTCAGCCTTTATAAGTCACGATCTCAATTGTATTTAAAGAAATATTAATTACTAGCTTCGTACGAGTGGTTTATCGACAAAAAGTAGCTTATACAAGTGTTAATCCAGGTTATAATCTACGCACATACAAAATTTCATTGAAATCGGTTTAGCTGTTACGATGTGATTGAGTAACAAACAAATAAATAAACAAACATCAAACAATATAAGTGTGATAGTAATTTTTATGTGTGTAATCAGAGAGAGACCTAGAAAATAGTAAAAGAGGTAGGTAGTGTAGGTAGGTACCTATGTAAGTAAGAGTATTTTATATGCTGACCCCACAAACGTTGTTCTTCCATTTAAAAGAAATCAAATGCTGAATGAAATGTCAAAGGGACGTGACACTTCATGTAAATGTCTTCGCGTCAATGAACGACTTCAAATTATATGGATATTAGTCATACAAAAATACTAAAATCGCGATTAAAAAATGAGGGCGGAAGTAGAAGGGTAAAAAATAGTTTCCGTCTTATTCTCAGACCTACCGAATACACACAAAAACATTCATAAGAATCGGTCAAGCCGCGTCGGAGGAGTTTCGGACACTGTGACACGTGAATTTTATGTATTAAGAAATTATTCCACTCAGCTTTTTCTGGTATATTTAAACAACGAAATGATAAAGTTAAAAATAAACCTTAAGTTTACAAGTTTGTGATAATAAAGCAATTTATAATCAAGGCCATCCAAAACAGCAATATTCATGATCAACTCTGTCCTTAGATTGACTTTCTGTTTTTGTAGGTGCTAGCGCCATACGGATCTATCAATCTTCGTTTTGTTTAGACGGCAAATTATGATGTCATCAGGACAATAATTAGAACCCAAATCCAAGAAATTTATAATTTTACTCAGAAAACTTTCGTGATTGATTTCAATCGGTGTAATACGACGGGTCTTAGCGAGAGAGTTCTTAGTTCCTCGCAAGATCCGAGAAGCGATAGAAATAAGTCGTGTGCCGAACTTAAATAGAGATAGAGGATGAGTTCTGCCGCCAGCCTGGAGACCATGTCTTCATGATGGAAGTGACAGAGTGAGTGAACCGGGTGAAGTCATAGTGTTGTGTGTTTGCCTGTACCGAGAACTACCGCACGGAGCGGTATCGGAGCGGATCGCACCCACCCTGAGGAAGGTTCACGAATTGAACCGAAACATTTTCGGTCGAAACACCGATAAGACGGTACGTGATAAATCTTCTATTCATAATAATAATTTTATAATTCATCAAATTAAGTAGCCTTTTGTATTTAGCCCTTTTATGCTCACTTAATAACGTACGAAGTCGCGGGTAAATATTCTTCTCAATGGTTCAGAATGGTTTACAGAGTAATTATAAACTATAATACACTAAACTAGGTATAATGGTATGGAATACGCATCGCCATCGCGGCGGCTGCTTGCGTGGTTAGAATTAGGCAACTCTACATAAATATTTGCTATGCAGAATTGCTGTCTTCGGTGTAAACCCGAACAGGGTTAGTTTCAAAACACAGAATAGAGATATTGAACTAATTGAGCTACCTATCGATAATTTGAATGGTGAGATAGATCAACTATTGCTCTTGTTTTAAATAAACTTTAATATAAATTGTCCTCCGCCAACATTTAGGAAATTATCAAACCAAAGTAAATCTAGAACTGAATATTTTGTGGCGGTATGTTGTCAAAATAAGAATGACTGTTTTTTTAAGTCAGTGGCTTCGGCACTTCAAGCTACAAAGTCACGAGTCCCGTCCATTTCCATAAAATTCATTTAGCACCCTTTGTTTCCCACAAAATGATGTAAAAGCACAACAAATCTCTTTTGATCACAAGTCGGGTAACACAGGTAGTGATTACGTGGCTTGCAATGTAACTTTACGACTATTTATTGGGCATTGAAAGTATTTTAAAAAGGAGTTTTTTTAACGACAAAATATTTAAGCCAGCAGCTTTGACGCCATAAATTAAATTTGCTCAACAAGATGAAAAAAGTAGCGCGTTCTCGTGAAATTTCGTATTCTGCGGTTAGAATTGACATTGAAAAATAGCTTTAGTAATTTGCTCAAACTGACCATGACCACTTATCACCTCAAACAAACAGATAACGACGTCACAGCTAAAAATAATTCCGCGCCAATTTTACAAACGGCAACTAACTCCTTACAACCGATGCGATGGAGTATAATGGTATGAGTACCTATAGGTATTTATTTCTACGTAACATGTGCCTCCCCTTTCTCAAGATCGAGACACCTGTATCCCAACACAAAAAGCGTCCTTGGTTTCATTATTTCATTGTTAAGAAGTTTGCGCGCCAAGTGTCTGTCAAAATCGGCGCACGAGGGACCGAGCGCGGGAAAACACCGAGCGTCAGTCTCGGACGGAAGGAGCGCGCGCGCGGACGCAGCACGCATTTGTACCTAGCACTTTTAGGTTAGAATTGGCGCGTCGGATCCCGCCAGGTGCTATCGCCGCCCCCGCTCTAACTCGCAGTCACTCCTTATCTTCCCTCTCGCGCGGTTACCTGCCCGCAACAGCTGTTTTCTCTCGGGAGATTAGTCAGATGTTTCTTGCGAACCAGTCGAAGCTCACCTGACGCTTGGGTATGGCCGCCGGAGGACGTACGCCGAAACAGAGAAGGATCGACTTAGCTGCTGGGATGGCGACTTTAAGAAACGTTGTGAATAGCCCTAGGAGACGAAGAGGAAGCTGCAAGTGCTTATTCGGTGCTCCGGATCGAGAGGAAACTAGAAGATTAATGGTTGAGCAATACGCGCGGGAAAGAAAACGTTTCATCAGAAGATTTAATTTCGACGTAGAATCTGAATGTGCACACAAAGCTGCTAAACTGGATTCGCCTGTAAAATTCTGCGAAGAGGATAAGGAAAATTCGGAGAGCCCTGTTCGTAGCGCGACGGAAGCCCTTGCCTGCGTGGTGAATACTGATTTGCGAGTCCTGGGGTCACCTTCTAGAAGAAGCCCCAGCAGCACCAGTTCTCCCCGCACACCCCGCACCCCTCGGACGCCGCGGGGCGCGCGAACACCCCGCACCCCGCGCACCCCTGCCTCTAGAAGACAGCTGCAAATGACAGGTTAGTTTGACATTCACCTGTGCAATTTTGGAATCCTTTTGCTACCAGACAGAAATTATAATAATCATTTTACCTGGCTCCGGTGTTGCCTAGAATCGTTAGTATTCTCATGTTGTAGGTATGCATAATGCCTCAGGTGTGGTGTATTGATCCAGACACGGCATTATGTTGCACATTTTCCATATTTAAATTGTATTATACAAAATACTTGCATATTTTTGCATAGTATTTGCCTAACATCGAAATCAAATGTAAAGTAGTCGCGTTATCTATTTCAGGTTATATTATATAGGTACATAATTATATATATTTTCTACGCCACGATTTTATCGCAAACCAAAGTGTTCAAACACGGGAGCCAATATCACTATCTATCTTTTAAAAGCCTATCAGTAGTTTGAACTAGTTAAAATGCTTCTATGCAGGTCCAGATTCCATCTCAAAATAAAATAAAAAATATTTCAACAATTATGTAGCTCATTTAGGGATACAACACAAAAGGTACCTACTTATATTCAACAGGGTTTTTGAGAACATGCATGTGACAGCAATGTCTGGTGTACGGGCAGTCTACTCTGCCGGCTACCATTGCCAAGACGGTGTTGGAGCTGGCCCGCAGCCTGTGCACCAGGGACGTGTTTAAATTATTAATAAATAATTCTGGACATTTCACACAGCGCCATCTAGCCCCAAACTAAGCAAAGCTTGTACTATGGGAACCAAATAACTGATATAATACTTAATACGGGTTTTTTCATAAATACATATTATATAGAGAAACGATCAGACCCGGAACAAATATCTGTAGATCACGTAAACATTTGTTCCGCGGTGGGAATCGAACCGGCAACCTCCTGCGTTCTAGCCGACAGTTCGCCCACTGCGCCACGGAGGTTGAAAGTGGTTCCAATCCGCACCGCTTTGAGATGGAAACTGGACGTATTAAACAATAACAACTAACTTTTTAACAAAAATATAACTGACTTCAGATAACAGGAAAAACCAAACTACAGAACCAATTTTGATGAAATTTATATGAGTGGCCCCATATAAATTTCATCAAAATCTGAGTATATCCTTTCAAATAAAAAATAATTTTCCAAATCTGTTGATAAATGAAGCAGTTCTGCGGTAACAAACATAAATAAATCGAATTGAGAAACTCCTCCTTTTTTGAAGTCGGTTAAGAAAGGCCATAATATAAAAAAGTATAGTGGGTGACTTGAGAAGTTCCTTCTTATGACGTTTCGGTTACTAAATACTCTCAACAGTCACTTGGTTCTAGTTCTGAGACCAGGCTATAGGCCGGGAGATGGTGACACAAAATGACAGGTCATTTGTACCAGTATGGCGACCCTTCAGGGGTTTAATTACGTAATGACAAAAAGGAAAATGATGGTCATAGGGCTGGTACCGGCGGCCCAATCGCGTGGGCGTTAATCGTACGTGTCGGATAAATGACGAAAGTCGAACGATTTGTTCCACAAAACTTCTTGTATTTTCCGATAGACGATAAAAAAGAAGTACGCGGTAGCGTAATGCCATACTTGTCTGGTGTGACTTACACCCCGCCATACCGACGAGAATACAATTTAATTTTTAAAAATCAATTCAACCATTTGTACCAGTCAAATTTTTGCACTGCTAATCATCGTCGAGTAGCTATTCACGAAAATCACCATGCCATATTTTTCCGATGGTTTCTTTTTGTCATTACCTACGTAATTATACCCCTGAACGGTCGCCATACTGATACAAATGACTTGACATTTTGTTTCACCATCTCCTGGCCTACTAACTACGAGTATGACGCTGGCCTTTCTTATGGGATATAAATGAAATCTTGAGATATGCCTTTATATCGTTCACCCTACTTTTGAATGAAACTGTTTACGCTGAGATGTAATATTGCGCAGTGGGTAAATAGCCGGCTGAGACGTAGTTGGTTGCGGGTTCGATTCCCATCGCGGAGCAAATGTTTGCATGATCTACAGATATTTGTTCCGGGTCTGGATGTTTTTCTATATATTATAAGTATGTATTTAAAAAATTACCTATATAAGTATTATATCGGTTGTCTGGTTCCCTTAGCGCAAGCTCTGCTTAGTTTGGGGCTAAACAGCGCTGTGTGAAATGTTCAGTAATATTTATTTATAAAATTTGTCCAACTAGTTGTAAGCCTCACTATGGAATTTGGTGTTTTCCAAAAAAACTGAGATGAAATAGTGATAAATAGTGCCGCAAAGTAGAGAGATAGTGATGCTGTAGTTTAGGAGATATTTCAAAATTTAGGATATTCACTGAGGGTTCAATTATATCCCATAGTGAAAAGCCAGGTTGATGGTACAATAACGCGTAAACCGGGAACAAGCACTTGGATAATCGCCTTAGACAACTGCAGCTGGTTTTTCAACTGCATTGGTAATTTTGTCTGTACTAATTACAAAGTGAGAATAAAAACATAGGTGTGTTTGGCATGAATCATGGTATCCATAATTAAATAAATGAAGATAGGATCGTTCGAAGATTACATATTTGTTGGCAATACTTTTTGCTTGCACAGTGTTTTAGTCCACAAGTAGCGAACTATATAAATGATTGGAAGTCATTGTCATCATTGACACATTTTATAAATTAAAAATATATATTTAATGGTTACCACACTTACCACTTAACATCAGGTGGGTCATAAGCTTATTTCATCTCATAAAAAAACTCGGCCGGGTGTTTGGAGGTGACTGCATCCAAATCTTCCAAATTATAATATATTCTATAAATATGAGTAAAACTATCCTCACACCCTTAATATAATAAACACTCTGTAACCATTAATAAAGGAGTAATATATATCTTTTATTTATAATAAATCGTAATGAAAGCGTTCACATAATTTTATGTTAATAAATAACGATGATTCTTAATTTTTGGGCATATAAAAAAGGACATACAATTACTTATTCATGATTATATTCTTAGCATCTATCCAACCTTGCTATTTTCCAATACTCCAGTCAGTTTTATCAAAGTTTATTATTATTATAACTTATAGCTAATTATATTATGTCCTGGTATAAATTTTAAACACGTGATCATCATAAATCACCTCCCGTTTATTATTGTTTATCTTCCAATTAATCTTCACCAGCTTCAATTCCATGTTTAGTTTAATATATATTTTCACAGTATCTTCAAATGGCTATTTACATATTAATTTCAGTTATATCCCAGAGCTTCTCTCACTCAAGCTTAAGTCGTTCAAGTCTTGCATCGCGTTCAAAAATAAATCGTAAATCTACTTACAGTTCCTCGACCTTTTGTCTCAAAAAAAAGCTTCCTATCTAATGATCGATTCAAGTCATGGTGCTTCCATCCTATCCATGGATCGGAGGTCATCGGCCGCTTACGTCATCTATGGTCCACCTCCATTACATTTTTTGTTTCACTTCACCAAAGATCCTAAACAATATTACCATTTCCATCTACTCTAACAATATCAACCTTATCATAATAGCCTTAGACAACTGCAGCTGGTTTTTCAACTGCATTGGTAATTTTGTCGTTACTAATAACAAAGTGAGAATAAAAACATAGGTGTGTTTGGCATGAATCATGGTATCCATAATTAAATAAATGAAGATTGGATCGTTCGAAGATAGATAGATAGATAGATAATTTCTTTATTGCACACCATTTAAATACAATCATTTATAAGAAAATACACTCTTATACAATAGGTACAATGGGCGGCCTTATCGCTAAAAGCGATCTCTTCCAGGCAACCTTTGGATGGACAGGATCTATGTGAACAAAATAAGGACGGCGGCGTAAATCCGATATTAATAGTACACGTATATTTATAAAAAATATAGATAATATAAAATAAAATGCATAATTATAATGTATAATATAATCATAAAATTACATAAATATTAATATTATAATACATAAAAATATATATTGTCATACCTACATATATAAATTATAAAAATGTAAAATTAATAAGTGGTCTAGTGAGCGATGGATGACATATAGTGTTGTCTGACCAAGTTTTTAAAGATAGGGAGAGATTTAGCGTGACGAATTGAGACGGGTAGGGCATTCCAGAGCCTGGTAGCCTGCAAAGATTACATATTTGTTCGCAATCCTTTTTGCTTGCACAGTGTTTTAGTCCACAAGTAGCGAACTATATAAATGATCGGAATCGGAAGTCGTTGGCCTCAGCTGAACATGTAATTAACTGTTGTTTGATGAGCTGGATATAATCACATAGACATACAAATTGTATAAATAGATTCATCAGTCATTGACCTCATTTTAGTTACGTCCTACACTTTCAGTAAAGATTTTGTGGTAATTGTTCGTAATGTATTTAAAATAGTCCTACTTACTTTACTAACATTTTTGTGAAGATTTTTGATTATCTCATGCCTAGTTGCTAGACATAATCTTAAATCTGATTAAATAAAACACACCAATTCATAGTTCAAATAACAACATATAAAATAACGTAATAGATAGTGCACTATTTAAACATAGCTTACCTACAAATAAAAGACTCCTAAAAGTCTGACAAGGTGACCCAAAAAATCCTTTGATAACGAAATCAGTCCAGATTCTAACATCAAAATCAAAAGATATCAATTCTGATAAAAATATGACTTGCATGAGCTGATCAAATAAACATTTCAAGTATTTGCTTTTAAGGAGTGTCATTTGACCTGAATTGCGGAATACGGTGGGTTGGGTTTGTCGTCATGTCAAGAATTTTGATGATAAAACTGTACCCAGAAAGTTTCCACATATTCTGATAAAAAACCTCTTGAAATTGAAGTCTGATTCACAATTTACAAGAAGCGTGGAATAACAATTCAATACTGGAGATGATTCTAAGAAAATAATAGAATAACACTTTATCGTACACCAGGAATACTTATGGAACTAGTTAATAAGTAGTTCAAATAGACTGAACAAAGAATAACTTTCATAGGACCTAAAGCTTTCGCATTATGATGGAGACTTTTAAATTCCTTGACTTCCATCCTATAATTTGAAACAAGATAATATTGATTAAAGTAATGCTATCACATTTGTGTGAACTGCCAACACGGTTGCTACATGTCAGAAAGAAGACAAATATCCAGCCCCAGTATAATGTTAGCAATTACTCAACAAACACCTGTTTAGACATGTTTGACTGACTCATGCCCAGAAAAAAGGCGAAATGAAACTTTGGACGATTCAGGGTTAGGTCATCTTTATATTAGGCTTACGATGGCCCGTCCCAGATAAATGAGTTGATCATTATGATTTGTGTAGGTTAAAACAAGTATAAATTAAAAATTAATTAAATTAACCCCTAACATTTTAAAAACCTTGCAATCAAT
The DNA here is from genome assembly GCA_963924445.1 of Philereme transversata. NCBI lineage: Eukaryota > Metazoa > Arthropoda > Insecta > Lepidoptera > Geometridae > Philereme > Philereme transversata. The sequence continues at coordinate 25,386,031 of OZ004344.1, read as the reverse complement.
TTCCATTTTACAGTTGAGGTCCCTTACCAAAACGAAAAAGTGATGATAATCTTCGGATCGGCTGATTTTTATCACGCTAAGAACCAGCCCAGATTTTTGACACGGTTTTTTTTATAAAAGTATAGCTTTATATAAAAAAATTGCTATATTCAAGATTTATCCAGTAACTGATCAAATAAAACAGTAGGATCGATTATTGAAAAATTCAGTAATTTACATAAACACTTTGATCTACATTTTGAATTTCATCTGCTTTTTCTCAGTACTGTACTGTACGCTCTTCTAACACTATTACAATTTTCGTTCAAGCACCCATTGCAACTATCTTTGTTTCAAAGTAACTCCTGTTGTTCTACAATTTAAACAAAATCCGTTGAAATTCAAACCCATAGCAACAGTAAGGCACTAATAAACATTCTATCTCCTGAAGCGGAACGTTCAGGCAGCGTGACGGCAGCCAGCCCTTCGGGAGCAACCACCGTGCCCTGAGGAGCCGTGAGATTTTTTACCAACAGACAATTACAGTGGAAAAATAATAAGGCATTTGAATTGACTCGACCGAGATTCTCAGCAGATACTAATAATACAAAGTAACTATAAGGCTGGACTGATTTCACAAAGGTATAAAGATGGATTAAGACCTGGATTTAGAATTTCGTTAGTTCTCTATAAAACACCCAACTTTCACATTCCCTGTATTGGGGGTTTCAGTAACTAAGATTATCATGGTATATGGTCATAGAGTAAGTCACTAGATAGGTATCTTTTTGAGCACCGACTTTTATTTGATTCTGATGAGTCAGAAAGATTTGGACCACGTTTATGTTAGACAATTTCTATAGAGAAATTGTCTAAATGTTTATCAGAGAATTTTTTTATCATATCCGTGGCTTTGTTTACGTAGTTCTTTACTAGGTCTATTGGCACTTTATCAACTAAAACAAAATATGCTAAGCTATCTTAATGAATAACAAACATTATTAATTTTAATAAAACTTCACTATTTCATTGCGTGGCTGCAGCACTACCTTTGCTTCTGGTTTCAGCAGAAAATCAGGGTTGGGTGCAACATCCAACATTATGCTGAGCTGAACACCATTTTGGTATGCAGACACATGAGTCGAACTGTCTTAAAAATTTCAATTGTGTTTCAGTTCTTTATAATTGATCATGTGTCATTTTGTGTGTACCAAATAAAAGATTATTCTATTCTATTAATAAACATTGAAAGGATCTCCTCTTTAGATCTCGCCACATCGTCATCGTGATCAAAATACTTATATTGTAGTCATTATTATATGTGGTGACAATTGAAATTAATTAAGTTGGCAGCTCAGCTAGTCTATCCGCATTGTGCTTAGAAGTAATAAAATCAAGTTCCAACTTGCCTAATGCATCAATTTTTATTGATCGAGCGAAGCGAGATCAACTTGGCATTGTATGTATGTATGTATGTTTGTTTGTCCGAGGATAACTTTCGCAACGTTTATCCGATCATCATGAAATTTGGTATATAGATAAGTAGTGATGGCACAATTTTGGTGTGACTCAATAAGCAACAAATGTGAGGGGATTGTAGAGATATTAGGGTTCAAGAGGGGTAAAAAAAATCAAAATGGGACTATCTGGTCAAGTGGCCGACCTAATAAAAGGTCTTTGTGAGTAAATTTCTAGCCCTTTTTTATTTTTAGTTTAAACTTTGTAGTTTTTAACTTATTAGCCATAGTAAAAACTGAACTTTGACAAAGTTCACAGGGTACACCAGTGACCCCACATTGCTGAAATTTGGTATGGGTTTAGCTTTAGTGACACAAATATAGGCAATAGTCTGAAATCCAGAATAACTGCAATTGCTACCCCAAAAAAGAATAACGAATTAACATAAGCTCCCGTTACCTGTAATTTGAATCAAACTGTAGGTCAAGTAAAGTGGTTATCATTTCCTGGCACATTTTGATAGTCAAAGATTACGAATATATTTTTTTTTGTTTTTTTGGAGACTCGCGAGATCTCAGTTCGGGCGAACCACTAGTTATATTGAACTCTATTTTGATTAATACGACCTAGGATTTAAATCTTATACGGGTGATTTAGAAGCTGTTGAAGAAATTTGAGTAACTGTGCTTTCCAATGATTTGGATTTATATTTTTTTTATATTCAAACCGTACTATCTGAAGACGTCGCAATGTATAATATCTGTGTTATACATTACCAATATACGCTTACCAAGTTAAAACTATATATATATATATATATATGTAAGCGAGTTATTTGCTTTAATAACACGTGCTTTGAATGTCACATGCCTTCTATTTGAATACCGCAGTAAATACTATTTTATTTTCAAGGTTTTTTTGAATGTGTAGCATTGCTGTTTCATTTATTTTTGTTCTATTATTCCTTTTATAAATTAACGTAAAAAATTACCTACACATACACTGGTTGTGGATACGTCTTCATCGTTACATCATGTTGATGTACTTCATGTATTACAATGTCATTAACCTTTAGTAGACAGTGAGTGGGATGACTAGTTATTTTCCGAACTCATTGCCAAGCACCATTCTAAGCTTTGATTTAAGTATATTAGAGTCTTCGAAAAGCAAGTCAATAAGTCTGTAACTTCATACACCGCATTTTGAATCGTAATCTTGGTGAATTTACGTCTGTTTTTGATGGTACATTTTCTGATAATTCTTATTATTTACAGTCATAACCCTGACCTGACACCAGGATTCCATGTACATGTGGGTATCAGAAAGTACCATGGAATCAGAACTATATATTTTATGTCGCTGCGTATTTCCGTGTGTCGTGTGTATTTGTTTTTTATATGTATATATTTTTTTAATTTAAGTGTAATGTACAATAGAGCGTTACTCTGTCTATATATTTACGTTTGCAGCCTTACAGCCGGCATCGGCACTTTTATCCAACTGGTTGACTTGTAGAGTCTGGTAGAAAGATACAGAAAATATAGACATATTTAATATATTTTTATTTTATTTTATTCAAAAGACCTACAGCTACAAAAATATAACAGTTTTAAAATTATATATTTACGATAATACAGCCAATTAAAGGTCTCTCTAGTTAATACAGTGATAGTTCCTGCAATTTACGTATGACAGTGATAATTTATAATATAGTGATAGCGAATTAAGTAAAGTCAATGAGTACATATATAAAGATATGAGTATATATTTTAATTAAACAAAATAACTAAGTAGTATATATACATACTATATTATGTTATATATTTTTGTAAATTAAATAAATATTATGTACCTACTAAATGTTTCTTTGTGTATAAAAATTATAAATAATAAATATATATCTAATATCAGTTAGCAAATGGAATAAAGCTACTCGTACATTTTACCATCAATGTCAACATGAAGCAGTTGACCAATTATTTTGGTTCGAAATAAAGATTTGCTAATATTAATAATATCCACGCTCGAAAAACGTTTGTTGTAAGTGGAACAAATTCGATTAATAGGGGCATTTTTGACGTAGTTTGCTTTGAAGAGAGGGAGAAAAGATAATATATAGACTTTATTTACCAACTAGTACGAATATACACAATACAATAACATATGAAACAGAGAACAGATACAGTTAAATTGTATATTAATGAAAATTAAATTAATTAAAAAATGTGATAAGTAGCGAAAAATATACTTTCTATATATAAATATAAATAAGACTCTGAAGGTCTACTATTTTACTTAAAAAACTTTCATGGTCTAGTTAAATAAATAAATAAATATTGCTGGACATTTCACTCAGCGCTATCTAGCCCCAAACTAAGCAGAGCTTGTACTATGGGAACCAGATAACTGATAGAATACTTATATATATTTTTTTGTAAATACATTCTTATAATATATAGAGAAACAACCAGACCCGGAACAAATATATGTATGTAGATCATGCAAACATTTGGTCCGCGGCGGGAATCGAACCCACTGCACTACGGAGGTCGTCTCAATCATTAGTTAAATACGGGATTAATCACGTATCATTTTACCGGTATACGATCGATAATTTTTCGGTTCAATTCGTGAACTGATTTTTCGGTTCAGGGTGAGTGAGATCCGCTCCTCACTATGTCTCACCTCACACTACGTGCCACAGTGCGTATCGTAACATCGATGAAACGGTATATGACAAATCTCGTATTTTTAATAAAGGTGTTTTTGGGATGGATAAAAATTTACAGTTTTGTATGGAAATATTTTAGTTTTACAATCAACATATTACAAACTTTTTATCCAGCTATTCTTTTTATATATATGTATGTATGTACATACTATATTTTTACTATGGACGCTTCAACGACGACTTTTCGCTTTTTTTGCTTCATTTAAATGCAACTCACAACCCAAAGTATAAAAAATATAATGCATAGTGTAAGGATCAATGGCCGCCGATGCCTTGATAATGTTCCTTATCGATAACCCGCCACACGCCAAACCTTTATATGTAGGTAAACATTTATACAGATTGTCAAAGGGAACCTTTATAAATAATAGACATGGTTAGGACATCTTTTGTTATGCATACAATGATCATTACACTAGTTTTCTTGTATAGAAACATCAAAGACTAGCTGAGCTCCTGCGACTTCGTACGCGTTACACTACTAAATGTGTAGGTAGGTAACCTAGAAATAAAGCTAAACTCGCTGTTGCAACTTGACTTGACACCCCATTTTTATCCAATGGGACCTGATTTATCGGATAAAAAGTAGTATGTGTGTTAATCCAGGTTATAATCTATGTACATACTAAATTTCATTATTATTAAATTTACCTATACAAATTATATATGCCAGCCGTTACGACGTGATTGAGTAACAGACAAACAAATAAATAAACAAATATCCTTACCATTTCAAATTTCGAACTCTACATCCCTATGAGGCCGTGTCCTAAAAGTGCATAACCTCTTTAACCTTCAAATGAGGTACTAATATAGTACGTTGACTTTCGAGACATTCCTATTTTAATGAGTATTTGCTTATGTTTTTAAGTGAGTTTTTTTGAATAAAATCGGATTGAGTTTTCAAACATGTGGTAAAATAAAATGTAATATAAATCAAAAGCACTAAGGAGTATTGATATAACTTTCTACCCCTTTTTAACCACCCTTTTTCCAGTTAGGGAATGAATTTCAATAAAATACGAAACACGTCTTCCATCAGTTCTGTTGAAAAAGGTTTATGCAAAATTTGAAGTAGATTGGACCAAGGAATCACGTTGTCCCACACAAACTTTGCCCAACTTTTTCACCCCCTTAGGGGTAGAATTTCGGAAAATCCTTTCTTATCGGATGCCTACGTCATACAAAGAACACACCCTCCAAGTTTCAGGTCTCTACGATCGGCGGTTTAAGCTGTGCGTTGATCCGTCAGTCAGTCATTCAGGACAAAGCATTTTATATATATAGATTTACAATCCACGTATTATAACGTTCCACGTCACAACTCTTAACGTTTTCAAGTTTACTAGCAGTATTTTATACCTATTAAAAACTTTCACACAAACACAATACCTATTTGTAGGTTAGGATAGGATTTAAAAATATATCGGTCATGTAAAGTGCATCATTTGATCGTCGGGTTCCGTATGTGGGCCAAAACACAATCATGACTTGTCGTTCGTCATTGTCGTAAAACGTTGCGATATCGCGGCACGGAAACACGTCGATTGTATAGTGAATTATCTCGTTGCGATGTCCTCGAGATCATTTACAATAATTCCTGATACCAGCAGCACGATTTTTACCGTTAACAACCAACGACCGCGCCGTGTCATGGACACGATGTTGTTTCTCAACGAGACAAGACGTCGCGTCACGCACGCGTCGTAATTATGAGTTTTAGTCCATAGAGACGTATTTCAAAGCCTCTAAGGACTATATCCATACCATAGCATTTTTTTTACTTTAAACGTATTATAAAGTCTATAAAAAACAATCGTAAATACATGCAACTTTAGTATCAGGGTCTAACTAAAGGCAAATTATAAAATATGCAGGTCTTCATGCCCAAACCACATTGTTACAATTTGTCTCCTCAAATATCGCAATGGTTTCGTTTTAAATTATTTAAGTGCGTCCGCCACCGCACCGGCGGCGCCGTCAGAGCTTATACGTTTTAACAGAGCTGGCCAAGTTACGGAACCCAAAAACGGGGGGAAACTAGTACAAGTATTTATCAGTTAATCAGCATGTATAATGCTGGAATAATTTATAAGCGGAACCAAGCGGGAATGCGGTGAGAACTCAACATCCTGTATCTTTAATAATCTCGTAATGGCTGAATTTTGAAAAATATATTGTTTAAAATGTTTTACATATTTTAAGCACTACATAGATTTTATTTTTGGTTTGCGCGTTTGACTAGTTTATTTATAGTTTCGATTAAAATAAATGTTGCTACTGTTTAGACGACCTGCTGTGTCGCAAGAGATTCCGGGTTCGATTCCCCATGCGGTACAAATATTTGTATGATCTGCACATATTTGTTGGTTCCCTATTCAGGGAATCCTTAGTATGGATTCAGACTCAGAATTGTTGGATTTTAGTAAAGCTTTACATTTTAACACAAATTAAGCTCGAAAATAATCTTTACATAGTATAAAATGAAGTTGCTTCCGCTGTCTGTTACCTTAGATCTTTTAAACTACTCAACGGATTTTAATGCAGTTTTCAGCAATAGATGAGTGATTCAAGAGAAAAGTTAATTAACTAGCTTCGGCCCGCGGCTTCGCACGTGTTGTTCAGGTTTAAATCTAGGTATATACCGATTTGAAAGTAAGTCTGTCTCTCTGTCTGTTTGTTACCTTTTCAGGACTTAACAGATCGACCGATTTCGATGGTATTTGGTACCTATATACCTAGATTGATTATGAATGGACTTGAGATATAGGATACACTTTACGCGACTGCACAGAAGGAGGGTAATGTTTTATTGACAAACCACGCGCACGAAGCCGCGGGTGGGTTAGCTAGTTTAAAATAAATGGCACTGGCAGCCCACACTTTCCTCCAAAATTTCTCAGAACATGTACTAAAAAAATCGTAACCCAAATTCCGAAAGAAAGTTGACCAATACATAGTAATTATTATTCTCTGCTTCAATGATTCACCAGTAGAATCAAGTTCTTCAGAATCTTTGACTTTGTTTACCAACATACAAGTATGTATGTATGTGCGCCTGTGTGTTCCCGTTACTTAAACGGGTTGGTAACCTAAGTCTGCAAAAACACGAGTTGTAGGATTTTATCATAAAGATTATTCGGATAAGAGTTCGGTGACCTAGCAGGGTATAATCGAGGTGATTACTAGGTTGATAGACAACAGATTCATCAAAAACCACAATAAAATATAATATATATGTATATTATATAAAATACAACTAATATAAATATTGTTGGACATTTCACACAGCGCTATCTAGCCCCAAACTAAGCAAAGCTTGTACTATGGGAACCAGATAACTGATAGAATACTTATATACTTTTTTTGTTTTTTGTAAATACATACTTATAATATATAGAAAAACACCCAGATAAGGAAGAAGTATCTGTAGATCATGCAAACATTTGTTCCGCGGCGGGAATCGAACCCGCTACCTCCTGCGTCTCAGTCGGCTATACGCCCACTGCGCCACGGAGGCAGTAATTTATAATTTATTATTATTATTTTTAAGAGCTTGTAGTGTCTCATTGCAGGGCAAAGGCGGGAGGCCTCCCTCATTCTCTCCAGTCTTTTCTAATAAACTAATAACGAATATTATTTAATATTTATTATATTGCTGGACATTTCACACGGCATTATTTAGCCCCAAACTAAGCAGAGCTTGTACTATGGGAACCAGATAACTGATAATACTTATAAGTATACGTTTTTTTGGTAAATACATTCTTATAATACATATACATATAGCAAAACATCCAGACCCGGGACAAATATCTGTATCATTCATGTTGATCATGCAAACATTTGGAACCCGCAACCTCCTGCGTCTTAACCGGCTATTGACTCACAGCACCACGGAGGTCGTAATTTTTTTGGCTAATCATTTTTAGGTTTATTTAGCATTATAAACACATTCTAAAAACAAAAGATATGGAAGTTTAGGGCCGATCATCATTATCTTATCAAAATGCCACTGCTGAACCAGACTTCCTCCATAGATTCCCAGAGTGACTGTCGTGCGGCCTGCAGCAACCTTTTTAGGTCGACTTTCCAGGCCGATACATACCTAAGCCAATGATATGTTGGACATGGCACTGAAAACTAAACCCCTTTTTCCATGAAAGACCGGACTTTTTTAAAATATTTTTTCTTTGAATTCAAATATGTACCTACCTTTTTCATAAAGAGATTCCTTTCTCACGGTAACTACATAACACCAGTACCTACCTACTTTTTACTGACAATAAAATTCGATCGATCAAGTTTTTGTGAGTGATTTGAACAGACAACCGCTGATAGGTCGAATTCCGGAGCTCAAAGTATGATTTTTCGATTAAATAAAAAAGTTCTGTATATTTCCTTGAACAAACAGCTAAAATATAAAGAAATGATCAAATTTAGATAAAATGAATGTCTATTGACATAATATTTACCTCACACCAAAAGTTTTGATAGTAATCAAAAAAATATATATAAAAATAAAATTACACAAACGGAAATGGTTTGTGAACAAAAGAAGAAACTTAACTAATTTAAATATACAGCAACAGAAACCTGACACCTTAAAAAATAAATTAATTATAATCCTCATTATAAATCAGAAACAAATAAAACAAGGGATTTGCATTTATAATTCTAAGAACGAATGCATGTGGCTTTAGTTATTTGCGTTGTGCATGTGCATTACCTTACAATTCGGGGAACGATTAAAACATTACATTGTCTTTAGTGTATAATAAATACTGATAGGATAAAGCAGTGTCTTGCGTCACGGACGCTATATTGAATCCCGAACGTAATGAAGGATTCTAGAGTCAACTCACGAGAGGGCAAGGGAGTTACTAGAATCCTGAGTGCAGAGAGGGATATAAGCACGCCCAAGATGTAGACAGCTTTATCTATAATATAATAATAAAAACCAAATCTAGGTTGGTGAATTCTGTGCAGAGGTTAGTTCGATTTACGAATACTCGTAAGTTCTTATTGTTCCCTTTGGTTAAAATTTGAATACAGATGAGGGTCCAAATTCAAATCATATTATTCCCGCAAGTGCATATTGAAATTCAGTACAACTTTACTCCCGGCTCAGCCGTGGGGATTTAATCACCTGTTTTCGGTGAAGTTTACATGGCATATAATTTGACATGTGGTTGGACACAGATGGTGTGAGAAGTAATTTTATTATAAAGTGTTATCCAATACTTACGGGAAATCTTAAAGTCCTCGTAGATTTTGAGACGCTTTTATAAATCTTAACATTTTTAAAGTATTTTTTATGTTAAAATATCTTATTTTTAACAAAGTTTTATAGAATTTTTTTGTTTAGAAAGAAAGATTTTTTTAATTTGTAACGGCACATCATATATTACAATATATAACATAATTTATATATCTCATGATAAAATAGGAAACAAACACTTGGCTTGAGTCAACCGCTTAAAATCTATTCAATAAAGTTTATGACAGTATTTCGTGAGCCTTCTTATTTAACTTTTTTAACTTTCCAAAAGTAGACATTAGTTTTAAAAATGCATTACAAGGACAGATTTTTAAATTTTTCTACATACGTTTTCTTGCAATCAACAATGTGAGTAGTACTTAAACATGTAACTTCAATATTGAGTTATGTTCGAAAAAAACACATCTAAGGACTTGTACGCTGTAAAAGCTCCATAATCTTCCTTCTCCGTATTTATATAACAATTTTACGACAATTTTGGCAGACTCCAAGTTACGGTCATATTTAAATCATTTCTTTTATGTAAATCCAAAAAAGTCCATAAACGAAAACAGCGGTAAACCACATCGGACCATTGTTAAACGAGTACATAAAAACCAAAAAAATAAGGCGCGTTTACACGGCACGGTCACAATAAGGCGTTTATGCTCAACTTTTTATACTAACTATTTTCTTAATTGATTCTTTTTAATATTTACACAATACTTTGTTCATTTGAGAAAACTATTTTCTAAAAATATGTATGTCAGACTAGCTGTTGCCAGTGGCTTCGCCCGCGTTGTTCTGGGGTGAAAAATACATATATAAACTTTGACGTCACATTTTTATCCCATGGGAACTGATTTATGGGATAAAAAGTAGCCTATATGGTAATCCAGGTTATAATTTACGTACATACTAAATTTTATCGAAATCGGTTTAGTTGTTTCGACGTGATTGGGTAACAAACAAACAAATAAATAAACAAACATCCAAACTTTCGCATTTATAATATTACGGTGATAACTTTTGAAAATCTATATGATATGTTTTTATATTTTAATTAAATATATATATATATCTTTTTTTATTTAAACTCTAATGTAGATCCACCATCAGAATTGTAAATTAGCCTAATCGCTATTCAATTTAAATAATTCTAATGTCAAAGTTTACATGATTTTATTTGAATTCAATAATATTTAATGACTTAAAATAAGCAACGCGTGTTTTTGAGGACCTGAATAAATTACTTAGTAAATCAATAAATATTGCTGGACATTTCACACAGCGCTATCTAGCCCCAAACTAGATACTAGATAGGTACTAGCCCTAAACTAGAGCTTGTACTATGGGAACCAGATAACTGATAGAATACTTATATACATTTTTATTTTTGTGAATATATACTTATAAGATATAGAGATACAACCAGACCCGGAACAAATATCTGTAGATCGTGCAAACATTTGTTCCGCGGCGCCAATCGAATCCGCTACCTCCTGCGTCTCAGCCGGCTATTCGCCCACTGCACCATGGACGTCGTCTATAATATCTATATATGTATATCGAAAAGAATCAAAGTTCTCCGTTACTTCGAGGAGTTAAGGTGGTTCTCAGGTTAGAAGGACGGTATTGCTCCCAAATGTTTGGCGTCAGTCTTCTTCCCCCATTTACCGTACCTAGGAGGCTTTCTGCCCAACCCTAAGCAAAAGAATGCAACTATTGAAAAAAATATATTTATTTGATCATTTCAAATGCTTTCATGTGCACAAACCTTATAAGTTTTACAAAGTTGGCCCATATGCGTAACTCAGGTAGCTCGCCCAGCTCAATAATACGTCCAACTTTTTTCTTTTTTTTGGGGCAGGCACACGGCGAACCGGTCCTCTTGATTCGAGTTAGATCTCTTATGTTGTTTTTACACTTTTAATTAGCAGTCTTTTAGATATAGGAGATTGAAGCGAACTTGTTGATTTTGATTTGTACAATTTCTTTGGTACTTTATGTATTTATTTATAAAAGAATTCATTTAAAGAACAATGGACACATTACATTCCTGACATTAAAGATTTCCAGTAATTAAACTCTTTGATATTGTAATAAAATGTTTTACTTCCAATATTCCACTAAAATTTAGGTAGTTACTTCAGTTCTTTGAAAACTGAGCTCTGTTATTTAAAAAAAAACTACGAGCCTTACAGTAATCGCATATGATGTGTAACATCTGACCACCGCGCGCGCTCATTGCTCAAATCAAATAACGCGCGCTTCCCCGGTTTCCTTTTACACATTTCCGTCCCTATTGCCAAAATCACTCCCACAAACGGGAAAGATGTTACACATCAAAAAGTGCTGTTTATGCGTGTCTATCTGTACATCGAAATTGGCTAATCTATCATCGATTTAGCCTAAAGCCTCGTTAGTGTATTTCAACATGCTTATAGATGATTAGTTTTCCTAATTTACCTATTTCTAGGCATGCTTAACCTTTGACCACATATTCATTTACCATCTGAGCCAAACGCTTGATCTAGTGACTGTTCACTAGAACAGTCACTAGTAGAATAGCCACTAGGCTATTCTCAAAAAATATACTAATGTTCGTGGTCGTCCGTTGATCACGTGACGATTTTTTGGCCACGTGTTTACCCCCACATCCCCCTTGGTGATACACCGTGATGTTTTAGACTACCCCAGCTAACCACATCTAACATCACGTGTTTTTTTTATTAAAAAATATCGGAGAATATGTTTTAATGAAAAATTATCATAAATTCAGATTCTGAAAACCGTGAAAGGTCGCGTATGGGAAAACCGTCTGCTGAACGTTAAATATTGTTATGTTGCTTTTTAGACATAAATTCGGTCGCTCAAGATTTCACGTGGTCGCACGGAAAATATACACGTGATTGTCACAATTAATCGTGATGAATAATCCCCACGTGTTCGAACCTCACGTGATTAAAAGACGACCCCTAAGATGTCTCTTGGACAAAAAATACTACAATTTGTTTGAACTTAAATTCTATCACATTTTGTTAATTTTACATACACACTCAAAATAACATTGAATGTAATCAAAATACAAACAACGTCAAACCGGTAGCCTTGTTACGTAAGCCAATTGCTGTTGCTGTCACTATTCAGGGCCCGTAGTTACATTCGCTTCGAATCGATCCTATTTCTTCATAGGTTTGTTGTCGATATAATCACGTGATAATTTCATAGCATGTGTCAAATTCCATACATTTTCGGACTTATCGACTAGCGTCATCGCTAATCGAATGTAACTTGGCTAAGCCCTCAGGCCGTCCCTTTCAGAAGTCCATTGCGTATCTCACGTGTAGCAACAGCAAAACTCACGTGCAGCAAGTTGCTGCGGCTTACGTAGTAAGCCTACCGGAGCTAACTTAAAGTCATTGGTATTACTTAAGATCCTTTTTCAAGTCAAGTGCATTAAGCGTATAACTGTATACAGGTTCTCGTGAGAACCAAGACAATGCGTTTACCCGATTTTTATCACTGCTCTTTATCACAAGTATTAAATTACCTATCTACCTAAACTTTACGCAAAGTAATTTGATTCGTAATAATGACTTTGTGGTTCACCGCAAAGCTATCGTTTTTGTCACATCACACTAATATTATAAACTAGCTTCCGCTCGCAGCTTCGCACGTGTGGTTTGTCTATAAAAATCTATGTGGTAATCCAGGTTATAATCTACGTACATGCCAAATTTCATCGAAATTGGTTCAGCCATTACGACGTAATTGAGTAACAAACGACCACCGTGGCGCATCAGGAGGTAGCGGGTTCCGCCACGGAACAAATGTTTGCATGATCTGCAGATATTTGTTCCGGGTCTGGATGTTTTTCTATATATAACAAGTATATATTTACAATATCAGTTATCTGGTTCCCATAGTACAAGCTCTGATTAGTTTGGGGCTAGATAGCGCTGTGTGAAATGTCCAGCATTATTTATTATTATTATTATTCAAACTTCGCAAATATAATATTAGTGTGATGCGAAAGTTTGAATGTTTGTTTATACGTATGTACCTTGATTAACACATATGCTACTTTTTATTTACAAACAATGCGTGTGAAGCCGCTGGCGGAAGCTAGTGTTTAATATTTGAGCATCAAAATTTTTTGTGCAGTTGGGATTTCAATAATGCACTTTATTGGTTTATGAGCCCAAAGATACTTTATTATGGTTAATTTGTAGTGAATAAATTTTAATGTATTTTTTCTTTGTTCACAGATTATTGGACCCTCAGAAAACATGCAGATTCAGCGTCCAGCGACAAAGAAAATTAGAAAAAAGGCTGACAAATGGAAATACTTAGCCATAGAGAATGTCGTCTAAAAAACTATAAGAATGCAATCCGTTGAAATCATTTTAATGTTTGCATCGCATCGAATGTAATATCGCAGCTCCACGATGCGACGCGGCACGATGTGATGTAAACGGACCCTTAGCTCATAATATAGTTTTTGTATAAAAATATTATAAATTATTCAAAATATTACTTAGCTTTCTTATATGCCTCGTGTTCCTATTATTTCTATTAAAATTCTTCGTCATTTCGGCTTATAATTTATGTATAAATTGAGGCTATAACTAACCCTAAGCTTCGTTCATTAAAGGTTCCAAAGGAATTTAGACTTTTCTATTAAACAGTATGTATTTGTAAACAGACCACCAATACAGTATTTATTTCAATCCAATATTTAAGTTGATAATTTACCGTTTCTACAAAACGCGCAACTCTTTAAGACGGTGTATGTGAAAGTGGATTTTCAAGTTTACTTTTGGATAGAATTATGGGATTGGTCAAAAAGACCAGTGCAACAAAAAATGTTCTCTAAAGATTCATACTGTATTTTTTTTAAATAAACAGTTGACTGAGAAAAATTGTGAAATAATTTGCAGAACATTATATGATTATCGATAGTGATCCGGCGCTTATTGCGTTAGTAATTACTAGACATCGGATTTTATGCATTTGCATATTTGCATAACTCTGTAATTACGGCGTTATTGCGTATTTTAGCTTTTTTTCTCCAATCGTGCATATATTGATTAGTAGCGGGAGGTAGGTATAGAGAACTAGGTAACGACCGACGCGGCCCGTTTGCGAAATTTTATAAAATATTAAATTTTGTCAGTTGACGTAGAGAGGTCGTTTTCGGCGTACAAATTAATACTGTAACAAATGTCACAAATTTGTTCAAGAAAATTTGGATAAATAATTAATTGTAAATTGTCACAAAAACTATGCATAATTTTATGAATATTTCGCTGGTTATGTACCTTTATAAAAATATATAAAGATAAAAATGCTTTTTTTGATTTTGCATTGTGCATATTTTAGCGCATAATTGCATGCATATTTTGCTATCGTGTTAGTGCATATAATCCGATGTCTAGTAATTACGATTGATGGACAATCCAAACGTCGCTATTTGTATAATCGAAAAAAAATTACAATACCTGTTTAATATCTATAAATTATGTAAATTGATCGCGAAAGTTATGCTGAATCTTGTACTAAAATCTAATCTAACATTTCAACCTAAGTTTAATTGATAATTTAGAAATTATTTTAATTAACTTTTTTGAAACACTGTTATTATCGTAACTGGATAATCTCCTGATGACAAAGGATTGACAAGTAAAACGCTTATCAACCGCAGCAACTTTTAGTTATTGTAAAAATTGACAAATGCCATCTAGAGTGGTCAAATGAGCTGAAAAGTAGAGCAGCCCGTGTATTGAAAGTTCATGAGTCACCCAGCGAGAGTAGGGCACTGAGTGATTTGTCAATTTGACCAGACATTGACAGTTCTAAAAAGAAACTTCAATTGATGGTTTTCAATATAATAGATGGGCTGATCTATTTAAAAATTAAAAACAAACAGCATTATCAAAAAAAAATCCGTGCTTTATTAACTAAAATGTAGTTCTTGAAAGCGAGAAGGTAATTATCGTTTTCCTGCGTTTTTCTATAAGTGATTGTTAATTTAACTTTTTTAGTGGGTTAAAAGTTTCGGAAAATTATGATTTAATAATAATGGAAAATTTAATTAACGGGGTAAGCTTCCTAAAAATCTGTCCTTAGTTTTAATAAACTCTTAGTTTAGTTTTTAATATGCAATTAAAGTGTGTTTCTTAGGTACCTATGTCGTATTTTATTGATGTCTTCAAAGAAGATTGTTATGAGTTTGTAGTCTTTAAGATACTTTGAAGTCTGTAAATAATATGAACAAATAAATAATTAAAAGAACGAATATGGTTTTATTTGAATTTACATATTAATGGCGACTTGCGCAATTCCTAATCGTATTTACCCGACGACCTCCGTGGCACAGTATGCGTATAGCCGGCTGTGACGCAGGAGGTAGCGGGTTCGAATCCCGCCACGGGACAAATGTTTGCATGATCTACAAGTATTTGTTCCGGGTCTGGATGTTTTTCTATATATTATAAGTATGTATTTACAAAAAAAAAGTATTTAAGTAATCTATCAGTTATCTGGTTCCCATAGTACAAGCTCTGCTTAGTTTGGGGTTAGATAGCGCTGTGTGAAATGTCCAGCAATATTTATTTATTATAAATTTAAAAACGTATTCTCGTAAAAAAAATAGTTAAAAAAGTAAATAAAATAGAAATTAATTATATAGTAGCTGCCACAAAACGGTTCCAACTCAGCACTTGCTGTGTTTCAGCAAGGTAACACAGCGCTGGTCTTCCGTTGAAACCTTTGTGAGTAAGTCATCGAAGTCTGATAACATATAAAAATAAACACGTAGGTAACTTATCTTCATTATATACAAAACAAAGTCGGGTTAGTTACACCATTTATAACTCAAGAACGGCTGAACCGATTATGATGATCTTTGATTTGTTGGATTTGTCTCCGCCCCGAATAGCAGAATAACTATTGAAATATCGAAACAATTCACGCAAAAAAAAATCATTTTCTCATACATAGATGCAGCTAATGATGGTCGATTGACAATTCTACCGGTGACGTACATTGGCAGCTCGCGTCATAAGCGTGTCAAGGCGGTACAAAGCCTCGAAAACCTCTAAAATTGATCAACTTACAATTGTTGTTTTTTTCCAGTGACATATATAACCCAGCCAGCATAACAACCAAAAACAAAGGTAGGCTTCAGTGTAGTTTAATTTCAGTCAATAAAAAAGCAAAATAATGAGACCTATTGAATAAATCTCTCTTTTCTTCCATCGTAAATTTTTATTATTTTATTGAAATCAGAAGGTATTTTTACAATAAAATATGTATTATCAGAGTTTAAAAATAGCGCAGTAGATAAAAGCTTTGCGTAGCGAAGAGACACGAATATCTTAGATCACAACTATTGAAGGAAACTGAATGTGCATCGTAAATAAAAACGAATACTAAATATTTGTCGTTCGAGCTCAGTCAGACCTGATTTGGGTATAAAATAAAAAGAAGGGCCCGGAGCATGTCCTGACATGTCCCACGAAATTCTGGGACCAAATAAACGACTTCCTGATACCCTGAGCTCAGAATTTAGGGGCATATATCTCCCACGCGAGATGCGTGATGCACGCTTTTGAAAAATACATGTTGAAGCCACTTAGGGTTCTGTAGGTAGTTTTTTTGTTTACATTATTGAATTATACCGCTATCTATATTCATATAAAAATGAATCCCTGTTTCCCTTGGTACTTGAGAACGACTTTACCGATTTTGATTATTTTTTTATGGATGGTTTAGATTCACAATTGGACCCGGTAGGTAGCGCTGTTGTCGAGATCTAGAAAATTGCGGACGAAATCGTGGGCATACAGCTAGTCTACATATAAACAGGTGAAGAGAAAACTTTGTACCCCTTTTTAGGGTTCCGTACCTAAAAAAGAAAAAAAAGGAACCTTTATAGGATCACTTCCTTGTCCGTCTGTCAAGACCCTTTTTCCCAGGAATCAAGTATCAAGTTGAAATTATTATCAAATACTTTAGGTCTACGGTCGTCTTGGAGCTGTAAAAAAATTAAGGTTCTAAGTCAACACAATCACGGCCATTTATGCCGTAGTTTTGACTCGCAAATAAATCAAAACCTTTAGGGTACTTTACGTAGACTAAAATCAGAAATTCTAAAAAGTATCCGTATTAGAAAAATGTCACCAAAACCAGCTTTCAAACGTTCTGTCCATAGTCACTATTTAAATTTGTAATTCCACTCGAGCTTTCCGTATAATTTTATTTACTATTTGTTATTAGATTTCTTTATTTATTAATAAATAAAGATAATAAATAATATATATATATATATATATATATATATATATATATATATATATATATTATTTATATATATATATATACATTAATTTATGTCATACTTGTGTATTTTATTATTTTTTTATAATTACATACATATATTGTATTTGTGAGTATTATTATATTTATGTGGGCAATTAAGTAGTTAGTCGTTTTTTTATTTCTATTTGTATTTTTGTTAGTACCTACATAGTTAAGCACGCCAACCTAAGTTTTTTACCTGTCACGGTTGACTGGTAGAAAATGCTTTTAGCATTAAGTCCTCCATTTGTACATTTTTCTGTTTGTACAATAAAGAATTAAAACAAACAAAACATAAAAACAAATTGAGGCTTGATTATTTCGTGCATATCTATACTATAACCTCGTTTTTTACAATAACCACGAAAGAACGGGATAAGAAATGCTAAATATATAAGTAAAGCTTATCCAGGCTTTTAATAAAGCCGAATTTTAGTTCTTAGTTTGCGTGTGTTAGTGTTTGGGGTACTAGTTTATCCATCATTGGAGGAAAAGGCGTAGATAGTGACTTTTCTTAAACAAAAGACATCAACGCGCTGCACTGCCTTAGAACATTAGTTTTACTTTTAAAACTTTCGTGATTTATTTCAATCATTATTATAAATACGGGCTTTATCATGTCTTATCAGTGTTTCGACCGACAATGTTTCGGTTCAATTCATGAACCTTCATCAGGGTGAGTGCGATCCGCTCCGAATAACGTCTCGCCTCGCACACATTGTCGGTCGAAACACCGATAAGACGGTACGTGATAAATACCGTATTTATAATAATGAACATTAGTTTTATATATTTTATACCTACTTTATTACACTAACACACTAATATTATAAATGCGATAGTTTCTTGAACAGTAGTAGAGTTTATTGTGAAAGGGATCGCCCGGGGAAGTGCTACCACTATACCTATTTCTACCGCCAAGCAGCATTGAAATTACAGGTACACGAGGCTTTACACCTGTATACCTCAAGTTGATGAACGCAGAGATGTGCATCGTAGGGCATATTTCTAAGGAGCGTGACCTACGAGGCAAACTTGTTATAGGCGATGGTCATCACTTAGCATCAGGTAGGCCATAGGCTTGTTCCATCTCCAGTAGTATAAAAAAAAGTTTGGAGTTTTGTTACTAAATCACGAAGTAACGGCTTAACCGATTTCGATAAAATTTGGTTTTTAGCTAGAACATGACCTGAAATTTTTATTGGCAGACAATGCGTCCGAAGCTTCTGGCGGAAGCTAGTTGTACATAAAACAATGCACATTATTTTTATTTTATCGTAATACCTTAACTGCCTCCATAACGTTATTTTCAATCCAGTCCATCCAAAGGTTGCCAGGAAGAGATCACTTGTGATAAGTGATAATGTGATTGGTGATTAGTCTATAAGTTTAATAACAATAAAGATTAATCTACCTTTTTTTTTCGAGGAGGAAATCTGCATCCAGATACCCGTATTGCATGCAGGGTACAGTACAATACGGGTTATGTGAGGTTGTCGGACTCAACGACCCACTAAAACCTCCCCGGTGACCGGCCTCAATGCATATCAAAGGGTTCTGGGATCTCGCAAGAAACGCACCAGAGGCCCCCTCATGCATATCGCCCATAGCGAGCACGTCCCAGGGGCTGTCGCCCCCAACAAAAATTAATCTACCCATCTTAGCTAGCAAAACCCTAGATAAGAAGGTTGGCGTTTTTAAATATATTTCTTTAACTTATGCAAGTGTTTTTACAGAATTAAAAGCTACTACGGAACCCTAAAAATAAAAGACTCAACACTCCTGGTGTTGAGTCATCAAATGCCGGGAATAAGTGCATCTCCCATAGATGAGTCATGATAGGAATTCCATTTGTCGAGTGGATGGTGTAATGATGATGGTATCGAAGAGGTTAATAAACTTTTGTGGTGTTAGTTGTATGAATAGGGATCAAATTAGAAGGCAAGATATTCCGTAAGTAATTAGATCTCGTAAAAAAATATTTTTAATTTGCTTTCCTATTTCGCATCTAGAATGTTAGCTTGATTTGTTTCCGGTTTCTTATGTAAAGGTCTAGCCTAAAACCTGAGTTAAGAAATAAAGGGATAAGCCCTTTATTTCTGTGTTAAAAAATGTCAATACATAAATTGGTAAAAATTTTATTAAACAGGCGTTAAACAGTTGTTTAACTTATCTGTGGTAAGTAATCCTACTATATATTATATACATACTCATATAAATTCGAAAGTAACTCTGTCTTTCTATCTGTTCGTAACGTTTCACGACTAAAGGATTAGACCGATTTCAATGATGTTTATTATTTAAGATTATGGCCGGAATTGAGACATAGATTATATTGGCAACATGACAGCTATTAAATAATAATGTTTTATCAGGTGGCCCACCTCAATCTCTTATAGCAATATTAAAATAATATTGCACTGGCATTTCGTACCTTGACTCTCAATTAGTAAGATCATGTTATTATTGTAAAGGCGAAGCAGTTTTGGTGACGTCACCATAAATCGTTCACTCAAAACGTTTCGCATTAGAGCTCAAATAAAGCGTAAAGTTATCCTAAAAAGTAAGTAAATCGTGTTAATTTTCGCAATGTTTTATACTGAATGTTGTGTAATCACTAGAAAGCACTAAATATACAACATTATTAGGATAATTAACAGTAATGTATAATTGTTTTGTAGGTCAAATAAATAATGTTGCTATAAGCTTGAAAGAAAACGCTCCTGAAACATGATGGTTTTCTAAAAGATTGCGGTCGGTGCCCTGATCTTTGTAAACCACATTAAAGCAACCTTTCAATGTCGACGACGCCTTTGTACAGGAAAATATGAATCTGTTGAGCGTCTTGTACAATAATTCTGTTTCTAGTAGGCGTTTCTAAAGTTAAAGTGGTGGTTTTACTCTCTGACAAATAACTTTAATAATACTAAAATGAACTTATCTGTATATTTCCACATTGTAAAAGCAATGATCATTTTAAAACGTTTAGGTTCTATGCAAACACAGTGTAAAAGAGTAAGAGACTTGGGCCGTCTTTTTCTTAGCAAAGAGAACTTTAACTTATTCTATTGCACTGAGGAAATGCTAAGGCGTTTTACAAAAAGACCATTAGGAATAGAGGATTTTTTGTGTATTAGGTAAATGGAAGATAGTACCAAATCATAAAACCTTTATCAGGTCCGTCTTTGTATTTAGTGGGGGGGGCCGTCCTACGCTGCGCTTTCTCCACTCCAGAACCTTTCTGCCCCAACGCCCGTAAGTTCTTAGAGCTATGTAGGGTAACAATAGTATTATTCATAAACAAGGACTGAAATTGTATTTTCGGAGCAGTTTAGAGTTAACAATGACCTACTTTCAAAGTGTGATAGATGAAAATAATATAGTTTGATGAATTAGATTTGTAGTAAAAATATGTCTACGATTTTTTTAATAATTCAAAAAACCTGTTATCACAAGTAATAATAATAAATAAATAAATATTGCTGGACATTTCACACAACGCTAACAAGCCCCAAACTAAGCAGAGCTTGTACTATGGGAACCAGATAACTGATAGAATACTTATATACATTTTTTTTGTAAATACATACTTATAATATATAGAGAAACAACCAGACCCGAAACAAATATATGTAGATCATGCAAACATTTGTTCCGCGGCGGGGATCGAACCCGCTACCTCCTGCATCTCAGCCGGCTATTCGCTCACTGCACCACGGAGGTCGTCAAACTATAATATCAAAAACATCAAAAATAATCAAACATTATTAAGCGTTTAGGTATGTACTACTTAAACATTTAGTAGGTAAGTACACAGTGGTAATTCGGCGTCACATTTTGTTAGGATTCGCTCCTCCTTCTCCATATAAACTTTAACTATGCTAAATCTTACAATCCTCCGTGCGCGCAATAAGCTTCAAAAGGGGAACAAGGTTTTCTCTTCACTTATAAAGATTTTCAAGAGTTTATTTTTATTATGAGAAAGAAGTATAACTATTTAACAAGTAAATTAAGCTCGCACAATGAAGATTCTTTGTGACCTTTGTGCTTGTTTGTTACTCAATCACGTCGGCTTAACCGATTTCGGTAAAATTTAGTATGTACGTAGATTTAACCTGGCTTAATATATAAGGCTACTTTTTATCCCATAAATCAGGTTTCATGGAATACAAATGTCAAACCAAGTTGCAACAGAGAGTTTAGCGCTTAATTTCTAGGTTACCTACAAATTTAGTAGTGTAACGCGTACGAAGTCGTGGGCAACAGCTAGTGCATCATAAAATTTGATCTTTTGTGACCGCACACGTGTAAAACTGGTGCCGAAACAAATTAAACATGATTAAATTATCTTTTATTTACAAAATTAGCAAAATAGCCCAATTAGAATTATTAAACGTAAATATTTTCTCGTATGTATTAAGCTAAATGACCCGCCATTTTGAATTTAATATCAACAATGCCCAAATTGCGCCATTGAGTATTGAATTTAGAATGGGGATTTGAATTTAGAATGCGTGGATGAGTGATGGTGAGTGGGTTCTGATTGGCTATTGTTATGATGCAGTCTGTGGATGCAGCTTTTGTACATCTGGCATGTTTTTGATCTAGGGTTAACACAATGAAAAATTACTTCTTTTTACATTTATTATGTAGGGAGTTTTGGAACATTTAGGTATGGTAGCTCAAAAAGGGGTAATGTCCTTGCTTACATACCTACCTACTTCATCTACTAATCTATAATCTTCCGAAAACTATGTATTTTATTAAAGAAACTGTCATTGGTAAAATTTTATGAAATTAGCTGTTTTGGTATTTAACGCGAAGTTTTGTAGGTAAGAAGGTAGGTACGTTAAAGTCTTGAAATAAATAAAGTTGGAAATGTACATTAAATAAAAAAAAAGTGTTTTAGGGTGCAATTTCATTGATTTGTGGGAATAATAAGACCTAACTAATTCGATACGCATGCTTATCTTTAGACATTTCAGCTGTTCAGTCTGTAAAATGGGTGACCTTATCGCTTAAAGTGATTTCTTCCAGGCAACCTTTGGATGGACAGGATCTATGTGAACAAATGAGGACGCTCAAAACCCTAAAAGTTAAAAGAAGCAAGTGACTCCTACCAAAAAATAAAGAAACTAAACGGTTATGAAAAGGTTCGCTAGTGGCCCATCTCTCTGCATTCCAAAGGTCTTGAGTTCTTGAGTACGCAGTGACTTGTTAACAAAACAGATGCCGCCACTTGTACACTCGATGGTATTATCGCCCCAGGAGGCCACTAGATGGCACTAGTAGTTCAAATGGAAGTAATAATTCCAATTCAATTCATAGTAATTTGTTCAACAAAACATGGGTTTAGAATGCAGCCATTGTTTGTTTTACAGGATGCAATACCTATTTAGTTTTGTTAGAGAACCGAGCTTTAAATTAATATAATAATCATAGATATTATTTGTTAATTATTATTACACCAGCTAGGACTCTAACTTATTCAGATACCTATATGGTTTTGAAAGTGATATTTAACAAGGACAGAGAAAAAAATATGTTAAATTTTAATAGTTTTACATAAACTCATCAAGGGAATTATTTGATATGCAAATTTTAAGAGCTAATTTACAACCGAAGCTTACGGATGGATCTTAAAATCAAATTAAATCCATCCATTTTTTCCGTGAAGTCCTCTCGTTCCTTATGCTGGAAGAAATTGCTTTAAGCAATAAGACTGTGCATTTCTGTTGTTATTTAGTTGTTGAGAGGATCATAAAAAATGTAAAAATAATATGAAAATGGCTATACTGGATAAAATTAGTAAGAAATAAGGAGATTCGGAGTCAAACCAAGGTCACTGATGTAGCCAAGAGGAGGCCAAGATAATGGGTGGGGCATATAGCTCGAAGAACTGATGGCCGTTGGGGCAGAAAGGTTCTCGAGTGGAGACTACGCACTGGAAAGCACAGCGTAGGACAGCCCCCCTCCCCCCCACTAGATAGAAAGACGACCTAATATAGGTTATTGGGAGCCATTGGGGGCAGGTCACACAAGATAGGTTGCTCTAGAAATCTATAGTGAACGCCTATGTTCAGCAGTGGATCTCCTATAGCTGATACTGATCTTGTGGGTAAAAACTAAATGTAGTCTTTTATTCATCATTATGCCAACAGGGAGTAACTCACTGGAACTATCCAGGTACATACAGATCGGCAACAGGCCTAATTTGCGACTGTCCTGTATAAATTATACGCATCGTATGCGAGGGATGCGCGTGCGCGTGCGCACCGGTCATGTCGCTGTGCGGTTTGTCAGTTTGACACATTCCAAGTATTGTGGTCTGACTGTAATTTGTGAGACCTTTAAGCTATCTACCAGTGCCCTTTCATAATAGTTCATCTTGAGTTTTCAACTTTCAATTCATCTTGTGGTCACAGATCCGGAATCGTATTAACTGATTTTAGAGAAGGGTTGAATACCGGTAGCTTGAATGTTTATCCAGTAATCGATATATTTTCAATTAGAATAATTAACGTAAACCAGCGGTATCTTATAGACGATGCCGTTTAGTGTTTAACAGGTGCCTAACCTACTAACATGATGACATAATATGATTTGTTTAACTAATTTATACAGGCTGTTTCATTGATATTTTAAAGGCTTGATATTAAAGTTGTTTGAAAATTTTAAATTTCCGCGCGGAATTGAAAAAACCCTATTTTACAAGAATACTAGCCATTAGCTCTACCCGTTTTATTAATTTAATGTCGTACATAACAAAACACGTAGTATAACTTAGTAAAAAAAAGCAAGAAAAGAAGAATCTGCATGAAAGATTATATGAAATGTTTTTTGGGATTTTTAGATGACAAGCACCTATTATCATCCTCTTGGCTATGTCCTATCTAATTCCAAAACATCGAAATCGGCTCGGCTCTAGTCGTGAAAACGTAAAAATCAGACATAGATAGAGTTACTATCGAATGTATAATAATAATATTTATAATAAGAGAAGATAACTCTTTATTGTACACCAAAGTAAAATACAGAACATAATTTTACAAATAGATTTAGTACAATGGATGGTCTTATCGCTAAAAGCGATCTCTTCCAGACAACCTTAGTATGGACAGGATTATAACATATCACATGACGGCGGTGCATCTATATTAAATTAAAAACATACCTACATACATACTATAAACCTAAAATACTAATAATAATACAAATTTAATTATAATAAAATAAGCAATTATAAAATGGTTAAGATGAATTAACAAGCAGTTACAACTTCAACGCAGGGACAGATAATGGGTAAACTTTTGTTTTAAAATTACTAATAGACTTGGATGTTCTTATAGAAAAGGGCAAAGCGTTCCACAATCGTACGGCTGTTACCGTGAAGGATCGACCATAAAACTCTGTCGTATGGACAGGAGTTTTAAGTTGAGGGGAATCTGAAGAACGCAAATTGCGATCATTAGCCTGTATATTACTAATTTCTTGACCCTAAAAACATATATATTCTTATTACTTCATAAGTTACCCCAAAAACTCTAATAAATAACAGTATTGTGCCCTTATTTCACGGACATCAAAAATTAAGGTCACAAAAAGGCTAATGATAATTTTCACGGTATCAGACGAAGCCTATAATTGGCCCTATCAGGCTCGATCTAAGACAAAGGGTCCGGTAAAGGGGAGCTCACCAGGTGGAGACCTTACTGTTTCTTACGCATCTGTTTATAGGACTAAGAATATATAGAAGTAGCGAAATTTTTGAGGCTAGATTATACTCTATACAACTCCACCAAACTCTTATCGCTAAAAGTGATCTATTCTAGATGGGCGGCTTAGTTTTATCATTATCTTATGTTTTATTTGTCTGCTGTCAGACAGGATCCAGGGAATAATATATTTTGTTTATAAATATATAAATCAATCTTTTATATCGATATAATACGAATATCACCTATATCTAAGGGCTGATGCTGGACTGCACCTTTTTTGCGAGAGACTGGTGTCTGTGATAGGTTTATAGAACAAAAAGCAAATAAGATGTTATGTTATGTTATGTTATGTTGGTGGACTTCCTTTTCCGCATTCAAACTCTATATGTGGTCCATTATGCGTGAGAGAGTTGACTATATGGATAGCCAGCCTAACTCCGACCAGAAGCGCAGAAGTTTCCTGGGGTCTTCGCAGGCTTCACGGAGTGACCTTGGATTGTCCAGGATTTCTGTACGTTGTGCTGTTACCCCCACGCATTCCAGGACTACGTGGGCAGCTGATTCTTCTTCGGTGAGACATGCCCTGCAGAGTGGGCTGTCTGTTGCTCCGATGGTGTAGAGGTGTTTGTTCAGGGGGCCATGTCCTGTAAGGGTCCCCACGATGATTCGAAGGTCCAGTCTTTGAAAATCAAATAAGATGAAAGTTAAATTAAAATACCTCGACACAAAAAACCAGTAAGACCACGTTAAACTTGATTAAACTGACAAGTAGCTAAGAACCATTCCAATTTAACTAACATTATAAAAAACCGCCTCTGGATCGATCCATCCGTTTGAGAACCACGATGCCAAAGACTTATATAACAAACTTATATAATATAAGATATAAAGCTTCGTATTTAAGTATGTACGTAAGTAATTTAAGACGACCTCCGTGGTGCAGTGGGTGAATAGCCGGCTGAGACGCAGGAGGTAGCGGGTTCGATTCCCGCCGCGGAACAAATGTTTGCATGATCTACAGATATTTTAGACATTGACAAGAGATGTCGCGTTGCTTATTTAAAATAGTATTTTTATTTTTGGCTTAAAGGCTTGTAAATTAATAAACACAAAAGCCGATTTATTGTGTACATTCGTAGCTCTATAAAGGGGTATCTTCATTACGGTCTTGTAAGACACAGTTCGGAGGGTTGACCCTTAAATTGGCGTTTTTCCAATTTAGTGAGCACCTGGTAGACTTCAACTGCCTTCAAGGTGTGTAGTATCTATAATTAACTATGAATGTGTATTTAAAAAATCTATATAAATCATATTTTAATAGAATACAAGATTATAGATAAATTGTGTAAATCTTTTGAACGGCGATTATAATTTTGCCATTTTGAATAAAGATTATTTTGTATTTTATTTTTTATCCAAACACTTACGGAAAATAGGTTGCGGGTTCGAGTCTCGTCTAGACTTGAAAGTTTTGAGATGGTTTTAAAAATCTTAGTTTGACTAGTTAACCATAAAAAGTTATCAATTAGAGTAGCATAAAAATAACAAAAATGCAGGCAATCTATTTTTATTTCCATGATTCGTAATAACTTGGTATCAATTTCACGTCAATACCAGCAATCGATATAAAGGGCTCGCATGTCGAAAGATACACATTCGATATTAAGATCGGTCGTAAATTCACACCAATTTACAGTTGATTTTACACGATGTGTGAAGAAATCGTGATTGATTCGAAATTGTTGGGGGTTTTAGGAACGTATATTGTGTTTCAGTATTTATGTGAAATACCAGGGGGGGGGAGGGGGGGGGGGATACCTATGGATATATTCGCCATGCAGTTTGGTTCGGATCTTTTTTTAACAATCGTTTGTAATATCTATAATAAGCTAACAGTTCCGTAAGCTGTTAGCTTATTATAGATATTAGACTGTGCTGCTGATTTAAACAGGTTATCCAAGAAAGAACCAGTGATTGAGATAATAATACCGTGAAAGCTGAAAAGTAAGAAAGATATAAATAGATTAAGTTGAGGATACAAAAACATAAAATTCTTCGTGATGTGTGTCGTCCAAAGTCTCAGTCTTTTGCCAACGTTTTTATCTGATATTTTCATCCATATTTTCTTACCAGGTTATTGTCACGCACAAAAAAAAAAGTGAGTGCCGACAGAAGTGAATATTTATATAGAACTGTATACCTATATACATAAGTAACGGTAACGGTAACACTGTCGCGAGTTTAATGGTTTTTTCCCATCTCAAAAAATACCCAACACGCCTAAAGAAGTTTTCACTTCAAAAAATTAACAAACAAAACATAAAAAAAAACTGACAAAAGCAATCATAGGACTGCTTGACTGCATCACGACTTCACGAGTTGCAACACATGCAGCCCCATGATTCCCCCCTACTACAGCGGACTAAGATTTCTCCGTAATCATCTTCAGGATTATATAATATTAGGTGTTTACCTATGAAATTGCCGTTTTGTATGGAATAAGTGAAAGTACTTATTTTTTTAAACTTTTTTATTTCTGTTATTCAAAGTAATCACCCATGCAATCGACGCATCTTTGCCAAAGCATTGGCAGTTTATTGATGCCCTTCTTGTAAAAATCAGCTGGACGGGAGGCAACAAACTCTTCAAAGGCATTTGGTACTGCCTTTTTTGAATTGAATTTTTTACCCACTAAAAATTCGTCTAAATTTTGGAAAAGTAATAGTCGGTAGGTGCAAGGTCTGGTGAGTATGGCGGATGAGGGAGAGCTTCCAATCCCAGCTCTTGCAGCTTGGAGACCGTCTGTTGTGCAGTATGGGGTCGCGCGTTGTCGTGAAGGAGCAGTGGGGACGACCGATTGACCAAAGCTGGTTGCCGATGTGCAAGCTTCTCCATCATTGTCTCCAGTTCTTCACAGTACACATCTGCAGTAATGCTCATGCCGTTTTGTAAGAAGCTGTGGTGAATCACACCCGCACTAGACCACCAAACAGTGACCATCACCTTTTTAGGGGTCATTTTTGGTTTAGGGCATTGCTTTGGTGCTGAACTAGGATCTAACCAACTTGCTGAGCGCTTTCGATTGTCGAACAGAATCCATTTTTCATCGCACGTAACAATTTGGTTCAAAATTCCTTCATTTCTTTGCCTATTGAGCAGTGCGAGGCAGGTATCGACGCGTACGTTGCGCTGGCGATCGTGAAGTTCGTGGGGCACCCGTCTATCAAGTTTTTTTACCTTGCCTATTTGTCGCAAATGGATCAAAATTGTTTTGATGCTAACATCAAAAGCTGCTGCTAGCTCAGCTGTAGATTGAGTTTCGTCAGCTTCCACAATCGCATTTAATTCATCATTGTTGACCAAAGTCTCCGGACGACCACGAGCTTCATTTTTCAAGTCAAAATTTCCAGAGCAGAACCGGGAAAACCAATAACGAGTTGTGCGTTCGTTTGTACAGTTCTCTCCGTAAACGTTTTTGATGTTACGTGCCGTTTGTGTCGCGACGGAACTCATATTCCATAATTACACGAATTTTTAAAGTATCCATTATGACGAAAAATGTTCAAATGTAATGAATATACAACGCTAATCAATAAAAAAAGACTGAGTTTGTAAAAAGAATGTCATGTTTTTAAAACAAAAATAATTTAAAATTTGGAATACAAAGCCATTCCAAACTTTTTTCTATTTGAAATGACCAGTACTGAAGAACGGCAATTTCATAGGTAAAGACCTATAGTGCTTCCTTGAATTTGGCGTATTACAATAGTGAGACTGACTTTTTCCTTTATCTAGATGTTGTTAAAATGGGTAGAAGCGTAAGTGGCCCAGAACTCCAGTAACCTTTCGTAGACCATGCTGTCCCTCATTAAAATGACCATAAATTTGACTGCGGTGGTGTATCAGATGTAAATCAACCCCATCTGCCGCGCCACCTGGCGATCAATTCTGAATTAATTACTGAATTGTGGCACGCGCGTGCAGCGACATTTTTATAGAGACCTATCTATGGTTTTGGGACCTCGAATTATAATATTATGATGGGGTTTGATGATGAATTTTATGCTTGATTGATGACAATGATAGGTATGTTACGTACATCCGTGTCCTACAGAGAAAATAAATATAAATAAATATATAAATATTGCTGGACATTTCACACAGCGCTATCTAGTCTCAAATTAAGCAGAGTTTATACTATGAGAACCAAATAACTGATATAATACTTATATACTTTTGTTTTTTGCACATACGTACTTATATTATATAGAAAAACATATATTTGACCCTAAACAAATATTTGTAGATCATGCAAACATTTGTTCCGCGGCGGGAATCGAACCCGGAACCTCTTGCGTCACAGCCGGCTACTCGCCCACTACACCACAGAGGTCGTCAAATGTATTAGAAGATATATCAGAGAACATGTCTGTGTTTCTTATCGTAGGTACGAATAAGTTAATATCTAGCTAGCACGTCAACCTTTTTTGCTACCTCTGAGGTTGACAGGTAAAAAATGCTTTTAACATTAAGCCCACATTTTGTACATTTTATATGTATTTTGTGTAATAAACTAATGTATACCTAAATTAAATAAATGGGTACGTCAGATAATGGATGTGATGTATAGGCATGTGGATGGAGATGTAGAAATAACACTCGAAAATTCAAAATGCACATTAAATGGTGATGACTGCACACTCGTTCTTAACATTACGTCAAAGTTAATAAAAATGCTTAAACCACTATTTGTACTAAAAACGAGATATGTATTTACCATGATTTGTGAGTGTTTGATCACAAATAATGGTAAATATCCCGTTTTTAGTACAAATAGTAGTCAAAGTCAAAATATTTCATTCATTAAAATCACAAGGATCACTTTGAAACGTCAATTTTACTGCCTGTTCCTTCGCGACCTAGCCAGGAAAGAAAGGGTAGAAACAAGGCTGGTTGTTTTTTAATGATCCTTTTAGAATACATAACAATACAGAAAATAAATTACTTCTAAATTGTAACATTTTGAACGAGTTGGAGCAATTTCAATCCCAAGCTTCACTATCATCTAAATAATCCGATATTGTATAGTAAAGAAAGAAAGAAAGAAAAAACAGTTATTTGTGACGGTACAAAACACACACAGCACACAAGTAAGGTACACACAAGAGAACATATGTGTGTCTCACAATTACCTATATCTAAACGACGGACGTCACAAAAAGGCGTCCTACTCAGCATTTGTTGGGCTTTTGGCACGATCTTCCGTTGGAACCATTTATTAATGAAGGTATCACGGATGCCCGCACAGTACTACAATTACAAAAATATGAATATATAGATAAATACAAGTTACCACACTAAGAAAGTAATAAATAACAGCTATATTAAGTTACAACAAAAAAACAAACATGTAGATGATGAGAACTAGGCGAGAATGTGCATTAATCAGTCCCACTGCTAAGCAAAGGCCAAACTGCTAAATAATGAGGCTGCCAGAAGCGAGAAAGGATATTACGATTAGGATAATAGTAGGCTTTTTTATAAAGATTTTGTTTAATTACGTTTTGAAATTTGTTAATTTTTAAAATTAACAATTAAATTTGTTCATAACCAAGATAGTTTCAAAGTTATATAGTTAAAGAAATTTAAGTGGTTATACAATATCGGAAATTGATCCACTCTTAGAAATAGTGACTGAAGTTTATTATCTTTTAAGAATAAATAAACTTAGATTTTGAAGTTTCTTTTTAGTTTTTGAATGACCATTGTACTTACCAAGGCGAGGCTGAAATCCAGCGTAACTGAGCCCTCGACCTATTTACCACCACCTTCTACTAGCTGCTTATACTTACCTAGCTTTATTTAGTAATTATTCTACCTACCTACTTCTGTTAGCATAATAGGTGTGTGTGTAAACAAATGCCTTTAATTATTATTATTTCTAAAGGTCTTAATTAGCAGGTCATACAATATCTTTTAATGAGCATAACACAACATCATACGATGGTCACCAATACTGTTTTATGCTCATTTGTAAACCCTCCCCTTCTGTGTAATTGTTATTGTATTAAAGAAATGTTAATTTTTTTCAAATACACTTTCTCGCTGTTGACCTCTAAGGCCGTTGCAGCTTAACCGAAATTTTGGCGAGCGCAGATGGCGCACAGCCCTGTAAGTTTTGAAGGCAACTTGCAGGTACCACTTAGATACGAACCTCGGCTTAGGCCGTTACCAGGAAGGGAATAGGTATACAACAATTTAAATATTTTTAATGGCTGGAGCTGGAGGAGGCTTAATCTAAAGCAGGAGGTAGCGGGTTTGATTCCCGCCGCGGATTAAATATTTGCATGATCTACAGATATGCATGGTCTGGATGTTTTTCTACATATTATATGTATGAAATTAATTTAAAAAAAAGTATTCCATCAGTTATCTGGTTCCCATAGTACAAGCACTGCTTAGTTTGGGCCTAGATAGCGCGGTGTGAAATATCCAACAATGTTTATTTATTTATTTAATAATTGTAAAGAAACAGTTGAGTGTCATTTTTTTCCACTATCCTCTTATTGGTTTGGTTTAGATTGGTTCAACAGGGATCTATCTATGTGCAACTATGCTCTACTGTTTATTTTTAATGCATTTCAATTGTTATTTGTTTTTCCTGTAAAACTGCTATAATTTATAAAATAAATAGCTTTCTCCATAATTTATTCCACCAAGCCCCCACAAAACACTCCAAATAAATACTTTAACGTGAATTACCATTTTCTATGCAAGTAAAGCAGCATTACGAACACATCTGCATACAATGCACTCGATTTATTAGGAAACTCAGTCACTATGTCGGTAAACTTCGTAACACCACGTAATAATACCATACGATGTTAGGTTTTCGGGTTTTGACGAAGTTTACCTAACCTATTTTCTTTGTCTTTATTTTTATTAATAATAACCTCTTTATCACTGTGGACGGATAGCCGGCTGAGACGCAGGAGGTGGGGTTCAATTCCCGCCGCGAAATAAGTGTTTTCTTAATCTTAGAATTTTTTTTCGGGTCTGGATGTTTCTCTATTTATAATACGACTATATTATCAAAAAAAAAGTATGTAGAAAGAAAAACGAAAGAAAGAAAAATAATTTATTGGACATACACAGGTTCTTACAGATAACATTACTTACTAAATAACACAATGATAACACAAAATGAAACACATAACACAATATAAATACAAAGGTATAACAAAATACCATGCATACAAAGAAAGGTACATGTAGACAAGAATATATAGATTGTAGATGTAGGTTTATGCGTAATCACCGCGTGCATGAACCAAATGATCCTGTCTCAGCATAATGCTGTACACATGCATGCATGTGTAGCAGCGCTGGTTTTCAGACAGGACCAGCTTGGGTGACTTCACGAACTAAGCTACTAACTGTAGGTAATGCTAGCTTGTTCCCATAGAGCAAGCTCTAATTAATTTGGGGCTAGATAACGCTGGGTGAAATGTCCAGCATTATTTGTTTATTCATTCATAAATCTATACATGTAGATATATACGTACATAGGTATATACGTAGATTATAACCTGGATTACCACATAGGCTACCTAATATTCGATAAATCAGTTCCCATGAAATAAAAATGGGGTGTCAAGTTGCAACAGCGAGTTTAGCTTTATTTCTTGGTTACCTACACGTTTAGTAGTGTAACGCGTACGAAGTCGCGGGCAACACCTAGTAGTATATAAATGAAATGCCTGTTTCTACGTTCATAATCATCGATTTCGATTCTTTAGTCTTTTTGGTCGTATTCTATGTAATGTAGATGTACCATTAGATTAGATAATACTTTATTGCACACCACGAAACAAATACATATAAAAAAAACAACTACGTAAATATATGGATACAATTGGCGGTCTTATCGCTAATTACCATTCACTTACCTTGAGTTGTTAATTTGCCACCAGGGGTGCCATACCATCTTCAATACCTAGATGTAGGCCTCATCCAACTGCAAAGATAACTTGGCCTCACTTTGATTGTTTTGATAACACATTTCTACCGCATTGTGTTGGCGTAAACAGGCATTTTGTTAACACATTTGTATTGTCGAATTTCATGGTTTGTGTGTTCATTAACATAGCTATCTTTACGCTAAGTCTCTTCCGGGGTAGACAAGAGAATTTGAGATAGTACATTATCATTTTTAGAAATCTAATAGTCGCAAATTGATCTGAAAGACCTAAACCTATTTTTTTATGGTTTATTGGTTTGCGTTTGACCACGATCTCACCTGATGGTAAGCGATGTTGCAGTCTACGATGGTGCACGCCTAGAAGAAACTAATTCACTCGCGACTTGAAGAGAGGTTGAAGCTATCAGAAAACACAGACTTAGACAACTTGGAGACGTCGACGGAAACGGAAGCTATTGTGTCCTACACCGCCTTCATTGTCCTAATAGACAAGAGTTGTATCTTTAGGTCGTATCATCACGTAGGTGAAGGGATGTTTAAGTTAAATGGCGAAATATATTTATTGTAAAAGGTTCTTTTCCGAATCAAATACAAATACAAATTTATTTATTGGGTAATATGCGTAGGTAAGGTGTTTAGTGTTACATAGTAGACGAGTAAGCTTACGTATTTAAGTACGTACGTAAATAATTTAAGACGACCTCCGTGGTGCAGTGGGCCTATAGCCGGCTGAGACGCAGGAGGTAGCGGTTAGATTCCCGCCCCGGAACAAATGTTTGCATAATCTACAGTATTTGTTCAGGGTCTGGTTGTTTTTCTACATATTTTAAGTATGTATTTACAAAAAAGTATATAAGTATTCTATTAGTTATCTGGTTCTCATAGTACAAGCTCTGCTTAGCTCGGGGCTAGATAGCGCTGTGTTCAATGTCCAGCATTATTTATTTATTTATAGTATAAGTGCAGCCATATTCAGCGTTGATCATATGCAATGATAAGTTTAATTAGTAGGTACCAGTTTAATTGTAATAAC
This sequence comes from Philereme transversata, assembly GCA_963924445.1. NCBI lineage: Eukaryota > Metazoa > Arthropoda > Insecta > Lepidoptera > Geometridae > Philereme > Philereme transversata. The sequence continues at coordinate 25,351,507 of OZ004344.1, read as the reverse complement.
AATTTCCATATTATTGAGTTAGTTAAAATTAATATTAAACAATCTTTTTGTCATCTAAATGTTCCTTAGAACATTATAAGCTTGTTTTACAAGTGATTTTTTCAGTTATGCCTTGAATGCGTTCAGACCGGAAGGAAGCATCTAATACAGATTTAGGAAGTTTGTTAAGTTACGTGTTTTGTTACGTACGACATTAAATGAAAACACGGGTAGGGCTAATGGCTAGTATTGTTGTAAAATAGGGTTTTTCAAATCTATTACCACAGAAAAAAAATTCAAACAACCTTAGTATCCAGTCCTATAATATCAATAGAATAGCCAGTATGAAATAGATATATACAAATCATCATAGTCACCAGCCAAGCCAGCTTAAGTGGACCATCCACCGTGTTATTAATAAATTTATTTAAACCATAGGTAAGTATTTTAAATAAACAAGTTTATCTTTTGTTGCCCTTGTCTGTTATTTATAAAAAAGCGAGAGAAAACATGTCAAAGTAATACAAAGCTAGAAATAAAATAAACTAGATATTTTAATAACGTAGCAGATAGATATATATGCTACCATAGCACAATGCTCAGTGGTGATCGTTTTTGCTTACAAAATTTGCTCTATAATTATCTAGATTTGCAGAGATGAGATTCGCAGTGAAGTTGTAAGCAGAGAGCGCGTAGATAGAAGACATAAGTAGCAAATCTACGCTTTTGTGGATTACGGCCTCTATTTTTGGATGTCGATTGCAAGAGTAGGCAGTAAATTTTATATCGAATAAATCACATAAACTTAGTCGATTTTCTTCTAGTAGTTTTTTTTCGTAAGTTTTTTTTTTGTTTTGAGAAACCGTCGCTTGAATATCGTCAGCATATTACCAAACAACCTATATTATGAGATGTTAAATGATTATAGAAGGGACTGGTATATCAATAGATTTTTACTACGAGTAAAACTAACGGCAGTCTGGTGCATTGATCGTGATGCACATGTCAATACGGTACGTGCATTATCAAAGCCATCGTAACTGTTGCATAGCTAAATAGATCCTGAATTATGGCACACCTCAGCGGGACACCGGGATACGTGCGCGTGCGATGCCACATTCTATTAAGGGGAAGCTTTTTTTATTTGACCGGGTGTTGGACCAAGCATAAGGCTCACCTGATGTCAAGCAGTAACCATCGCGTGCAACAAAATATGGCCTGGTAGGTCACGCATCTTATAAACGTGCCGTATACACTTCCCTGCGTCCATCAACTTGAGGCCTCGGTAAAGCCTCATGTGCCTGTTATTTCACCGGCAACCATACCCTTCAAACCGAAACACAGCAGTGCTACTTGGCGGCAAAAATAGGCAATTTTTGGGGTCAAAAATAAGTATTTTTTACAACAACCTAGTAAAATCGATCCTTTGAGAATATTCAGTGATATGATAAATTAACGGACCGCATTAGAAACAGTGAACTGCGCTCCCAAACAAGTAGTAGGCAAGTTAAAGTGGAACGGGACGGGCCATCTCTGCCGCATGTCGGAGGAGTTATGGGCAAAATCCACCAACGAGTGGATCCCAAAAGACAGAAAACGAGCACGCAGCAGACCGCGATGCCGATGGAAAGACGAACTCGACTCGTATATGGAAGACTGGACTACACACGCGCATGATAGAGTGGAGTGGAAGGAAGGAAAGGAGGCCTTTGTCCTGCAGTGGGACAGTACAGGCTCTAAATAAATAATAAAAATGATAAATAATCGAGAAATATAAAGTAACAATCTGTAACAAAAACGGGAGCTAATATTATTAGTGAGGTCTTCTCTTTGATTTTTTTATATAGAGTAAGATAACTAACAGTAAAGTAACAAAACGGCTGGAAAAGTAAATGGATATTGAAATACCTATTCTAAGTTAACTAGGACTTATTGTGATTTATTTTTGCTACATCATCATTATTATCATCATATCAGCCATAGAAAGTCCACTGCTGAACACAGGCCTCCCATTAATCAGTTCGACTTTCCATTTAGTGAGGGGTCGTCCTACGCTGCACTTTCCAGTGCGTGGTCTCCACTCCAGAACCTTTCGTCCCCAACGTCCATCAGCTTTATGTGCTCCGCCCTTTTCAGCTTTTTAGCTCACATTATAGGAAATTGGAATTTGTAAATTACTACACAGCTTGTTTTCCAATTGTCATCTGCAATAGTACATATAACTTCTCCTTAACAGTGTTGACAGTGTGCGCGTGCGCACCGCCACAGATCATATCTACAGTGCGGTGACATAAGGGCGCATCTGCCGCCACCCCTATTGTCTATTCAAATTACCAGATAAGGAAATTACTGTTAACTGTTAATGTGGTTTTTTAGTTTTATTTTTGGGAGAACCTGTCAGACGCTAAATAAAATGCTACTAAAAAAACGTGTGTGTGTACTTATGTACGCACGTAAGAAGTAAGTACTTCTTTGGCGTAACCGAACAAAAATACTCGTAGCTAAAGATTTCACCCCGTGTGCCATAACTCTTTGTTTGTAAAAGGAATGATATATAATATATCATTAATGATAGTTTTCACGGAAACTTGAGAGAACATCAGCTAACTTCGACACGTCGCTTTATGGTTATCGGTGCGCGCGCGCATGAGACAGTTATCAGCTAACTTCATCATGTCGGTGTTTGGCTGTCGGTGTGCGCGCGCAGCGTAAAAAATTTAGTCTCATATTTTTTTCCGAAAGCGCCAAAATAAACGGATTATTTCACAAACGGATACAGAACAAGCAACTATTTAACAAAGATACAACCGACTTCAGATAACAGAAAAAACCAAACAATTAACCGATGATGAAATTTCTTGGCACCAGTCTGAAAGTATATGCTTTCAAATAAACGAAAAGTACTTTTCACACCACCTGCTCGACAATGTCAAATTATATGTCATGTAAATCTCACCGAAAGCAGGTGATTAAATCCCTACGGCTGAGCCAGGCGTAAATTTGTACTGAATTTCATTCAGATTCCCATAATGGGCGTAATGTGATTCGAATTCGGACCCTCACCTGTATTAAAATTTGAACCAAAGAGAACCCACACAATAAGAACTAATTCGTTAGTCGAACTAACCTCTGCAAAGAATGCACCAACCTAGATTTGGTTTTTATTGTCTCGCAGAAAGTGTGAAATGTAGAGTATTCTGCTCGTGGATAAGGCTGTCTCCATCATGGGCGTGCTTATATCCCTCTCTGCACTCAGGATTCTAGTAACTCCATCGCACCGTTCGTGAGTTAACTCTAGAATCTTTCGTTACGTTCTGGATTCAATATACCGCCCTTGATGAAAGACACTACTTTCTCCCCTCAAAAGTAGAGTATTCTCTTCGTGGATAAGTCTTTTCTGTCTGCGTCTTAAGCGTACATAAACCCCTCTCTGCACTCAGGATTTAATATAGCGCCCGCGACGCAAAACACTTCTTTATCACCTTGTTTAATAATCCACTATTCCACTCCAAAACAAGTAAACCACTTTGAGGAAGAGAACCTTTAATAACACTGGCAACATATGGGTACTAACAATCAAAACTTCGAGCAGAAGCTATAAGACCGCCGATTGGACTTCGCAATATAATTATTTATTTTATTTATTAACTTTTTTTATGGAATTAATTTTTTCCTGGAGATGGAACAAGCATATGGCCCACTCGATGTTAAGTGCCTACAAAGTATTGCCTATACTTTGTTAAAGGCGATGGGTACACACACGTCTTAGGTTCGTACCTTAGAAACGTGCACTACGATGCACTGCCTTGCGTCCATCAACTTAAGGTCTACGGTGTAAAACCTCATGTGCCTGTAATTTTATGCGATTAATTTTTAAGAGTAGTAGAGTTTCTTGTGAAAGGGCTCGTTCGGGGAAGTACTACCACCATACCTATTTCTGCTACCACGCAGCATTGATGTGTTTCGGTTTTATGGCTGAGGCTTTACACCTGTGTGCCTCAAGTTGATGGACGCAGGGCAGTGCATCGTTGGGCACGTTTCTAAGGTGCGTGACCTGCGAGGCAATACTTTGTTATATGGTTACCACTAACCATCAGGTGCGTCATATGCTTGTTCCATCTCCAGGTAGTATAAAAAAAAATTTACCGGCAACCATCCCCTTATCAAACCCAAAGATAGCAATGCTGCTTGACGGCAGAAATAGGTATGGTGGTAACACTTCCCAAGCTACTATCACTTTCACAAGGAACTCTCCTACTCCGATATGTTTGTTTTGATATGGAGTCCTATAAAATGTTTTCTATTGTATTTTTTAAATTTAAGTTCTCAATTAGTACGTTATGTAACGCATTTCCCGCGTCTTGCATCTGACGCGAGGCGCTGTCACGAAAACATTACATTTCGTCACGTTCATGGAAAACTGCCTTGATGAGCCTAATTTTACATTAGGGCGATTCGATGTCATTGACTTGCATTTCGTATGTTTCTTAATGACCCCACCTTCTCCATTTTCAAAGGTTTATTTTTAGTAATTTAGTATTTAGTATAAATTATTGACCGAGCGAGCGAAGGTAGCGAAGCGTCTCAGTTTTGAGATTGGCCAAAAAATGCTTTTGATCGTCTGTCTGCCTATTCTATCGCTACAAATCGCATTTTTCAACTGATTTTGACGAAAAAAGCACATAAGGTCCTTAATTTATTTATAATTTATAGTCGATCGCGTGTTTTGATTGGACGGAAAATAGAGGGGAAAAGGGGGGGGATGTTTGCAGTAGCGTTATTTACCGACGGATTTCAATCGAATTTGAGACATAAGATGTTGCGAAAAAAAATTATAAAGGGGAAAGTGGAGGGGGGAGGGGCAAGCCTATTGAAAATTCTACTTTCTACTATTCTCACAGAACCACTAGTAATAGATTGCGATACCATCTGATATAACCTCATCTGACTCAAGAACTGGAGATAAAGCTTTTTTGACTCATTTTTAATCCCAGATGACAATAGCAAAAACGTCAAACTCAACTCAGCGATCTTGGGTTCACTAATCTTGGTCTTGGTTGGATACTTTGGTTTGAGTTATATTTGTTTAAAAGGGCCTACGAATCTACGATTGTTTGTTTCGTAAAATGCCATGGAGTAGAAGAAAAAAATAAAAAACAAAATGTTAACTTAAACTCTATTAAAAGTCCGATTTATATTAATTTTAACCCACCATCACATGTTTTGCGACAATCATTAGTTGCACACATCTGTCGATTATAACCAATGATGCAGCTTATACTGGCTGTACACTCTCGCAAGACGTACACTTGCAACAAGTAATACAGCGTAAAATAGATGTTAAGTTGCTTGTTGCAACTTAATTCAGTGTTGTGTACGCCTGTAAGACTTGGGGTGACTAAATACTTCGAGTCGTTTGCGCTATCTAGAATTAGTTTTACTTAAAAATCTTTCGTGATTTATTTCAATCCGTAGTATATATACGGGATTTATCAAGTATCGTTTTATCGGTATTTCGACCGACAATGTTTCGATTCAATTCGTGAACCTTCATCAAGGTGAGAGCGATCCGCTCCTAACCACGTCTCGTCTCGCACTCTGCGCGCGAGAAGACGGGCGCGGTGGACCCGGTGGACGGTTTCTATGTTAATTGAAGCTCTTTTTTAAAACCTCTTAGGTAGATGCATAAGGCTCTCCTGATGGTAAGCGGTTACCGTAGCCTGTGAAAGTTTAATTTTGTGTTAAACAGCTAACGGCCCACCTGATGGTAAAAGGTGACCGTCGCCTATTGACACCGGCAACACCCAAGGTATTGTCGATGCGTTCCGTACCCTGTAGAAACCTCTTTACATTTCTCTTGAATCGTGCCATGTCGTAGCCTACGTTTGTACAACATACGCGCGTTGGGGACCCTTTAAAATAAAATAAAATGCCCTTTTTGCAGAGCCCCATACTTAAGTCTTGGCGATCATTCCACAAACTAAATGTTCGCGGGAGAAAATTTCTTTGGAACCTCACGATGCACGACCTCATTGTCTCCAGAGTGAGGATGTCGAGCTGCAAGCACCATTTCGAACAATTCCTCAAAATGCAACAATGGCTCTCTCTGTAGTTCATGCATGTGCGATAGATATCGCTACAGATGTCATTTATTATTTGTCTCGCCGAGAGTGCACAGCCATAATGATCAAGCTTAAAACCCATTCGTTTTGGTGCTTCGAAACAATTGAAAACACATGCCACTCGGCCGGCAATTAAAACATTGTTTCCAACATATTATCTGATTCGGTGTGGTGCGGTTAATAGGTTTATGATGATGTGTGATGATGTTGTGGACAGATTATATCGTAGGTGAAAACAGCTTTTAGAGAATCACAGGTAAAATTATTAGTATCTCAATTTATGAGATGCATGTCGCGTTCTTTATTATATTTCAGCATCCAAACTACTGGATTTGATAAATAAGTAGTTCAATTTGAATTTTAATTAATAAGGAATTAATGATGTCCAGCATTATTTATTTATTTTATTTTAGATAGATATATAATTCTTTATTGATACACCAAATTGCAATAACTTAACCTAGAAAACTTAAAGACTAATACGTGGTGGTACAATGGGTGGCCTTATCGTTTGAAGCGATCTCTTCCAGGCAATCTTATTTTTTACCTATTTTACCTAAGTTAAATAAATGTAGGATACATTTATTTAACTTGTTTTCTAATTATAATATGGCGATATGGGTATCCAAATCAAGATCTTGGTGTGATAATTTCAAAGTGTGTAGGTACATACTGATATTGTAAATTTGAAAGTAAGTCTGACTCTTTCTCTGTGTGTTTGCGTTTTCAAGACTAAACGGCTAGTCCGATCTTAATTAAGTTTGGTATTCAACGTGTTACGTTATGTACGACATTAAATGAAAACACGGGTAGGGCTTATGACAAGTATTGGTGTAGAAATGTATATAAGTAGATATTCTATCAGTTATCTGGTTCCCATAGTACAAGCTCTGCTTAGTTTGTTTGGGGCTAGATAGCACTATGTGAAATGTCCAGCAATATTTATTTTTATTGATCGAGCGAAGCGAGATCCCCAAATTAACTTGGGCAAATTGGCGTTGTATGTATGTGTGTTGGTTTGTCCGAGGATAACTTTCTAAGCGTTTATCCGATCATCGTGAAATTTGGTATATAGGTAGGTAATGATGGCACAATTTTGGTGTGACTCAATGAGCTAAAAATTTGGGGGGATTGTTGGGATATTGGGGTTCAAGAGGGGTGAAAAAAAATTAAAATGAGACTGTTAGGTCAAGTGAGACGTCAAATGAAAGGTCTTCATTAGTACTTTTCGATCCTGATTTTATTTTTAGTTAAGTTTTTGTAGTTTTTGAGTTATTAGCCATAATACAAACTAAACTTTGACAAAATTCACAGGGTACACCAGTGACCCCTCAGTGCTGTAATTTGGTATGCGTGTAGCTTAAGTATCACAAATATAGGCAAAAGTCTGAAATCTAGAATAACTGCAATTTGTACCCCAAAAAAGGGTAATCAATTAACATGATCCTGTAATTTGAATGAAACTGTAGGTCAAGTTAATTGGTTATTTATTTCGTGGCACTATTTTGATAGTCAAAGATTACGAATAATATTTTTTTTGTTTTTCTGGTATACTCGCGAGATCTCAGTTCGGGGCGAACCACTAGTTTATTTAATATAGGTTAATTATCAAATTCGTGTCGATTCTAAGTAATATGAATGAAACTGCCTTTATTCAATAGCTAATCACATCATATTCGTTCATCATGTAAGTAGGTACCTGTCATAACAAAAGAGGTTGTATTTTTTTTAAAGAACTGTTTTAGGACACATTTGGGACTAGTTTTTCTAATATAATGAAAATAAATATAAATATTGACAAATCACACGTATGAAGCGGCCGGCAGTAGTTAAATTGTAATAAGTTAAAAATCTAATCGGATATAACTGCAGTCGGGATTTTGGTAAACTGATTACGTGTTAATTGTTCGTTCTCGTACATACCCAAGACCTATTGACAAAAAAGGTCTTGCCGCAAAAAAAAAAAAAAAAAAAATTAAACACGCGTTAAACAGTTGTTTAACTTTTTTGTGGTAACAAGAAACATGTCTTATGACAATCTAAAAATAATCGTATTATCGTAAGTAAGGACAGGCAGTGTTGAAAAGAAAATAAAACTTTAGGGTATTTAAACCCCTGCTTGCCTAATGCACTATGTCACATTTTTAACTCTAAATAATCATCTTCAAATTGTTTTTTAGGATTCCGTAGTTCTCCATCAAGTGCGTACCCCCATACATTAACACTTCAATGAATAGACCCCTATCTCGTTAGAGGGCGCTAGTGTTCTATCGCTACAGAGATTTTTATTAATTAAGATTATAGTAAAAAGGCGGGGTTTTTATTCTTTAGCATGAGGGCTTGTAAAAAAACTATTATAATGATTGACGGTTGAATTATCCTAGCTTAGGGAAATGTAGGAGAATGATGTTAGGATAATTCATATTTATTAAGAACTAGTTGACCCGCCGAATTTCGTACCGCCTTGACATGCGTATGACGCGGGCTGTCAATGTACGTCACCCACTGCATCTATGTATGAGAAAATGAATTATCTTCATTATTTCTTTTAGCGTGACTTATTCCGATATTTTAATAGTTATTCTGTTATTCGGGGCGGAGACAAATACAACAAATAAAAACCATCAAAGACGGTGCAGCCGGTCTCGAGTTATAAGCGTTTGAACAAACCCGACTTTGTACTAATACTTACTATTTAAATAAATAATTGAAGTAAATATTTCATAAACATTTTTGAATTATTTTTCAGCTTTGGTTAATTTCGGAATGAAAAAACATTACAATGATATATTTGCAACTCAAATTACAAACTAGAAAGTTACTTAAAAAGAGTCATAAACACCTACTTTTTATCAAGTTGGTAAATTAGATTAGGTAAATTTAGAGCACTTCCAAAACTGAACTCGTTCTACTACTCAGCGATAGATGGCGTACATAGTTCCGTATATTATACAACTTTCTTCGAAAAGATTGTCCCGATCAAGCTATAACTCGAAAAAACAATAAATACACAGTGCTATCTAGCCCCAAGCTAAGCAGAGCTTGTACTATGGGAACCAGATAATTGATAGAAAATTTATATACTTTTTTTTGTAAATACGAACTTATAAAATATAGGAAAACATCCAGACCCGGAACAAATATATGTAGATCATGCAAAAATTTGCTCTGCGGCGGGATCGAACACGCTACCTTCTGTGTCTCAGCCGGCTATTCACCCACGGCGCCACGGAGGTCGTCAAACTAAAGTAAGAAATTAAAATATTAGGATATTCACGTGAAATGATATCTAACTTAAAAATGGTTTAAATCTTTTGTCATATATACAAAAATAAAAGCCTTAGTACTTACTACTACTTATACTTACGAGTACTTTTGAAATATCTTGATTTTTATTAATAGTGAGCTATTTTTGAGGTGTTACGACGAGCTCCGCCATATCGGCATGTTGGACAACATATTGTATTGTATAGACTAGTAATATTTTTTTTATATAAATAACTAGCTGACCCGCCTGCGGCTTCGTACACGTGGTTTGTCTATAAAAACATTACCCTATTTTTGCGCAGTCAATTAAAAAACCTATGATTCAATCCCGATCATAATCTATCTAAATACCAAATTTCATAAAAATCGGTCCAGCCGTTCTTGAGTTATAAATGGTGTAACTAACCCGACTTTGTTTTATATATTTAGATCATCCAATCTTTGAAGTGGGAAAAATTTTTAGACCAATCGGAAATAAGCTCTATTTTCAACCTGAGTTAGGTTTTAATGAGACGTTTTAAGAAAACGGATCAAGGTTTTTTTTACTTTTTCTTGTACAACCAACCACAAAAACCACAGCACTCCTTGCCATAAATCCATGCCAAACCAACATGTTTGCTTATCTTCAACAAAAACTTGGAGAAAAAATTTAGGAAAAAATCGCCTGCTGCCAGTGTCGAATTACAAACATCTGCGACAAGTTATCCCTACTTAATAATGAGGTTTTAAGAAATAAAAACCAGTCAAGTGCGTGTCTGACTTGCGCACCGAGGATTCCGTAAAAAGATTTTTGTAGTTTACTCCTTAAAAATCGATTTTGATATAGGGGGACCAGGGTATGAAAATATATGGGGTATAAAATCAAACTTTCTGCGTTACGCTATGCGTTATGTTCGTGCGCAACTTATCTTGCGCAGCTCCTAGCACAGAGTACCTTCGGCTGCCTTGCGGCATGTATATTATACGAATATAAATTAAATTATTATCACATACGGTGCACAAACTTGGTCCCTCACCAATATTCAAAAGTCCCGCCTCGGTGTTTGTCAACGAGCTATGGAGCGCAGCATCCTCGGAGTCAGGCTCACAGACCGTATACGAAACTCGATACTGCGCTCCAAAACACAGATAGCTGACGTGGCCCTAACATCCGCAAAATTGAAGTGGGACTGGGCAGGACACGTTTGTTGTATGCCAAGGAGCTATGGGCTAAGGCCACTACAGAATGGGTTCCAAACGGGCGGTGGCCTCGTGGTAGACCCAGGCGGAGATGGAGGAATGAACTGGATGCATACCAGAAAGAGTGGTCTTAATTAGCCAATAACCGGGATTCGTGGAAGGAGGGAAGGGAGGCCTTTGCCCTGCAGTGGGACTCTACGGGCTACTAATAACAATAATAATATATTAAATTAAATTGAATAATAAGGTGTAAACTCCAGTCGTACGTCGGAGCTGACACACTCACTTTTTTATGTACCTACTACTAATTAATTATTTTCAGAATTGTTCCTTTATTTGTGCTGCGCGACTTCTAAATTCTTGCTAAATTTCATGATTTAAAAACAACAGGAAGTAGGTACATAACCTATAAATTTTGATTTATTTGCGACTGTCAAAATATGTGGCATATGGCCGTATTTTGTTTTTGGTTGCGTTGATTTAGAATTCTTACATGGCAATTGGTTATGAAACAAGAATAGAATACCCTGATGAAGGTTCACGAATTCAACCGAAATATTGTCGGTCCAAACACCGATATAACGGTACGTGATAAAATAATAATGATTGAAATCAATCACGAAAGTTTTCTAAGTAAAAAAAAATAATAGAATACCTTTTTCGGCAACTGGCTTCGTAGCAAGATGTTTTTTCTTTTTAGATCACTGGTTGTGTAACTCCATTGTCATGGCGGCCGAAGTGGATTTTTTACAGCTCCAAGAAACTGTACAAAGTAAAAAAAAAGTATTGCTGGACTTTTCACACAGCGCTATCTAGCCCCAAACTAAGCAGAGCTTGTATTATGGGAACCAGATAACTGATAGAATACTCATTATATATGTATACTTTTTTTAAAGTATTTGATATTCATTTCAACTTGATACATCCACGCGTTCCTGAGAAAAGGGGTATTTTCAGACAGACAGACGGACAACTATGTGATCCTTTAAGGGGTTTTTTTCTTCTTGAGGTACGGAACCCTATAAAGAAGATTTTAAGGTGCTGTTTGGCATCCGTCAATCAACGTGGCAAATGCAGTTCTACTAATTCACTAATATTAAAATACGAATGTTTGTGTGTTGTTTGTGTGAATGTAGTGATAGATGTGATCTAAACCATCTCTGGTTTAGATAGAATAGACCAGCACCTATCATCATCATCATCATCTTTATACATTGACGACCTCCGTGGCGCAGTGGGCGAATAGCCGGCTGAGACGTAGGAGGTTCCGAATTAAATTCCCAACAAATGTTTGCATGATCTACAGATATTTGTTCCGGGTCTGGTTGTTTCTTTATTTATTATAAGTATATCTTTACCTAAAAAATGTATGTAATTACCTATTCTATCAGTTATCTGGTTCCCATGCCATAGTACCTACAAGTGTTGCTTAGTTTGGGACTAGAGGGCGCTGTATGAAATGTCTACCATTATTTATTTTTTACATGCATACATCCAGTCACGGCTGTATCCTTGAGGGATACCACGGATCTCCACTTGCTACGATCCTGACATACCTCTTTTACCCCATTTACTATTATTATTATTACATATATTATTTTATGTGATACCCACTTGACCTTCTAGGTCCCTCCACCATTTTGTGTCAAAATATATTTTACTTAGAAAACTTTCGTGATTTATTTCAATCATTATTATTAATACGGGATTTATCACGTACCGTCTTATCTGTGCGAGGCGAGACGTTATTCGGAGCGGATCGCACTCAACCTGATGAAGGTTCACGAATTGAACCGAAACATTGTCAGTCGAAACACCGATAAGACGGTACGTGATAAATCTCGTATTTATATAAATGAAATTTATTTTAATTGGCAAAGCGGACAAAATTGTAGCATGTTGTCTTCATATATAATTATAATGAAACTTGGTTATATTTTTTATTAATAGGTCAGAATTATTTAACTATTATTTTCATTTTCGATTGCAAGAGTAGGCAGTAAGTTTATATCGAATTAATCACCTAAACTTAGTCGATTTTCTTTAAATTTGATATAATAAATAGTAGTTTTTTTAGAAGTCTTTTTTATGTTTTGATAAACCGTCACTTTAATATCGTCAGTATACATATTACCAAACACTCATTTACATTTAACTTTTGGTTTTTAAATTTTACTGAATAGTTTGTATATCTTGGATATGACATGGGCCTAATTTGTATTTCTTATTATTACTTTTATGTTTTGTGTATCCTATGGACGTTGTCTGAATTAAATGATTATATTATATTCTATTCTAAAATAAATCTAAACACAATGATCGAACAAACAGGAAACTGAAGAACAATATTAATGTGAATAATTTATTGCGTAGTTATTATTTTCAGCTTTGATTTATTGCAAAATGATACGCAACAATAACATCGTATGTGTTATTTTATGTTTAGTCGAAGTCGCGGGCTGTCGTCGATGGGTATTAAATCATTAATAGACTACCCAGTTTGGCCGATGTGACGTCACGAACCGACCACCCAACCAATCACCCAATTCTACTAAAGTTAAACCAGCCACTTTTCTATGACAACAATCATAATCGCTTAATAATGGTATGGCTCCATAATCTCTATAATCATAATCTATAATCGTTATTATTTACAGGGGCAGGGGCCCCTGTAAATAATAACGATTATGATTGGACCCACCGCGCCCGCCACCAACAATGCAATATGGATCTACGTGACGACACATCGGGTGGTTCAGTCCAGCCAAACTGGGTCATCTGTTAATGCTTTACGGCTAGCTGTGATATTTGAAAAAACAACGAACTCCTCCAAAAATCATGAACATTATAGAAATTCTCTTCAACCAGCCATTTTCGGAGTCATTTCTTACTTCAACATTTCTTACTTGTATATTTCATCCAAAGGTTGTCTGGTAGAGATCGCTATTCAGCGATAAGACTGCCAATTGTATCACATAGTTTTTTAAGTTGTATTGTTTAAAGGTGTGCTATAAAGAATTATCTAATCTAATCTAATCAACATTTTGAAAATAACTCAGTGACAAACTTAATAATTTAAAGTTTTGTTTAATCATTCTTGCTTTGGGCAGCTGTTAAGCGTTTTATTTATCAGAATTTGATTTTGATGAATAAAACTTTTGATTTTGATGATTTTTAATGTAAAGAATATGCTGATCATTGGCCTAAATGATCACTGGATACCTACAGAATGCTGATCACTGGACTAACACAATAAGAACGAACCAGTGAAAAGACGAAATAAACAGCTTCTAATCCATCAAGATGCTACAAACTATTTGAACCGTAGCGGATCAATTGGGCAGCTAACCTTAACTCAATATAATGGAGTAAAGCAATAATAGGGTTGTGGGGTCCACCACATAAACTCATAGATTGGATACGCTACGAGTGTTGAGGAAGGTCGTGGTATGTGAAGATTCGATGGAAACGGGGAATTATGCTGGGACCCAATTCTAATAAACCAGTCGTTTCACTACGACAATGGTATTGTCGCAAAATCGCGTCTATAGATAACTTTGGTACTTTGTTAACACAATGGCAGCCGTTGCTATGACAACACCATTGAAAATTTGGCAGCTTATGACAGGAATAACAATCATAATCGGTCTATAATCGTTTATTTATAAATTAACAGTATTAGGCCCTAGAGTTCGGGGACAATGTTAAGAAGAGGTACATTAACCCTGTATGTAGATGTACACACGGCTACACATCAAGCTATACATTTCCAGTCTATGCTGACCACTCATTGTACGGAAAACCTACACAATGCGAGGTCAGCTTATACTGGGAAGGTTGAGCTTGAGGGGAAGCCGTGTGTACCAGCAATATTTACTCCTGCTTCGACAAAGCGAAATCTAAGGTGATTTCACTTAGAAAACTTTCATGATTTATTTCAATCATTATTATAAATACGAGATTTATCACGTACCGTCTTATCGGTGTTTCGACCGACAATGTTTCGGTTCAATTCGTGAACCTTCATCAGGGTGAGTGCGATTCGCTCCGAATAACGTCTCGCCTCGCACTGCGCGCCGCAGCCCTCTGTGCACGAGTAGGGGCACGGTGTTGGGGATTGAGTCAACGATGGCCCAGCGCGTTGACGTAATGCATCATCATCATTATCATCACTGTTGCTCTCTTCGGTAATTTTCGGTACAGGCAAACACAACCGAAACATTGTCGGTCGAAACACCGATAAGACGGTACGTGATAAATCCCGTATTTATAATAATGATCTAAGGTGATCATTATGGACGATAATTTTTGTTTTATATTCGTAGGAAATTCGTTTGGTATTCGTACCAAACGGTATTTTTAACCGAATTCAAAAAAAGGAGGACGTTCTCGATTCGTCGGAATATTTGTTTTTTATGTATCTTCCCCGATTACTCGAAGACACCTGGACCTATTTAAGGAATATTTTTTTTTGTTTAAAAGGGTATAACTTCCCAGATGTTGCCATTGCCACCAAGTCAGTATCTGATTATGGGATCCCAAAAAAATCGAGCGCAACCCACAAACTTTATAGGGACGTAGCATAATGTGTTTATAAATAATAAAATAAATAAAAATATTGCTGGACATTTCACACAGCGCTATCTACCCCCAAACTAAGCAGAGCTTGTACTATGGGAACCAGATAACTGATAGAATACTTACATACATTTTTTTTTGTAAATACATACTTATAAAATATAGAAAAACATCCAGACCCGGAACAAATACCTGTAGATCATGCAAACAATTGTTCCGCGGAGGGAATCGAACCCATTACCATTTCAGTCGGCTATTCGCCCACTGCGCCACGGAGGTCGTCAAATTTTCTATAAAAAAAACTATTCCAAATTCGGTTATATTTTTGTTAAAAAGTAAGTTATTAGGTTTCCAGTTCGCTAGATTGAAGAGTTAACGTCGCCTATTGATATTGCAACGTCATAATATTTAACTGATCAGTGTTATGTCATTTTATTTATTTATTTAATTATTACCGAAGTAGTAGGGACCTAATAATAACTAGTGGTTCGCCCCGAACTGAGATCTCGCGAGACTCCCATATAAACAAAAATATATTATTCGTAATCATTGACCATCAAAATAGTGCCACGAAATAAACTACCAACTTACTTGACCCACAATTTCATTCAAATTACAGGTAACGGGAGTTCATATCAATTGGTTACTCTTTTTTGGGGTACAAAATGCAGGTATTCTAGATTTCAGACTTTGGCCTATATTTGTGTTACTAAAGCTACATGAATACCAAATTTCAGCACTGTGGGGTCACTGGTGTAGTCTGTGGATTTTGTCAAAGTTTTGTTTTTATTATGGCTAATAACTCAAAAACTATAAAAAATAAACTAAAAATAAAACAGGATTGAAATACACTAATGAAGACCTTTGACGTCCCACTTGACCTTATAGTCACATTTTCATTTTTTTTACCCCTCTTGAAACCCAATATCTGAACAACCCCCTAACATTTTTAGCTCGTTTAGTTGCATCAAAATTGTGCCATCACTACCTACCTATGTATTAAATTTCACGATGATCGGATCAACGCTTTGAAAGTTATCCTCGAACAAACAAACATTCATACATACAACGCCGATTTGTCCAAGTTGATTAAGAGATGTGAAATTAGTAATGTAGTGAAAAAATTAGTAGTGAAAAAGTGTGAAATTAGTAGTTGATCGAGCGAAGCGAGGCTCGATCAACTACTAATTTCACACTTTTACTACTAAAAGTAAGCCACACAGCTCATTTCATAGAGCTACATGATAATTACTCTTCAACATTTCAAAAGTTCCTCACATCCTTTCTATTTTTGTGTGGTCGATGGGTAGATACTACAATGAAGTTTGGGGTGAATGTTACCTAATAGTTCAGGGAATGTGATCCCTGATTGATGAAGATGGATGGGTTTAGGATTGTATAGTGTGGAATTAATGGAGTTACGAGTATGTTGCTTTCAATGTGAAATAATACGAGTAATACCTAAGATGGTAACGGGGTAGCGCAAGCGGCTCCGATAAATAGATAGATAGATAATTCCTTTATTGCACACCATTAGAAATAAATAAAATATTAAATAGTGTCAGGCATACGGGTTTTGGAGTTATTTCAAACTAGCTTCCGCCCGCGGCTTCCCACGCGTGTTTTGTAAATGAAAAGTAGCCTAAGTATTGTTACGCCGAGGCTGTTAAACAATGAGTAATAATCGAACCTTCTCGAACGCTTTTGTCTTGCTGTGTTATTGTTGCTATTGTTTGTGGTTTCGCAGAATGGGGAGTGGCCATTGTGTCGAGGGACCAACCCTTTCCTGGAAGGATCGACATCGTTCTCGAACAATCGAAATAAATAAATAAAATAAATAAATAAATTATTTATTCAACAACAAACTTCAAAATTTCACAAACAAAAATTACAATGGTTTACTAGGTATAATACAATTCAGGATGGAAAACATAGGTACCCAAACTAGGATTGACCTGTATGATGGCATACCTATACCTCCCTCCGGACTATGGTTCATAATGGAATGTTCAGTCAATGTATGTGTGAGTGTGGGAATATGTTGGTTGTGAGATTTGAATGTGTGTGTGTGTGTGTTTGAGTGCGCGAGTGTGTGTAAATATGCATGCGAGGATATATATATGGTGAGTGTATGTGTGTGAAATGTGTGCGATATAAATAGGCCGGAGAGATGGCCGGACAGTCAGTCTCGAGTCTAAGTGAGTGAGTGAGTCTCAGCGAGGCCCTGGAGGACTGACGTGGGAAGGGTCTCGCGTGAACAGTAGTTGCTCCCGAGTCAGTCTGGATTAAGCTATACGTGCGATCATTTCGGTGACTTTAAGTGGTGCACCAGTGGTGTGAATTAGTGTGTTGTGATACGTGTGACCAAGTTCGTGTATTCATCGTTTAGTGCTGAATAAAAGTGTTATTTTGGTTGGATCGATTCCCATTATTTTATCCCGAACCCTCAGCTCGTAACAATTTGGTGTCAGAAGTGGGATAAAATAATGCCGGTTCTACCAAAGGATAGCGTGGACGGTGTCAGGACGAGAGGTCAACGACAACAGGAAATGGATGAAAGGCGGTTTGGAGATTCTTCGGTTCAAGAAGCTTGGCAGAGTCGTCAGCCGAAGGAGATGGAATCAGCCGCCACCGAATCATTTGGAGCATCATCATCATCATCATCTGTTGGGTAAGCTCCTGTGACAGGCGATCTTGCTGCTATTATGGCAATGCTTTGTCGTCAAGAAGAACAGCGTCGTCAGGATAAAGAAGAGCAGCGTCGTCAACAAGAAGAGCAGGCTCAGTTGCAGGAGGAACAACGCCGTCAGCATTAAGAAGAGAATCGTCGTCAGCAGGAAGAGCAGGCTCGGTTGCAGAAGGAACAGCGACATGAACAGGTGGAGCAGACTCGGTTGCAAGAGGAACAGCGACGTCAGGATAAAGAAGAGCAGCGTCGTCAACAGGAAGATCAGCGACGTTGGCCATAAGAGCGTGCTCGACTGATGAGGGAATCGTTCGGTTCATCTGGAAAGGAATTCCAGGAAGTGAAAGAACAGATAGAAATCATGAGAGCCGTGTTTTGGAGGCTGGAATTGGGATCGCTGATGAGAAAGGGACTCTGGGTGTCCTGAAGTACTGGAGACGGCAATGTGGCTCCTCTAGTAGCTACATCTTCAGCGCGAGGTGCGCCTAAAATTGTTCATGTTGATCGGCTGCCGCGATATGGGGCTAAGAATGCTCGGGACGAGCATGTTTTAGGAGGGGGCAGTGTTACGCCGAGGCTGTTAAACAATGAGTAATAATCGAACCTTCTCGAACGCTTTTGTCTTGCTGTGTTATTGTTGCTATTGTTTGTGGTTTCGCAGAATGGGGAGTGGCCATTGTGTCGAGGGACCGACCCTTTCCTGGAAGGATCGACATCGTTCTCGAACAATCGAAATGTGTGCGATATAAATAGGCCGGAGAGATGGCCGGACAGTCAGTCTCGAGTCTAAGTGAGTGAGTGAGTCTCAGCGAGGCCCTGGAGGACTGACGTGGGAAGGGTCTCGCGTGAACAGTAGTTGCTCCCGAGTCAGTCTGGATTAAGCTATACGTGCGATCATTTCGGTGACTTTAAGTGGTGCACCAGTGGTGTGAATTAGTGTGTTGTGATACGTGTGACCAAGTTCGTGTATTCATCGTTTAGTGTTGAATAAAAGTGTTATTTTGGTTGGATCGATTCCCATTATTTTATCCCGAACCCTCAGCTCGTAACAGTATCAATCCAGGTCATAATCTATCGACGTACCAAATTTTATTAAAATCCATTCAGTAATATTTTCGTGAAAGAGTAACAAACATCCACACATACATACATGCATACTTTTGCGTTTATAATATTAGTGGGATTATCCATTAAATACAAAGCGAGCATTATTACTGAGCGATAGGGTTCATATTAAATACTAATTAAATTAATGTTTATTAGTATTTTGATTAGTTTGAGCGTACACAATCATAACATTTTTGATGCCCGTTTTCTAGTTCTACTTTTTTAAATTTCTTTTAAGCATCTTTGATACCGGAGTTAAGAAAAAAAATATATATAATTCTTTATTTCAGGTAACAATAGATAAGTACAATATGTTAAAACTTAATTCTACGGCCCATATACAGCCTGTCACCGCATTCACGACATTAATTTAAAAGACATAATAATATGCAGAATAGTATTAAGTAACTGAATTTAAAGATTTATTTATACCGGTAGCTTGAATATTTTATCCAGTAATCGATACATTTCCAATAAACAATTTTTAACGGCGTCTTTGCGCCGATGACGCCGCTTAGTCAGTTTAACAGTTAACTTACACGATGAATTAATATGATTTGTTTACCTATTTTATACAGACTATACTAAGTTTCATTGATACTTGAAATTAAGGTAGATTGAAAATTAAAAGAAAACATAGTAATTAATTTGAAATAAAACTATTTCACAACAATACTAGCCATCAGCCCCACCCGTGATTTAAATTAATGTCGTAAATGCGGTGACACGCAGTATATATATACCTGAGTGACTAACATACATATTCTAATACTTAAAATTATTTGCTGACACGTAAAGTCTGCGACGTTAACTGACCATTAAAACATCCGACATGGCTATATTAGAAAATGTCACTAACGGTCTCCCGTCCAAATGGTAGCGGGTGGCCAAAATGGGCATTGCTCAACTTTTTCTCTTTCCTGACTTTTAGTATGACCAAAACCATTTTTTAGTATTTCCTCTTATAATATGCAAAAGAATCCTTACGAAGTCGACATTTATCCGCTTCCTTAGATCGGGTTCGATTCCCGGACAGGACATCTGATACGTAGCGGATATAACTTATTAAAAGCTTGATGAGCAGTTGTTAGTTTAAAATAAGTTCATTCGCTTTACTAGTTTTTTTTACGCTCGACGCATGGAGAAAGACGTAATTAATTTCGGCCTTTTGAAGATAAAATACGAGCCTTACAGTAGTCGCATATGCTGTGTAACATCGTTTTTATTGTACACCTTATAAACAAAAAATTACAAACAAAATAGAAAACACAAAGCAAATCTTAATAGTATCTATCAAATTCATCACTCTGAAAGTTGGTCATTGAAAACTCGATAACGGCTCCGTAAATGCGATTAACCGTAAGTAAATTTAAAATTAGAATGTAGGTTCATTGTATTTATATTAAGCTATGATGAAATACAACTTCCATAACAAATAAAGATGCCTTAATATAGTCTCGTAGTGAAAAACATCTGACCGCTGCGCGCGCTCATTGGTCAAATCAAATAGCGCACGCTCATTGGTCAAAGAGCTTCCCCGGTTTCCGGTTACACATTTTCGTCCCTTTTGCCAAAATCACTCCCACAAACCGAGAGGAAAGATGTTACACATCAAAAAAATTTAGTCAACCTGTCTGATGATAAAGGTGACGGATAAAGGTTAAAAACTTGTCAAAAACGTCTTACGTAATTAATGGACGCCCCTAACAGGAAGAGCTAAAATAAATCATTTCGTTTAATTTTCACAAACTTGCATATTTATATAAATCTGACACCCTCTGTAACAGGCGTACCGTAAATACCCATTTCCTTTCCCCGACTGACGAAAGTGAGAACAGAGTTGAAATCTCATGCATAGTAATAACACAGCTGAATTAGAACCACTGGGGAAGTTTAAAAATGGGCGGAAACCAATATTATAAAATGAACATAACAGTGAATATAATAAGAATCACACTTCACACTAATATTATATATGTGAAAGTATGGATGTTTATTTATTTATTTGTTTATTAGTTACTCAATCACGTCGTAACGGCTGAACCGATTTCGATAAAATTTGGTATATATGTAGATTATAACCTGGATTACCACATAGGCTACCTTTTATCCCATAAATTAGTTCCCATGGGATAAAAATGGGGTGTCAAGTTAAGTTGCAACAACGAATTTAGCTTTATTTCTAGGTTACCTACACATTTAGTAGTGTAACGCGTACGAAGTCGCGGGCAACAGCTAGTTATATAATATAAAACTTACTCCTTAAACTTAAAAGTATTTATAAGTTACAAAATAAATAAATTTTTACTATTATTATACCATTTTATGTTCAGGTATATGAATATTTTAGAAATGTGTCTGTCAGGTTGGTTCTGTTGCTAAGCCACGTTTTTTAGCTGCTTGGGTGGGTGGGCAACCTACCCACTTATAACATAGTCACTATAATAGTTTTAAATATTTTTTATTGGTTAAAATTATTTTATTTCTGTCTATCTACGGTTTTGGCTGCGGCTACATCCAGTTGTCTCTGTGTGGTTTGCATCGCAAAGCTTTTATACATTTTGTATTTTGTAAAAATCATTAAAGGTCTTCGTTTCATCCTCGTCTCGTCCTCGCCTTACGACTCCACTGCCTGAGAGATTATGGTTTTTGACGAATTTTTACGGGTAACAATTTTTATATAAAATAATTCATTTTATTTAAACAATTATAGAGTTTTACAAAGAGGGATTTAGGAGCATGCCTGCGACAGCAGTGTCTGGTGTACGGGCAGTCTACTCTGTCGGCTATAATTACTAGGACAATAATGGAGCTGGCCCGCAGCCTGCGCACGAGGGACTCGGCGCGCTTGCGCATGGTAGTGTCATAGAAGTCGACTCGCGTACATCCCCAACGTGCTGCAGTAGCGGGACAATGATCCAGCTATACTCGTTTGGTCTACGTCAATAGTTCCTATGGTAATAGGGAGGAAATCCTGCGTTGCGCCCCACTGGCCGAGTCGAGTCGAGACGCATCACAGTGCCCTATTTAACTGACCTCCAGTAAGAATGTTCATTGTTAGATACTACTACTACTGTTACAATATTTATTCTGTGACACTACTGTGTGCTACTGACTAAAACAAGTCTAGAGCTTTGAAGAGAATTTAAACAAGGATGATGAGAACCTTCTTTGAGAAATTTTTTAAAACTGTTTTATTCCGGGCTTATACCGCATTTAAACTTTGATAAGAGATGAGACGTGTGGCAAGGCATCATCATCACCCCAAATTAGTCCACAGCTGGATATAGGCCTCTTCCAAAACGTCATCGGCTCTTCTCATCAACACGCTACACGGTCGCTCGCACATGCATGCCATGAGACGACAAGCATCTCAACGAGTGACGACACGATTAAGAGCGCAAGTGTATAAACGTCGCATTAGCGATATCCTGTTCATCATAATAGCCATAGGCCATCCGCTGCTGAACCCCCATAGATTTCCAGGGCGATCGCTCTTGTGCGGCCTGCACCTACGGCTCCCTCCAACCTTTATCAGGTCGTCATTCCATCTAGTAGGAGACCGTATTACGCTGCGTTTTCCAGTGCACGGTCTCCACTTGAGAACTTTTTTGCCCCAACGGCCGTCAGCTCTTTGAGCTATGTGCTGATATCCTATTATGTATGTATCTTGAAAATAACTGATCATTTTTTCCGTGAAACATTTATCAACTTCCGAATGCTAGTATGATGAATGAGTGATTTAAAATTAAAGAAAGGGTCCTCATTTTTGTGTGATATGTAGGGTTAGCTAGATAGTTTTTTTCAAAACCATGAATTAATTTTCTACCAAGTACATCTCTCAGTACAATAGTTTATCAATAGAAAATAGAATATTACTTTATCAAATCAGAAATAAAACAATCTAAGTCAATAATTAAATAATAAGTCAAAAGAATACATATCAATCCCACAAATGGAATAATACAAAAATAAGTACTAGGCTGATTAAATAAGGCGGCCTCTTCCAGACAACCTGTGGATGGAGCGAAATCTACGAGGATACGGAGTGCGGTGTACTTTGGAATGAATGTAGTAGGAATAAAGTTATACCATAATAAGTTCTGCAGCCATAAATAACTCTCTAGTATCACTCAGATACAAGAACAATCAGAATAAAATACGATGTTCACAAAAAAGGTCCTTCCCGTGGGACTTGAGGATCCTCACGCGATCTGATTGAATCGCTTCACGGACCCCGCACGCATCTACCTATAAATAAATATATCCTGGTAGGGATAGGGATATATAGATAGATAATACTTTATTGCACACAATAAACAAACAACATTTTTTTTTATAAAGGTGGCTGGACATTTCACACAGCACTATCTAGCCCCAAACTAATCAGAGCTTACTATGGGAACCAGATAACTGATAGAATACTTATATACTTTTTTTTGTAAATACATACTTTTAGTATAGTAAAACATCCAGACCCGAACAAATATCTGTAGATCAACATTTCTTACGCGGTGGAAATCGAACCCGCTACCACCTGCGCTATCTCCTCTCAGCCGGCTATTCGCCCACTGCGCTACGTAGGTCGTCACATTATTCAGATGATCGTATACAATAAGCGGTCTTCTCGGTAAGTAGCGGTCTCTAACAGACAACCTTTACCAGGTGGATTACCAGATGTTAAACTGAAAAGACCTGACAATAAGCCTTATTTTACTAAAAATCTTGCTGATACTCGTAAGCAACAACAAGTTTGTAAGGAGATGACAGTGACCTAGTTTATCTCAGAGCAAGCACTAGAAGTGTCACATATAGAAAAATATAGGTAGCTTACATGCATTTAGTAGGGAAATGTTAAAAATGTCAACGGGTAATTTTTTTTATGCTTGCTGGGTGGCAAACCACAGTGTTCTCCAATTATCTGTAAACTTAGTTCTGAAAGAATGAATGAATGAAAATTTATTATTGAATTGAAGCGAGATCTCCAAATCAACTTGGGCAAATCGGCGTTGTATGTATGTATGTTTGTTTATCTGAGGATAACTTTCGAAGCGTTGATTCGATCATCGTGGTATTTGGTTGGTAGCTATGGCACAATCCTGGTGTGACTAAATGAGCTTTAATTGTTTGGGGGTTGCTGAGATATTGGGGTTTAAGTGGGGTAAAAAAAACAAAATGGGAATATTCGGTCAAGTAGCACGTTTGACGTAGGTCTTTATTGGTAAATTTTGACCCGTTTTTATTTTTAGTTTTTAAGTTATAAGGCATAATAAAAACTAAACTTTGACGAAATTCACTGGGTAGACCAATGCCCCCACAGTGCTGTGGTATTCATTTAGCTTTAGTGTATTTGTGTCACAAATACAAGTAAAGGTCTAAAATAGAAAATAACTGCAATTTTTACCCCTAAAAAAGTAAACAATTTACATGAACTCCCATTACCTGTAATTTGAATGAAACTGTAAGTCAAGAAAAGTGGTTATTCATTTCGTCGCACTATTTTGATAGTCAAAGATTACAAATATTTTTTTTTGTTGGAAACTCGCGTGATCTCAGTTCGGGGCGAACCACTAATTAGAATAGAATAGAATAGAATAATTCTTTATTGTACACCAGGAATACTTAAAAAAACTAATTTAAGCTACTTAAATAAAGTACAATGGGCGGCCTTATCGCTGAAAGCGATTTCTTCCAGGCAACCTTTGGATGGAAAGTAAATAACGGAGCAGTAATGGGCAGCGGTGCACAGAGTATATTTACAAATGAATGAAATAATCTATATAAAAATTATATCAAATAAAAACTGTAGGTACCTACTTATAATCCTAATACATAAATAAATACCTAAAGATAGACTAATATATACCCAAATAATAACCTTACAGATATTCTAAAATGCGGACAATAAAATAAAATAATAAATAAATAGGTAACTCAAATGACAAGAAAGCTAGGCATTAAGGTAATGCTGCTTTAATCTCAGCTTAAAAGAGTGCTGTGAAGGAGCCCGTCTAATTTCCACAGGCAAAGCATTCCACAAGCGCACTGCTTCGACAGTGAATGATTTCCCGTAGAAGGAACTAGAGTGTACGGGTGTTTTGAGGGATAAGTTTTCCGATGACCTGAGAGTAAAAGTATTGGAAGAATGGAGATAAGCAAACCTCTCTTTAAGATAGCAAGGGGAGAAGGGATTGAATAGAATAGAATAGAGAAGAGACAGAATATGAGAATCACGGCGAAGGCGAATAGGGAGCCACTTGAGAATGATGCGATAAGGGGAAACATGGTCATATTTGCGCAACCCAAATATAAACCTGATGCAGAAGTTCTGGAGACGCTCAAGCTTATCTAGCTGCTCTTCTGTCAGATCTAGGTAGCAAGCATCCGCGTAATCCAACACAGGTAGAAGAAGGGATTGTGCAAGTGCAATTTTGGTGGTAGTTGGGAGAAAGTTCCGCAGTCGTCTCAGTGAGCCTGCTGAGGCAAAAAGTTTTTGAGAGGTGACTTTAAGTTGATTTCCCCAAGACAAGTTACGATCTATCGTTAACCCCAGATTTTTAACAGACTCACTGTATGGAATGTGCATCCCGTCAAAAATAACTTGAGGAATGACAGACCAATCCAAATGGCACATTATTCTTGAGCTGCCAACGATAATAGTTTGGGTTTTGATAGGATTGATTGTCAGCCCGTATGCCTTGCTCCAATCAGTAATTCGACGTAAGTTAGCGTTTGTCTCTTCCACAGCATCAGCTATATGATTAAGAGGAGCCTGAGTGTAAATCTGAAGATCGTCTGCATAGAGGTGATAGGATGAAGTAAGATTTTGAGAAATTGAATTTATAAAAACAGCGAAAAGGAGAGGAGATAGCACGCCACCCTGAGGTACACCGGCTGACGTGTTGCACCATGAGGAGAGAGACCCCTCAAGAAGAACCCGCTGCCGGCGTTCGTATAAGTAACTGGAAAACCAATCAGTCACCTCCAACGAAATGTTAAGCGAGCGGAGTGTTGCAAGGAGTATGTCGAAATTAACGGTATTGAAGGCATTACTGAAGTCAAGCAAGGTTAGCACTGTAAGTTGCCTCTTTTCCATGCCTAATCGGATGTCGTCAGTAATCTTGACAAGAGCAGTGACTGTACTATGGCCTTTACGAAAGCCAGACTGCATAGGATTAAGGAGATTATTAGATGAGAGAAAGGAGTTTAACTGGTTATGGACGAGACGTTCAAGGACTTTAGAAAGGAATGGAAGAATGGATATTGGCCGATATTCGGAGAAGGATTTAGGGTTAGGTTTCTTTGGCAGAGGAATAATTTGGGCTTCCTTCCAAATTGACGGAAACTCTCCATTTAATAGGGAATGATTCAGGAGATGACAAAGGATCGGAAGGATAAGATCTAGAATGGGGATGAGCATGTTGCGGCTGATACCGTCAAGTCCAACAGCATTGGAAGTTATGGACAGGACACTCTTCTTAACATCCCATGGGGTGACCTGACTAAAAGTAAACTGAGAATGATCAGGAGTTGGTAGAGAAGAGAGGTAGTTGATAGTATTATATTTATCGGAGTCACTGATAGAAGAAGCAGATGAGAAATGCTGATTGAGGGAGTCAATATCTAAATTGTTAGGGATAGAATCTTGTTTGGATTTACCAACTCCTAAAGATCTAAGAAACTTCCAGACTTTAGCTGGATCCTCCTCAGAAACGGATTCATGAATGTGGCGACGTTGAGCGTCCCTGCACACTCTATTGCAGCGATTTCGTAATTCGTCATATTTGGTCTTATTATTATCACTAGGCTTAATCTTGTACTTGGTCTTTGCTACCGATTTTTTGTGCAAAAGTCCCTTAATTTCAGCGGTAAGCCAGGGTGCCGGAAGATGTTTTAGTTTTATAGTGCGGAAAGGAGCATGCTTATCAAAAAGTTGCGTGATGATGTTATTGAAGATAGCAGTTTTATCATCAATCGAGACAGCCCCTTCCACCGATGACCAGTCTAATTCTCTGACATCATCAAGAAACCTTTCTTTGTCAATGCCACCAAAATTGCGCTGCAGGATGACCTTGGGTTTAACTTTAGGAGGACGTAGTTTATACGATAGAAATATGAGGTCATGATAGGAAAAGGAGTCAGCTGAAAACTGGCCGTGTTTAACAGCGAGATGTGGAGAGGAAACAATAATGAGGTCAAGAAGTGATGGCTCACAATTTGGAAAATGGTGAGTTGCGCTAAGGGGGAGAATATACATATTACATGACTGGACAATGGTTTCAAGAGAAGAAGAGCGGGTATCTTTTTTTAAGAGGCAAGTGTTAAAGTCACCCATAATAATGGATTGGCTATAAGAGGGCACAAAATCCTCTAATAGCTTCTCAAACGAGGAAAAGAAGTTAATACGAAGAGAGGGACAGTAGTAAACTCCAAGAAGAATTTTGGAGTGGACAAGAATTACTTCAATAAATAGATGCTCACCAGCCGAGGGTGGCGGTGGCTGAGCTGACATGCTTATGATAGAAAATGGAAGATGTGAACGAAGATAAATAGCCACGCCACCACATCCACTGCCAATCCGGTCATTGCGAATCAGACGAAAACCAGGTAAACAGAAAGTAGTGGAGGGGAGACATGGCTTTAAGAAAGATTCAGAGATGAGAATAGCATGAATAGATTTGTGCTCGAATGATGCCAACATGTCCGGAAAATGAGCCGGAACACTTTGAGCATTTATATGAATGATATTGAAATTCTTTGGTACATCAGAAAACTGGGATGATAGGTTTTCGGAAAGAGGCGGGATGCTGACGAAGCTATCGTCACTACTAACAGATTCACTAGACGAAGAGAAAGAAAAATAAGCATCACTGTCATCAGAGTTACTAATAAGATCTAACATTGTTACATACAGTATATACCTACTATATAGGTACCCACTAAAAAACCCAAATAAATTACACAAAATAAAATAAATATTACTACTAAAATATTACCTACTAAAATATGTAGACTAATATAGGTATGTACTTAAATTTAATATACTTTAAACTAAATTAGTACATAGATACTCCACCAAATGTGCTCAAATGTTGCCAGCGCTCGTTACTCCACCTGCCGGTTGTGCATTGGCATAACAGTAAAAATTTAAATATTTATATATGATAAACATTACTTAATACGATCATAACTAAACATAACAACACTTACAAGGAACAACGTTACAAAACAAGAGCTAAATAAAAGTAATCTTACACCCTCCGCAACTAGCTAAAAACAAAAATAGTAAAGTTGTACACAACATGAGTTCTACAAAAAAAGAAGAAAAAAAAACTATATTTTTTAATACACAAACACTAGGTACGTAAAAAATCAAAACATAAATCAGCGTGTAATGAAACGGACACAAGGGAGACTGACTCGAATGTCACTGTCATTTCAGACTGACAGACTGATCTGATCTGTACACTATCATAATTTTGCCTGTTTGTTTTTGTCTATGAAATAATCTAAATAATGTACACACCGTCAGAATTGGATAAATAAAAAAAAATTAAAATACCTACCTATGAGCATTGGGAGGGTATACGAAACAGAGTGCAGGCAGACAATGCGTGTTACTTTTTGGGTGCCGCTGATGCTACGGCACGCCTACTTCTGGAGGCAACAGCGGGCTCTTTGGTGACCACTGGAGCCGGCTTCGCTGTATCCGTCTGTCCTAAATGGTCAAGCTTCTGTTGACAACTAATGCGATGTCGAAGTCCGTCTGGAGTGATGACAAAAACGTAGCCGTCTTTCGTCCAACACCTGGTTACGCCAAACCGCTGTCGGGCAGCCATAAACGTGGCGTGCCTTGACTTAGTTAGGAACTCTGACACAGTGATACTAGAGCTCTTTAGCCCAGTTTTAGCGAACCAGACCTTGTTTCTCACCTCAGTGTCTTGCAGTTTAAACAAGATGGGCCTTGGTCTGTCAGCTCCCGCTGCTCGTCCCATTCTATGGCAACGGCTGATATCAGCTTTGTTGAAGCTGCCTAACTTTAACTTCTGCACAACTGCACTAATTATACTTTACAAGCTAGATACCAAATTAAAAAAAATAGCATAATGGGCAGTCTAGTTCTGGCTCCAGTCTAAGATTCTTTGGATTCACTATGAGTACAATAGTAATTACCAAAACACCCTTGAACAAATATTTTCCGATTATGCATACAGTTGCCCTGCGGCGGGAGTCGAACTGGCATTCCCTCCTCGCCTTCCAGAGGATGGTTATGACTTGGGACAAAAATGATAACGAAGACATCAACATCAAAAGAAACCCTCTAATTTCCACGGTCTCATTTAAGTTTTGTTCATCAAAAAAGATGCAACAACATTTGTATGAATTTTGATGACGCCACTTCCGCGAACAGGATGCAAGGGTGCATGTTTTATGAACTAGTCAGGATGACGTCACGGATGACGTATTAGTACCTTCAAAATTATCAACATAATTAATGAACCAACTGTAAAGATGCGAGAAAGTGTATTTTATTTATTTTTAAACTAGCTTCCGCCCGCGGCATCGCACGCGTAGTTTTTCAATAAAAAGTAGGCCTATGTTTTAATCTAGGTCATAATCTATCTAAATATCAAATTTCATCGAAATCGGTTCAGCCTTTTGACGTGATTTAGTAACAAACAAACATCTAAACTTTCGCATTTATGATATTAGTGTGATAGTGTGATTAAACGAACAGCTAACTTATCTTACACAAATCTCTTTTATATTCGAGGGTGATAAAGAATATAATAAATTAATTAATAATATGTAAATAAAAATCATTTATTTACACAAACACCTATTATGCTAACAGAAGTAGGTAGGTATAGGTACAATAAATCTGTACAATAATCTTTCGTTTTCAGGCGGTTTCGATACAGATACTAAATAACAGGTCAAGCGCGTGTCGGACCACGCACAGTAAAGGGTTCCGTAGTCAGTACGGCTTCACCTTACCTTTTACGTTTAGTTTACCCGCAAATCATGGTAAATATCCCGTTTTTAGGACAAATTGTGTTCATAACCATGATAGTTTCAAAAGTTACTAGAGTACATTTACGATGTAGGTACTTAAAAGAAAAAAAAATTGGTATTGACCGGTAATGAGTTTTGACTGCAATATATTTATTAACCTTGTCTAAAAATAGAGAATATTTTTTAATTTTCCCTAGAAAAACGTTGAAATGCAATGGTTTCAGCGTTTTTCTCGATGTTCAGAATCGCCCCATACTGGTTAAAAACTTCTTTGATGTTTTTTTTCTAAGTGTTTGACCACAATCTCGCCTGATGGTAAGCGATGATGCAGTCTACGATGGTACACGTTTGCCTAGAAGAAACCTATTCCCTCGTGACTTAAAGATACCCAGGTTGTAGCTATCAGGAAACACAGACTCTGGCAAGGCGTTCTTAAACTCTGGCGGATTAATTAATCCGTGGATGATGTCGTGGGTCATGCATTTATTTATGTAACTACAAGAACTATGTTTAACTTCATAATGTATGACTGTTTATCTTCCCAAATAAATACAATAAAATAAAAAAAACACCCAAAAATTACTAGTAATATCAAAAAGTACAAGTCGATGGTAATCTGATTTGTTCCTGGTTTTCATGCCCGGTTCCACCTGGCTGCCTCAACGAACCGTCTGGTCCTGGTTTCGAGCAAAACTGGATTGCCTATACTACGTGTTTTAGTATGACATTAAATGAAAACACGGGTAGATGGCTAGTATTGTTGTAAAATGGTTTTTTTTCAAATTCATCACGATTAAAAATTTCAAAATTTCAAATACATTTAATATCAATGAAACAGCCTGTATAAAATAACCTTTATAACTGACTAAGCGCCATCGTCGCAAAGGGGCCGCCGATTTACGTTATAAATTGTTTATTGGAAATGTATCGATTACTGGATAAATATTCAAGCTATCGGTATTAAACCCAATTCTAAAATCAGTTAATTCGGTAGAGTTATTCCGGATCTGTGTTTTAAATTAATGTCGTACATAACAAAACAGGTTGTAAATGCATAGACGACCCCAGTAGCGCAGTGGGGGAGTAGCCGGTTGAGACGCAGAAGGCTCTTTTCCTAAGATGCGGGCGTACCAATTTCGTGAGTGAATTATGCCTACTTACGATAAATCTGCATATTGCTAGAAAAAGTAGATTTGTTCTACAGATATTTGTTCCGGGTTTAGGAATTTCGCCATTATATTACGAATCTGCGATTATAAATATATATTTAAAAAAAGGATTTTGTGGTTTTATGAAACCACGGTAAAAGTATAAGCACCACAGACCCCCAGCGTGTGCTGTGCTGTGTCTTCATGGGCACCACAGTGATGGCACTCCATCGTTGATTCCCTTCCGATTCGGCACAGGTATTTTGAGAAGCAACCATGCCCCGTCAGCACCTGTGTCAATCGGAAGGTTATCGAGCTATGCTCCCTGGCAAGCCACTCTTTTAAAAGCGGCTGAACTGCCCTAACCGTCTCAATGCCAGCGCTAGGCTGCGCCAGCCTTTCGAGCCACTCTTCAATGAGTGCCTCGTGCAACTCGTCCCTTTAGCCCTCAATTTCTCTCAGGGCTGGTCTTTGCCCTCCCGCTACCTCCTGCTGGCGCCAGGAGTAAATGGATGCAAGGCAGCTGGCATCCAAGTCCCAAGGCAGTGAGCCCGCCAATACGCATGCAGCTTCATATGAAACGGTGCAATAGCCGCGTATCGCTCTAACCGCCATTATCCTCTGCGGTCTTCGCAGAAGAGCTCTGTTACTGGTAGTTAGAGCGTCCACCCACACCGGCGCACCATACAATGCCATCGAACGAATGACCCCGGCAAAAAGATGGCGACAGGAGGTTCTCGGTCCACCAATATTCGGCAGGAGGCGCGCTAATGAGCCTGCCGAGCTTTGCACCTTTGGGACTAAACGTTTGAAATGCTCAGCAAAGTTCCAGATGGTGTCCAGTGTTAACCCAAGATATTTCATGTGTGGGGTCACCATGATCCGCACACCATCCACCAAGACGTAGGCGCCAGCTGATGGCCTATCCCCTCTTCCGTGGAAGAGAATTGCCTCCGTCTTGTTGAGGGCCACCTTTAGCCCCAGCAATCGAATGCGACTGACCAAGAGGGTGGATCCTACTGACGTCAGATGTGCAACTTCTTCATAGCTGCTTCCCCGCGCGATAAAAAGTGTATCATCAGCATAGCAGATAATATGCGTACGGGGAAGCTGAGTACCACGCAGCACCCAATCATAGCCGATGTTCCACAGCAAGGGGCCCATCACTGAGCCCTGTGGAACACCGGACGTCATGCGCCTGGCACAGACCCTACCCTTATTGTCAAGATAGAGCACATCTCGCTCTCTGAGATAGTGCCCTATGAACCGACGGAGATAAAAAGGAACTCCATGGAATCGGAGTGCCTCATCGATGCATTCGTAGGGGATGCTGTTAAATGCATTGGCAATATCCAGGGATACCGCCAACACACGTTCCCCACGCGCAACAGCCGCTTTGGAGATGTTCTTTAGCGGGACACTTCACACAACGCTATCCAGCCCCAAACTAAGTAAAACTTTTATAATGGAAACCAGTTTTTAAAGTGAAACTTTTATTACATCGTCTCGAACTTTTTCGTCTGTGTGTTACATGTCGCGTGACGGTCGGCCGCGGAGTAGGGATAAAGTGAAAGGCGCTCGTCAGAGCAGCTGAGGCCAATATGGCGGTGCCTATAGTTCGCATCAGCTGACCGTCTAGTGTATAGACTATTACTCATTTGTGCCAACGAAAATTTTTAGTTAAATGACTATAATGTGAAACAAAGTTTCACTAGTTTTCCCCTTGCTGAGCCGCGCCGTAGAAGAAGGGCCGGGAGAAGGCGAAGACAGTTTCTTCGCCTTCTTCCGCTCGATGGGGACCAGCAGTGTTCGGGTGCGGGGAGCCCCGACTCCGCATCGCACAGGCCTCCTACGCCGGGGAGTGTCCTTAATATTCCAGGACATTCCTCTCCCTCTCAAGCGGGGGTCCGAAGGGTCCACTTAAGGCGGACATTCACCGACAGGGCCGCGGTTGAATCCAACCGGGACCCCGTGACCCTGTCAGGTGCTAGTGCGGCATCGTCTCACTCATCTCACAACGGGCGGTTCGATGATGCACTGGCACTGAGGTGATTGAAGGAATATCGGTGGGTTTTTAGTCGGTATGCTGTTGGTTGCTCTACGGAGAGTCTGACAGACCCCTTCAACTCTCCCCGAGTTGGAGGACATGCGTAAAGCATTTTCCCATCGTAAAAAAAAAAAGTGTTCCGCATTATTTATTTTATTACTAAAATTACTAAGCGTTAATTTATGTTGAACAACGTTAGAATTAGATATATTTAGACGCAGAAAACAATAGTTATTTTATAATAAAAGCCGAACTTAATGCTAGAATTCCTTTTTGAGGTAAACTTTGCGTAATGTTATTATTATTTTCAGCCCCCGGTGGCCCACTGCTGGGTAAAAGCCTCCCCCATTCCTATAAGTCACTTCTTTCCTGTGCTAAAATGGTCCAGTCTGCTATGAATTTAGCAAACTCATCCGTCAATCTCGTCTACGGCCTTCCTGCTTGGTCCACTACATGATCAGCCCAGTATCACTGAAGCTTTGCCGTTTTCGCAGCTAAATCGGCGTTTTGTATTCGATAGCGGAGCTCGATGTTTCCAAGATAATATTTTCGTTTTATTTATTTTCTCTCATTATGCCGATTTAGTGTAGGTGGACTTAATATCTCCATGTTTTAAGTTTAACGGTATCTGCCTACATATAAGCATTATAACTGTCGCCACCTAACTATAATTACTATACTCAGGGCTTAACATCAATGGCGATGAGTGCTCTGATTTATCTTTTAATTGTAACGGAATTATTTGATTTATATGGAAATAAGTTAATAACTATCTTGAATATAAAGTTGGTCTAAGAGCTTAGCCAAGTTACATTCGATGAGTATAGATAGTTTGCAATGGTCTTTAGATGATTCAACTGTATCTTATAAATTTATAAAGTAAATAATTGTATGTAATTTCAGTTAATTATTTAGTTCAATTAGGGTGTAAAATGAATAAAACAGTTATTGAAAGTCTAAAATAATTTAATTTAAATTTACATAATAAATATTTAATACCAATAGTCATATTTTTTTTTGTGTTTTTTGAGAAATAGTATAAAATAATCATTATAATTAGCTTATCTATCAACATACGTTTATACAAAAGGACAGTCAATTTAATATTATTAAAAATAAGTACAATATTTATGACTACTGTATAGCCCAGTATCTATGATCCCTTCAAACTAAATTGATATACTGACAGTATAGTGTTTGAGAAACAGACAGTAGAGTACTAGAGTTCCACGTGAAAGGGCTCGCCCGGGGAAGTACTACCACCATATCTATTTCTGCTTTCGACTCGTCACGAGCAGGAGTCCAATCCTGCTAATTTATAAGAAAAACGATTAAGGAGCCATTCCATTATTTATTTTTCAAGCTTGCTGTTCCTGTCAAGAATGTTCGCCTGGAGCCCCCCCCCCTCAGTCCCCCCCTCTAGTGGGATAGTGCTGCAGTCCTACCACGACCTACTTATTGCAATGCAGTTGAAAATATCTCCGTTCCACTCCGCTATAGTAGATACTGGGCTTAAAGTGTTTGCTATGGTGGCTTTGGGATTTAGCTGTTTGAATTAAAATTATATGTTAAAAACATCTATTGCACAATAATCGTTTTTAGTAAGATTTTATTTGATAGTTTACTTAATTTACAGTTATTTATTAATGTATATAAACATCGATTAAGATTGTTTAATCAACTAAGTAATGCAATTGTTTACCATAACCAATTGTTAACAATGTCCTTAAAAATCGCGTTCGTTATGTATTTATTATATATTTATTTGTCTTTCTCGGTCCTAAAGGTCTCAACGGAAGACCAGCGCAGGTTCTAACGTCGCTGAGTTGAGACCTTTTTGCAACCAATTTTTGTAGTTAGTGTTGCAAATAAAAGATTTTATTTGATTTGATTACGTTATAGCAGTTACACGTCATTTTAGTTTTAGTTTGAGTAATACAGCTAAAGTTTTTTAACAGTCCTTAAGAGATTTTTTGTTTATGTTAGTGAAGTTAGAACCACATTTATATACCTATTTACGTTACAACACTAATTAGTTAAATTTAAATAAACATCCACAGTTACATAAAGATTTTTTCCAAAACTAACTAATTTTTGCAATTAAATACAAAAATATATTTATCAAGAGTTTTGCATTGTACAATTTTACATAATACAAGATATTTTATGATAATGTAAGATATTTTAATAATTTTTATATGGTGACATTTTCAGAAAATTGCAGTTATTAATGATGATAATAATGTATGTTAATGATGATAAAGTACATTAATGAATGAATGAAAATCTTATTGCGTAAACCATAGAAAATTTAAGTTTTAAATAAAATAGAAGATAGAAAGCAAATAGTACAGTGGGCGGGCGGTCTTATCGTTTTGAAGCCGTGCGAAGTAAAATCTGGTATAAGCTAAAATATTGTATTCACAAAACTACCATCTAATTCCACTAAGGGGTTTATGCTTTATTTATCTAAATTCGGTGCTTATATTCGTCCTTATTTGGAAAAAAATACTAACAAAGTTTTTATAATTAGGAAGTACCAGAATCATATATTTTTGAGTAGTAAGAGTAAGAGCGAAGACGAATTTATCCTTTTTTTATTATATAATGTGATGTAGGAGTGGATAATTTGTATAACAAGGACTTAAACCCTAAACATTTTTATAATATAGATTAAAATACATAAAAGTATCTTATGTTATTGAAAATAGTCTAACATTTAAAAAATATCTTAGCTCTTAATATAAACAGCCACTTAAGTCTCCAAGTAATATATAAAACTAAGATATAAAAGTACAATATCACTTTAGGTAAGAAAAGGTACAAATTGTAAAAAATAGTGGAAAAGAACAGTCTTTCATAAATAAAATAGCATTGAAAAGTCTAAGGATTCACCAGAAGTAACACTACATTTTTTTTCTAAAATAAATGTTACTATATTAAATATTTTTTAAAAGTAAATCCAAACTGATGTATCCTAAAGTGGCACATTATAAGCGTAATACAAAATACCTACCAAACCAAAATGTACCTACCTACCAAATGCTAGCAAAATGGTGATTTTTACTTATGGAATAGACATGGCTTCTTCAAACTAACTGGACTAGATAATTCCTGATTATAATAGAAATATTTACTTTTCAATATACGTATAAATATATAAATTCTACGAAACTGTGTTGTATCCCTAAAACCACAGTGACCCCAAATCTTTTGTCACACTAAACTGGACTAAACTCGACAATGGAATCTTTCATATTAATAAAGTTTAAAAATAAAGATAAAACTGCTGTCTTGATCAGTCCAGTTGAACAGCAGATCAGAGTCAATATAATTCATTATTGACGTTGCAAATCTTGATCATACTATGAAAACTATTCAAAACTAATTCTCCTCTTAGCTTTGTAACCAAAAACTTGCGTCTTTAAATTCTTCGTCTTCATCGCTGGAGGCATGGAATCTTTGTTATTATTCTTTGGCGTGGCTTGGTTCTTTGCCTTTATCATCTCATTTAGCATATTTTTACGGACCACGTGGACTTCCATGTTTCTTTCTGCTATTTCCAAGTTTTCTATATTTTCAAGTTCTGAAATTCCAGAACCACCTGGCATCTCTGTGGTTGTCTTACTCCTGTCACCGTATACCACCTTAACGTGTTCAGTTACTTTGTTTAAAACGTTAACTTTAACTTCGTCTTCATCTTTTACTATTTTTTCTTCCCCTGCGTTGGCTAATTCAGCTTCTTCTTCCGAGGTCTTGCCGTCTTTCTGGACCTAAAGAGTGCACAAATTAGTAATTTTGTTACAATTTCCGCCGAATAATATGAAATACAGTAACTCGTAATGGCCTTTTACGGCCATCTCTAATATCAAGAACAATTCACGTCTTCTATTCATTTAACATCGCTTAAACTTTCATATAAATACTAGTTTCCTCACAATGGTTCCTTGAATTTCTGTAAATCTGGTTGCATAGAAATCATACACACCTGTGAATTAAAGTATAATATAACCCGCGAGTCGAGGCCTTGAACGTTTCCCACCCAATCATCTCCAGCCTGGTGCCATTCAACAGGACCTTTTAACGGCACCCTCTTCTGAAAGTCAAAGTTCCAATACTGGACTCCCTCCTTGAATTCTGGTGATATTTGATCCATCCTTATATTGATGAAGTTCTCATCTGCAGCTTGAATCTTCGCATAATCCAAGGATCTCTCGTCGATGAAACAGGACCGCCTTCTTGCTACAGTTTGTAAAGGTAACTTGCGCACCTTGCTTCGTTCGTCAGCGTACGTGGACTGTGAAAGAAAACAAAGAAGTTTTGAGTTATACCTACCATATACTTATGAAATCAAAAGTTTCTTTATACGAAACGGTAGTACCTAGAGGGGATTTCAAATAATAATTGAATGCCTTCCAGGGCAGTGAGTACCCAACCTAACCATGATAGCCCTACAGAAGCATTATTGCATGGTTGTGTGTATATATGTATATATATATATAGGGTATATATGTATATATATATATATATATATATATACCCTAAGACAGGTGAGTGCTTGATCCAAAATAAATATTAAAAGATGATACCTTTGCTGCGCTCTCTGGATCCATCTTCCTCTTTCGCCCAGTTGGATTCATTCCCACCCACTCATCGCCATTTCCTTTCCGGTACCATTGGATTGGTCCATCCAGAGGCACTTCGTTCTTAAAGTCAAAGTTCCACTTCATTCCTTTGAGGATTAATTCGTTCTTTAAGTTTCGGGCCTCATATTCTCTTTTGACAATCCTGGTGAGATAGTCTACGCCTTGAGATCCTGCCGGTTGGATTGGTACAGGGTCGTCTTCAAACAGCCGTCTCCTGACCTTGGAGTTGACAGGAAGCTGCCTTCCTTTGGTCATCGTAGCTTTATTTTCTGGCGTCTGTGGAAGAAAACTATAGGTCAGCCTATGTCCATGATTGAATTGATTTGAGTATAAAAATCAAGATAAATTATTAATGATAAAATTTCGTAAAATACGAACTTCTAATTTTGTTTACGCGAAACATCAAATTAGAAAAAAAAAACTAAATTCAAGTAAATTTTTATTAAGATGGCGTGTTCACGGGCTAGTTTTAGTCAACTTCAATTGAACTGCTGACTATTACTAGACCGCAAACAGAAATGACATTTCAAGTTTCATTCTAATTTGATCTTTAGCATGAACAAAAACAAGAACGTCCGTATTAAAAATTTTAGTTGGTCAGCAAATTGAGTCATAGTTTTATTCATTTCTGTCAACAACACAATCGCCACCAATGTTGGCTTGCTTGATATTTGCCTCATTTGAGATAACGTTTCGTACGTGCGAAGGTTTTTTAGTGACGCGCTAAAATCTAACGACATTTATTATTATTTTGTGAATACAAAGGAATTCGCAAGTGTAGAGTTTAATGTTACGAACAGAGTAAGATGTGGTCTGCCTGCAATACCTAGACATGCTGCCTTGCATAATATCATAGCTACACCTCAAAGCCTTTCCCACAAGAATTTCGCGAAGTTATTATTAACTCATCTCGATGCATATTTACATTCTGGTATCGTCCGTCATCGATGCCGGTCATTATGGATTCACCGGTGGGTTTTGTAAACTGACTTCGAGTGAGAATGTTTTATAAACATCCCGTTGGGGATGTTGCAATTCGGTTACGGATATATCGATGAGAGGTAACATTTTCACAAAGTTCATATGCCGAATATAGTGCAGGCCGCGTAAGATTCGTTGCTCTGGAAATCTATGGGAGAGGGGGGAGGGGGGGCTGCAGTGAACGTCATTTGGCTGATATGATGATGATGAAGAATTGCCGTTGGGGCAGAAAGAATGTTGAGTAGAAACTACAGGATGTTGATTGGAGACCACGCACTGTAAAGCGCAGCGTATTAGGACGGCCCCTATAAACGGAAGCATGACCTAATAAAGGTTGCTGGGAGCCGTTGGATGCAGGTCGCTCAAGATCGATCGCTCTGATCTATG
Organism: Philereme transversata; assembly: GCA_963924445.1. Classification (NCBI taxonomy): domain Eukaryota; kingdom Metazoa; phylum Arthropoda; class Insecta; order Lepidoptera; family Geometridae; genus Philereme; species Philereme transversata. The sequence continues at coordinate 25,312,364 of OZ004344.1, read as the reverse complement.
GGGAGGCAGAGACTTCTTCCTACGGCTGATATAATGATTAATATTATAATTTATGCATACTAAATTACTAACTACATAAATGAATGTTAACGTGTCTAACGTTGGAACTCGTTGGTTTGATGACTGATGCCACGCGTGTCAGCGCGGTACGAAATGTGTAACGTTTTTATTTTGGTTTGACTTTGGTATTATCGTTCAGAATTAGCGCGATTGCCCCCGGATGGTTTTGGTAATTTCAAAGATGATCAGCCCATAACCATTTGTAAACTAGCCTTTTTTTTCGATAGGAAAATGCTTTACGCATGTCCTCCAACTCGGGGAGAGCTGAAGGGATCTATCGGACTGTCTGTAGAGCAACCAACGGCATACCGACTAAAAACCCACCGATATTCCTTCAATCACCTCAGTGCTAGTGCATCATTGAACCGCCCGTTTTGAGATGGAGATGAGTGAGTCGATGCTGCACTAGCACCTGACAGGGGCACGGGATCCCGGTTGGATTCAACCGCGGCCCTGTCGGATTTGTAAACTAACCTAATCTAACTAACCTGTTTAGTTTCTTCTGAAATAAAGAAAGAAAGAATGAAAGAAAATACATTTATTTGCAGACATAACAAAACAAAGACATACACAGTTACAAGAATAACACGACAATAAGTAGAACAAAAAAAAAATGAAATCCTACCAATCCCAATGAATCTATAACTTCAACCAGCAGATCATTATGGGAGACTTACGCAACGATGCCTAAACGTAATTAGTGGCTAAACATGATTTAGAGAGTTGTCAAATCATAAAAATACGTGAAATTTAAACATTGTGTAACAACGTTGTGGAATAGAAAATTTTCGAATAAATAACTAGGTACGAAGCAATATAAAATAGAAAATATGTAAAAACAGTAAGGTCAACTCGGCGAAGACCGGCATACTAAATTTAAAACGATACAAATTGTCTTGGTTTGGCTATTCTATAATTTTAAATCCAAATTTGGTTAAACTAGATGTTAGTATATTTAGTTGATCATACAATAAATATGTCAAAATGACAAAGAAACTGTCGGTTCAGAAAATAAACAGCATTTTTTAAAACACGGGAAAATAGACGGATTTGGCTTCCATGTCGGGCTAGACCGTCTAGTGGCAAATTTCTCTACTTTGCGATGGTTAATGTAGCTATAGATACGCACACCTGTATGAATGAATGCGTGTGCAAATAGTAGTTCCTTCCAAATTTCATATTTGTACCCTAAACATAAAAAAATAAGGTTTCATTTCGCTAATTTCGCGAAATTCTGAATTTGTCGGGTAAGACCGGCATACAATGTAATTCCAGGGGTACAAAACCTTAAATAATAACCCACTGCTTTTTAATGAGTAAGAAAAGTTTTATTAAATGATTATATAAAGTTAAAGGCTAAATTAAAAACAAAATGTCCTTATAGTATTAGAACGATGAGATCCAAAATCGTAGGAAAGTACCAACTTTAAAATCTATTCATAAGCAGAACCTAAAATTAGAAACGAAAACTCTCTACTTTTCTTTGAGCATAATATTCTTCGTTTTATTAATGACAACAACCTTATATAAAAATTGAGATAAAAAATCTTTAAAGTGGTAACATTAAAAATAATTGACCCTAACTGTTCGGCTCTGTTTTATTCAATTTATAAACAAAAAAGTAAAAGTTTTTCCTTTTACGTGGTCCATAATTGTCATGCGAGGTATTTTGTATGTTTTTGATGCATTATAGCCACTCATCCTGCTGCTTTGAACTTCACAATTGTTTCCTTTAATTTCTCTTTCGAATACGATCCTGTTTCCGTTCTTCGAGTATATATTTCCCATGGCTAAAATAAATAAAAACTTTTAAAATCTTACAAATACTTTTATTTAGTACTTATTGCGGTTGGAATAACAAATGCTAAATTACATTAAGTATTAGAAAATTGTATATATAGGTACCTATAGAGATTTTATTATTTTATTAAAGAAAACACCAAATGTTGACAATTTCTGTGTGCGGCGAAGACCGGCATATGACGCTTATTACCCTCCAAGACCTAGACGGTCTTCGCCGCTCCATTATTTTGAAGTTAGTTTTTATGTTCTTCAACCAAAACTTAGTAAAAAACGGGTATAATACCATTATAATTTAATAATCAAATAGATAAATTAATAAAGAATGAACTTACTTGCATCGATCTTTCAAATAATTGATATTTAAGCAGATAAAACTTTTTTTGTTAGCACGTGGTACACTCCGAATGCAAGTTGCTCACCATACTAAATTAACAACCGCTTTTTTTTCAGTTAAACCTACATATACCGCCATCTATGTCAATAAATAAGAACTTAAATGGTATTATTGTTCCGCTGATTGTATTGCCATCTTCGTATTTCCCGTGGATTAGTTGTAATTCTTGTTGTACGATCTTTCCCGATAGACGGTCTTCGCCGAGTTGACCTTAACCCTAAACCTCTGTCTTATAAGAGCGCATTTAGTTTTACACAATGGAGAGCTTACAAAGAAAACCTTTACCTCCATAATAACCCATTCGTTCTAATAATAATAAACATCTATATCTCACAGATCTATAAACTGCTCGGTTTAGCACCATTACCAGGGCTAGCACCACAGACTTGCATCAGCCTGCTAATTAGGACTGGCACCGTTATCGCCACATGCGAATTGCCTGGTAGAAGTACCCACTAGTAAGCACTCCCAGTATCAATGTGTTTAAGAGAAACTTGAAACAAATATTTCATTTATTTTCCACTGTAGGTAAAGAACACATACGGAAAATTCCAAGATTTTTTAAAGAACCGCAACCTTCTATAATAAAAAAATTATATAAGTTTTCCTGTAGATGGAGCTAACCGCGCTTTAGTCGTAATTTGAATCATCTCACTAATTTCGACACTAACGTGAATTAGCCTGGTAGCACAGTTGGATAGTGCATCCTCGTATCAAATGGAAGGTTGTGGGTTCAAGTCCCGTCTAGGCTTGGAATTTTTGTGATGGTTTTAAAAAAAATCTTGAAACGAATTAATGAGTTTCTCCGGGCTAAGAATGTGTTTGCCCAGATGAATGCTATGTACGTTTGCGCATTAGTCGACCACACTCGCCTAACAGATGTGGCTGCGATTCTGCCGCCACATTTAAAATCCATATTTGCAATGAATAAATTGATTGATTTTGTACTACTGGTTGTGAAATTGATTTTGTCTATAGCTTCATACAAAGCCACCGCTCTTATTATCTCGGGTGTATGGTAATAGACACTATAATAATTGGTAGCCAATTCTGTAAGATTTTTTTCTACACTTGCCCTAAAAAATACTGAAAAGACTCACTTTGTAACAATGAAAAGTTAAACAACTGTTCAACGCGTGTTTAAATAAAATAGCAAATTTTGTTAAGGATTTTTTAAACACGCGCGAAGCAATGGTTTTTTTTTTGCGGTAAGCCCCTGCTGATTTGTTCGTACTCTAATAATGCTGTCTACAAATCGATGTACTCATAACTAGCTGACCCGCCCGCGGCTTCGCACGGGTGGTTTTTCAATAAAACATTACCCTCATTTTGCGCAGTTGGCTAAAAAGTAGCCTATGTCCTTTCCCAGGATATCCTCTATCTCTAAAAATTTCATTACGATCACTTCAGTCGTGTAATTGTAACAAACAAACTAACAAACAAACAAAGTTATGTATATTATACATATAAACCTTCCTCTTGAATCACTCTATCTATTGCTGAAACTGCATTAAAATCTGTTGAATAGTTTAATTTAAAAGATCTAAGCGAACAGACAGCAGAAGCGACTTCATTTTATACTATGTAAAGATAAAGACAAAGATTGTATTTTTACTTGATTTGAAAAATCTATTAATGGTAGGTACTGAGATTTTTAGTAATGTAATATAATCGATACTTACAAAAACTTTATGTTTTAGAAATAAATTCTTACGAAAAAAGACTAACTTAGCTTATACCAGTTAGATCTTTTAGTACTGAACTGAAATGTAGGTCAGAACTATTAGCAACATCTAGAAATAAGTCTTGGGTCAGTATTTAATTGGCTTGAGCTATTTTTAGTAATTGATCGATGCAGTTTTATGAATCAACAGTTTTAGATATATTAAATAGATCCATTACAACATCATAATCCTTTATTAACGTTATACGGACCTAATGCTAAAAGCATTTTCTACCGGTCAACCGTGACAGGTAAAAAACTCTATCTATTATAGTTTTAGATAATGGTTTTCAAAAAGTTTCTGAGTTTACCGTTTTTTGATAATAGCTCTGCTGCTAAATTAAAACAAATTTAGTTAGTACTAAAAACCTCGGCACGCGAGTGTCACTCGCACTTTACCAGTCTTGTTTTGCAGTAATTTTATCATTGCTTACAAAGGGCTACATAGTTACTTAAATTTATGTTCATTTTATGTAAATAGCAAAACTCCATAATATTACCTTTATCTTGTAGTAATACGGTAATAATTACGGCTATAATGTATAATTCCTATAAATTATACAAATACTGGGTGCTTCGGAATAAGTATACCACGTGTCATGTTATGTATGACATTAAATGAAAACAAGGGAAATGATAATGGCTCGTAATATTGTAAAATAGGTTTTTTCAAATTCATTAAAATAGAAAATTTTAAATTTCCAAGGCAACTTAATATTAAGTTCTAAAATGTCAATGAAACAGCCCGTATAAAATAGGTAAACAATTCATATTGATTCATCATTATCGATATCGATTACTGGAAAAATATTCAAGCTATCGGTATTAAATCCACCTCTAAAATCTGTAAATACGATTCCGGATGTGTGTGTTTTTAATGAATGTCGTACATAAAAAAAACAGGATGTACCGAATTCAAACATCATACCAATCGTACGGTCAGATAAGTCCTCAGATACAGATTAACAATGTTACCTCATAACCAGGTAGGCAGGGTTGCGGATTCGTTTACCATATAAGCCACTCTAATATAAGTTTTAACAAAAAGAAAATATGCAAGTATTCTATCAGATAACTGATTCCCATAGTATAAGTTTTGCTTAGTTTGGGGGTATATAGCGCTGTGTGAAATGTCCAGCATTATTTATTTATTTACGATATATACAGAAAAAAATTTAGATATAGATACTATGTTTTTTAAAAAAATTATCCACTTTCATGAACTAATCCCAAAGTTCTTAATTATCAAATCAAATCAAATAACATTTATTTGTGACAACACCGAACAGAAAAAAACACACACAGGAGACATAAAAAAGAACAAAGTAACAATAGCTCAAAGAATAAACATTCGATTAGATTATTCGATAATTCTTTATTCCACACCATAAAACAAATACAAATAAAAAATAGCAACGTAAATCTATGGATACAATTGGTGGTATTATCACTAAATAGCGATTTCAACCAGACAACCTTTGGATGGAATGGACTGTGAACATAAAATATAAATAAAAAATATTGCAGTGTGTGTGGTCTCATTGTACTCACTGCATGTGTCACAGAGGCTCCAACTCAGCATGTGCTGGGTTGCACTGGCTAACCAGCACTGGTCTTCCGTTAGAGCCTCTTTAAGTGGACCACGGCTATCCACCTACTAATTAAACAGGGGGACAAATAAATAAAATAACGTGAGGATAAATATAATATTATAAAATTATTTTGGGTAATTTCGTTGGTTTTCGGTTTTTCCATTACATTCCTGATCCCCTTGTACAAGCTTTTTAAAGTAACCTTTTTAGATTCACAAAAGGTTTTGATTCCATCTCTAAGTTTAGATTTAAATAAGCTTATTACGTTGTCTATCCTAACTGAACCGCTTTAAAAGCACGGTACTTTAATGATAGGCTTACAAATGAGATAACGGCTCTATTAAAATATCGTTAGCTAACACGTTGTGAACAAAACCGTTTCGTTTTTTTATTTGTTTAGGGAATTTTAAATTAAGAATTGGTTGAGATTGTTTTATTATGAATCAAAATTTATGAACTTCTTCTTCTTCAACGATTCACTTCTCAATCACAGTAATATATATAGAGAAACAACCAGACCTTGAACAAATATATGTAGATCGTGCAAACATTTGTTCCGCGGTGGGAATCGAACCCGCAACCTCCTGCGTATCAGACGGCTATTCGCCCACAAAACCACGGATGTCGTCATTTATAATTTTTGTAAATTCAAGTCATTCTTCGACACTATTTGGGGTCAGCAGAATACCAGCGTTAAGTAGCTAGGTTCTAGCCTTCCTACTTAGCACATGCTGAGCTGACGCCATTTTGGCATGACTGGAATTTGCAATTATGATGGAAGTTGCGTGAGATATTCCTGTATTTTTTGATTATCCTGTAATCTTTGACTTCTGGCATTCTTGTTACATATCCTTCTATCTACACCCACTCTTAGAGCCAGAAGTCAAGATTCGTCATTACTTGAATGTCACCATCTTCTTTTGTGTTATATTTTGTAGTGTGTCGTGTCAAATAAATGTTTTCATTTTCATTTTCATTTCTTGAAAATCAAGTCACCTCGATCCAACCACTAGAACACAGGCTGCGCACACGCATCAATATGCATAAAGGGATAAGGGCTGACTATCCAACAGTGAATCTTTACGCACAAAGAAACCAATTTTAATGAATGAAGGTACCTATATAGTTCTCGGTTAATAGATGTGGCACATCGAGGCCAACGATCGAAGGATCGATAAATGCCTCTAATTCCTCTATTATAAACTCCGTGGCGCAGTGGGCGTATAGGCGGCTGAGACGCAGGAGGTAGTGGGTTAGATTCCCGCCGCGAAACAAATGTATGCATGATCTACAGATATTTGTTCCGGGTCTGGTCGTTTTTCTATATATTATAAGTATGTATTTACAAAAAAAAGTATATAAGTATTCTGTCAGTTATCTGATTCCCATAGTACAAGCTCTGCTTAGTTTGGGGCTAGATAGCGCTGTGTGAAATGTCCAGCAATATTATTTATTTATTTATTATTTATTTATAAGTCCTTTAATTATAATTTTAATTCATAATAATTTTTAGGATGCTGTACCTCAAAAGAAAAAAAGGAACCCTTAAAGGATCACTTCGTTGTCCGTCTGTTTGTGTCTGTCAATATCCTTTTTCTCAGGAACGCGTTGAGGTTCAAATTCAAGTTGAAATTAATATCAAATACGTAGGTGGTCCCTTGGAGCTGTAAAAAAATTTATAATTATTTTATCATTTATCTAGTTCCCATAGTACAAGCTCTGCTTAGTTTGGGGCTAGATAGCGCTGTGTGAAATATCGAGGAATATTTATTTACTTATTTATTTATGATGTATGTATCTTTTCTTTACTACTTATTAGTTATTTATTATGTGGAAACTAGATAACTGATAGAATACTTATATACTTTTTTTGTAAATACATACTTATAATATATAGAAATAAACCCAGACACGGAACAAATATCTGTAGATCATGCAAACATTTGTTCCACGGCGGGAATCAAACCCGCTACCTCCTGCGTTTCAGCCGCCTATTCGCCCACTGCGCCACGGAGATCATCACCCAAATATTGGTTACATAATACCAAATAAGTTAATATTGAAAGTACTGGATCTTGTTATTTTATTTAAGCAGGATCCACTAATTGAGTAAGTGCCAAAGCAAAAGCTGGAAACTGTAAAGTGAAATGAGTTTATAACTTTGCATAAGGTTTTTTATAAAATAAGATATTAGCCAGTGAAAAACACAGGCATCGCCGGAAAAGGACTAAAAGCTTGGTATCCGACATTACATCTTTACGCACAGAAATGTAAATTAAGTACCTACAAAGAAAAGGTTTTAAATATTTAATTAAAAATACAAGCAAAGTTAACGAAGAATAAACATGTTTTGCATTATGCATTTCAGAATTAAATTTATTTTAGCAATGTCCATAACATAAATCATGACTTTGTTTACAAAAACAAATGCAATAGAGAATTCACTCAGCTGTTTGGCACAAAAAATTTCAAACGATAATATTTATGGTTCGTGCGCGGTAGCTTGTCAATAGAGTCATCCACCTTCCTTCACCACGATGTCCCAAAATGGTAAAGATGTATCGCTATTTTTGTCGCTCATCCATCATAGAAACATATCGCAAAACTGCTATCGCTAGAATCTCGTAGTACAGAGCCTACAAGAAGTCAACTGGGCAAACTGTACAACTTAAAAATATATAAAATCGGGGAAAATCACTGCATGAAACTTTATGTTTTCAATGTATTTTATTATTTATTGTTTTATTATATATTTAATCACACACGGCGAAGAAAATGTATATTTTCACCTTAAATTGAATTGTATGGCGAGCGATATTTATATTAACATAAAATTTTATAGCATTTACAGCATCTTTCATGGAAGAGTCACGGTAACCATTGAGCTTCAGATATATTTTCTGGGTCTAATTTTAGACTCAGCTTTGTCAAAATCGCTCAGGCCTTACAACCATACAAAAATGTATTCGCATGATCCTTTACGAGTCCTAAAAATAAATCTCAGAAAGTCAAACATAATGTCCAATTACTTTACTTAGAAAAATTTCGTTATTTATTTATTTAATTATTTATAAATAGGTACGGGATTTGTCACGTACCGTACAAATATTGTCGGTCGAAACACCGATAAGACGGTACGTGATAAATCCCGTATTTATAATAATGATCTAATTACTTATAGTATGTGTTATAGTAGGTAATTATAATTCTGTCCATACAAAGGTTGTCTGGAAGATATCGCTTTTAGCGATAAGACCGCCCATTGTACTAAATCTATTTGTAAAAATTATATTCTGTATTTTACTTTGGTGTACAATAAAGAGTTATCTTATCTTATCTACGACGACCTCCGTGGTGCAGTGGGCGAATAGCCGGCTGAGACGCAGGAGGTAGCGGGTTCGATTCTCGCCGCGGAACAAATGTTTGCATGATCTACAGATATTTGTTTCGGGTCTGGGTGTTTTTCTATATATTATAAGTATGTATTTACAAAAAAAAAATGTATATAAGTATTCTATCAGATATCTGGTTCCCATAGTACAAGCTCTGCTTAGTTTGGGGCTAGATAGCGCTGCGTGAAATGTCAAGCAATATTTATTTATTTATCATTTATCTTATAGTACAGTGATCATGAAAGTTTGAAAAACATAATATTATATAAAAAACTAAAAAAATTAAATAACAGTCGACCAAAAATAACAACCAAAACTTAAGTGAAAAAGCCGTTGAAATGGTCACACTCTGTGCTCTTGAAGGGAGATCTCTCAACCACAGACGGACATATCCGTAATTCTGTAACTTATGTCGTTAACTCTTACTCTTGAAACCGCCAGGAAATAGACACATCATGCATTGTTGCACGACGGTAAAGCACGGGAAATGGACTGTACCCGTCCACTTGCAACTGTAAAACTAATAGAAGGGTGAAGCCGCTGTAATTAAAGCCACCATCGCTAGGTACAAAACGGTATATAAAATAGGTACACAAAGTCTCTTCGAAATACCGCAAAATCTAAAAAAAGTTTAATAAGAATCGATCTGTTTTTAGGTGATACAAATAATTTATTGCTGAATCGATTTCTAACAATAAAAAATAGTGACGTTTTGTACGTAAAGAATAGCGAATGTTTTACTGCCCCGACCCAATTCTATATCAAGAAAAGAGTTTAAACTCAAAACTCAACATTGTACGAGTAAGGAGTGGAATTTGCTTCAGATCAGATCAGATCTTACGATCAGCTTCTCGTATCTTTACTGTCAAACGTTAGTCAATGGGGGATTTCAAGATAAGAATAGTGGAGCGGGTGAGGTAAAAAACCGAGCGCTTGACTATCCCTACTTATACATATTACTAGTGGTTCGCCCCGAACTGAGATCTCGCGAATCTTACAAAATATAAGCATTATTCTTAGGGCGATTTGCACAACGATGCCTAAATGTATTTAGTGGGTAAATATGATTTAAGGAGTTGTCAAATCATACAAATACGTCAAATTTAAACATGTTTAGTCGCTAAATACGTTTAGTGATCTAAGTGCATGCCGGCCTTAATCTTTAACTAGTGCCACAAAATGCATCCAAACTACTTCAACTACAGTTTCATTCAAATTACAGGTAACGGGGGTTCTTGTAATTGGTTATTGTTTTTTGGGGTACAAATTGCAGTTATTCTGCATTTCAGACTTTTGCCTATATTTGTGTCACTGAAGCTACACGAATACCAAACTTCAGCATTGTGGGGTTACTGGTGTACCCTGTCAGTTTTGTCAAAGTTTAGTTTTTATTATAGCTAATAACTCAAAAACCACAAAGATTAAGGTATAAATAAAAACGGGGTTAAAATGTCCTACTGAAGACCTTTCATTTGACGTCCTATTTGACCTAAGTCTCATTTTAATTTTTTTACCCCTCTTGAACCCCAATTTCTAATCAACCCCCCAATATTTTTAGCTCATTTAATCACACCAGAATTGTGCCATCACTACTTACCTATGTATAAAATTGCACGATGATCGGATTAACGCTTCGTAAGTTATCCTTGGACAAAAAAAACATACATACATACAACGCCGATTTGCCCTAGTTGATTTGGAGATCTCGCTTCGCTCGATCAATAAATTCGAAAGTAACTGTGCCTGTCTGTCTCTCTGTCTGTTTGTTACAATTTCTCGTCAAAACGATTTCAATGAAATTTGGTATATGATAGATTATCACTGGAATTCAAACATAGGCTACTTTTGCCAGACTGCGCAGAAGGAGGGTAATGTTTTTATTGACAAACCACACGAGAGAAGCCGCGGGCGGGTCAACTAGTCCCACTAATCACACTAATATTATACATTCTAAAGTTTGGATGTTTGTTACTCAATCACGTCGTAACGGCTGAACCGATTTCGATGAAATTTGGTATGCACGTAGATTATATTCTGGATTAACACATTGCCTACCTACTTTTTGTTGACAAACCACGCGTGCGAAGCCATGGGCGGAAGATAGTTCTAATTAAAATTAATGATCGAGGCTTATGTACAGATTTTAAGAGACTTCTCTTATTCTCTCTCCTCAAAATATTCTTGAGCATAACGTAGATTAGGGACCATCATTGCACAAGAGGACAGCCCTTACAGCCAGACCATGGTAACTCGATCTCAAATACTTCCCTTAGAGTAAAACCTGACAGCTCAGCTGCGTGCACTTGTCAGGGTTCGAGGACGGAAGCGGTTCCTTTAGACGCCATTTTGCATCCGTGCGGTGTGAGGCGCGTGCGCGTTTATTGCTCGCGTCACTACACCACACTTTTGCGCAAAACTTGGCGTTTTTTTGCACTTGGCATAGTAATGTCGAAATTATATTCACTTGTCAAGGACCATTTGTATGGTTGTGGTGAGTGTTTATACCAATTTTTTGGACACTTCTGGTCGAAGCGACGTGTGATCCGAGAGTTGGCGCTTATCTGGGTCAACGCATAGGTAAGCATTGCAATTCAGCGCAGCAATGCAGCAAGTGTCTTGGGGACACTTCCGCCTGGTAGTGATCTGGAGCAGTTGAGCTATTTATAGATCGTTCGCTACGGCCTTTAGATGATACAACTGTTTCTTTTGTATTTTATAGTCCTGTTAATAATTGTATATTCTTTCTGTTAATAAATGTATTTTCACACCACCTGCTCGACTATGTCAAATTATGCGTTATGTAAACCTACCCAAAAGCAGGTGATTAAATCCCTACGGCTGGGCCGAGCGTAAAATTGTACTGAATTTCAGTATGCCCTCGCGGCCATAATGTGATTTGAATTTGGAACCTCATCTGTATTAAAATTTGAACCAAAGAGACCCATACGATAAGAACGTATTCGTAAATCGAACTAACCTCTTAACAGAATTATCACCAACGTAGGTAGATTTGGTTTTTATTCTCTCGCAGAAAGTGTGAAAACTAGAATATTCTTCTCGTGGATAAGGCTGTCTGCATCATGGGCGTGCTTATATCCCTCTCTGCACTCAGTATTCTAGTAACTCCATCGCTCCGCTCGTGAGTTAACTCTAGAATCCTTCGTTATGTTCGGGATTCAATATACCGCCCGTGATGCAAGACACTACTTTGTCCCCTCGTTTAATAATCTAATATTATATCTATTTTTGCTCAATAGGTAAGTACTTAAATAACTAAGTTCAGTTTATGGGTATGCTTGCTTATGCATGGGTGTCTACTTTAAAGAATTTCAATACTGTCTCAAATGGCTCTTTCTACAAACAGTTATTAAAAAGTAATTCATTAACAGGCAGGGCTACCATTACTAATACGAGAGAGAAACGAAAATCTAAAAACCTATTTGTATTATCTCATCGCGCTTTCACTTTAATGTTACAAACATTAGAAAAATACTAAAAAGTATTCAACCTCCTTCTCTATTCCTGGCCACCCTCGTCAGTTGCGCCTGCGCACCCCACTGTTAAATTTAGACGCATCCTCTCGCACCGGTGACAGTTTGTAAACTATGCGTTTCAGGAAACGGAAACTGGATTGTTTTAGGAAACCACTTGTTTATAGGTTATCGTAAAAGTTTAATGTAAAGGCCCCTTTTATCATTGCTCTGTGGCAACTGACAAGTCAGGCGACTTGCTGACTGAGACGTTCGATTCCCGCTGTGGGACAAATGTTTGTTTGAGCCGTCAATATGAGTTCCATATCTGGTTGTGGTACCATCGTAGTCGTCTGTTCCTCTTCAGAACGATAATATATTTATCATAACACATAAAACTCTTATTTACATATCTCTTTAAAAATACAAAATAAAAAGGTAAATCATCAAAAGACCGTTGCAAACGATCTATAGCTCAACTACTCCAGATCACTACCAGGTGGAGTTTACCCAAGATACTGGCTGCATTGACGCAGCGTAGGACAGGACACTTGGCCAGTCGTAGTGACGACAGGTGGACTAAGGCACTTGTTCACCTCCGGCAATTAAGCGATTAGCTATCAACTATTTTCTCGCTTAAGAAACGAACAAAAGATACAGATTCCGTATCAGTAAAAGAGACACGTATATTAATAGTTGATCGCTGGCCGTTCACACTGCCGGCGAGAACTCGCTCTCCAATATTTTGTCGCAGCGACTACAACACTCGCTTAGCGATACTCGCTCAGCGATACGCGCTCAGCGATGCTCGCTTGGCGGTCAGAACACACACCGTGAGATAATGAGTATTGCCCGCCTCACACTCGCTCACTCGCTTTAAAGCCCAGCGAGACCACTATAGGAACTACACACTCACTGGTCGTCAACTCGTTTCTAGTTTCTAGTTCTACTCGCTTCTCGCTCATCGCCGGCGGTGAGACAAGTGCCTAAGGCACTAACAGAGTGGTGGTCGAGAACTGGGCGTCGAAATAGAGGACGTCCACCAGCGAAGATGGGTCGACGACATCCATAAGAACTTGGGACGTACGTGGTTCAGACTGGCACAGGATCGGAAAGAATGGCAGAAACAAAGAGAGGCCTATGCCCAGCAGTGGGTCGACACGGGCTGAGGATAATGAATGATGATGACGCAGCGTACGATGGACTTCTACTGGATAGAAAGACGACGTAATATAGATACCGATAAAGGTTGCAGGGAGGCATTGGGTGCAAGCCGCACAATCGCTTTGCAAATCTATGGGGGATGCCTATGTTCAGCAGTGGACATCCTGTGATGACCCAGATAGATCTCGAATCACACATCGCTTAGAACCCGACGCTCAGAATTTGAAAACGCTGTCTGCTTGTTTGTCAAGGAATGCATTTGTGACATGGACCTCCATTTAAAAACTAACTAAACGTCCATGGCATTAAACTTAAACTTGAAATTTGAAATGTATCTAATGAAGGGCAAGGGCTCGTAAATATTTACGACTGACCACTGCAGCCACCATAACAATCATAGAGGCAGATGCTCATAACGGTACATAATGGATTATTTCGGTCAGATATGATTCGGAAGAATGCATTTCGTTTTTGAAATGATTGATCATGCAAGAATAATAGATTAAAGATAATGGTGGCACAGATTGGGTACAGGTGTAACTTTCTGAGGTTCGAATAAATAATAGTTACGGTACTGGGACTGAGATAAATAGGTGTCTAAGCTGTGATAATTGTCATGATTAATCATTTATCTCATCTTTAATATTGTTTAATATATAATGTATGTATGTACTTATTAATTTATTCAATATATGTTATTTCTTTAATGACAGTCCTAAATGTATGTATTTAAGGTTACCTAAGTTATTTTTATTTTTCCATTAATGTATCCTTTTTACACCTCGGCCATTCTTTCATTAATGATCCTATCCATCAATAGGTTGTCTGGATGATATCGTTTTGTTTAGCGATAAGACCGCTATTTATGCTTACATTAATTTGTCTTTTTAACCATTGTTCTGTCTAGCTGTACCTAACAGGTATAGTAAATCTTTTGTGTTTCGTGTTCTAACTGCAGATCTTTGACCAACAAAGTGGCCGAAAAATGTGTTGTTTCGTTGTTTTCGCGGGCGACTACACAACACAGCGCAAGTGCGTCACACGTAACAGACTTTACGTGTAAGACTTTACATTATGTATTTGTATTATGTATGTTAGTCAGTAAGTAGAATTAAGTTTTAACATCTTTAACTCATCTATTGTTGCCTTAAATAAATATGTACTATTATTATTACTAATATAGTAATGTACACAAATCTGATAACTTAATTTAAGAACAGACAACGCAGCGGGAGCACGTGTAAATAGCATTTCAGCACGCGCGGGAGGTGCGTACGCGCCGGGTGCATCGTAAAACTGCATTTACTGATTTATCCCGCGTGCCCCGGGGTGATAATGCTTTTAAATAGGCAGATCTCAATGCAGACATTTGTAAATAACTCTAAAGTACCAATAATTCAGAAAAATATGTTTAAAAAAGCATATGAGATGATACGGGCTGAAAACTGTTCAAGTGAACTTTTTAACAACATTATGACGATAACGATTTTCTTACGAGTATTTATCTCATCATCATATCTTGAAATAATTGAAGACTGCACCTTAGGTGGTCTCATGTAAATTTTCCCTGAATTTTTCAGAAAAACAAACGAACATCATTTTGTTTATTAACAATTTAACAAAAGAATCATTGAAATCGGCCAATGTCGTGAAGAATTATCGCTGATTAAAAAACCGTCGTATTGAGAACCTTCTCTTTTTTTTTAGTCGGATGAAAGTACATACATTCAAACTGTTACATTTACAATTCTATACAAAATTATACCGATTTTTTAAAATTCAACCTCTTATTAAAAAAATAAATAAATAAATAAAAGGGCATTTATTTACACACACACCTCTTATGCTAACATAAGTTGGTAGGTACAATAAGTACTAAATAAAGCTAGGTAAGTTTAATAGTAGGCCTAATTCTAAGTAACATTAGTACATTATCGTAGGTAGCACTAAGGTAGAGGGTGGTGGGAGGCCATTAGGCCCATTTGTAACAAGCTAAACAATGTTGTCGGTGTTTCAAGGCCACACAAAGGTGACGAGTGACACTTTTTTTATCAATCGGTCAATCGATTTATTGTGTTTAAAATTGGTTCATTTTGGTTAAAAAAATTATAATATGGGTTAGTAACCTGTGGTTACAGTGATAAAGTTTCAGTTCCTCCATAATTAGCGCATATCGCATGCAATTTCATTCAAAAATTTTAGCAGGAACCATCATTGATCGAGCGAAGCGAGATTTCTAAAACAACTTGGGCAAATCAGCATTGTATGTATGTATGTATGTAAGTATTTATGTATGTATGTATGTTTGTCCGAGGATAACTTCGAAGCGTTTATCTCATCATCATGAAATTTGGTACATATAGGTTGTATACATTAGGTAAGTAATGATGGTACAATTTAGGTGTGACTAAATGAGCTAAAAATGTGGAGGGGTTGTTGAGATATTGGGGTTCAAGAGGGGTAAAAAAAAAACAAATGGAACTATCCGGTCAAGTGGCACGTTTAATAAAAAGTCTTTCTGAGTAAATTTTGACCTCGTTTATATTTTTAGTTTAAACTTTATAGTTTTTAAGTTATTAGCTATAATAAAACTGAACTTTGACAAAATTCACAGGCTACACCAGTGACCACACATTGCTGAAATTTGGTATGCGTGTACCTTTAGTGACACAAATATAGGCAAAAGTCTGAAATCCAGAATAACTGCAATTTTTACCCCAAAAAAGAGGAACCAACTCCATGAACTCCCGTTACCTGTAATTTGAATGAAACTGTAGGTCAAATAAGTTTGTTGTTCATTTCGTGGCACTATTTTATTAGTCAAAGAATAAGGCCGGCTTGCACAATGATCCCTAAACGTATTTAGCGACTAAACATGTTTAAATTTTACGTATTTGTATGATTTGACAACTCCTTAATCATATTTAGCCACTGACCTTTAATAATACCTTTAGGCAACGTTGCGCGAGTCACCCTAAGAATATATTTTTTGTGTTTTAGGAGACTCGCGAGATCGGGCAAACCACTAGTATTACAAATAACAGAATATAACTTTTGAAACTATCATGGTTATAAACACTATTTATACTAATGAATACTAATACTAATCACAAATCAGGGTAAATATAACGTTTTTAGTATTTAAATAAATAACAGAATGCCGCCAATGAGTAGCTGTCGTTAATTTTAGGGAATAATTCGACCAATCTGTTAAGAATGACTAAGAAAGGCTACGAGTTCTTCAATGCAAGTCGCTAAATGCTATCAATAAATAATCCTTTCAACAAACAAACGATTCATTGAATCCAGAAGCGAATGACCTCTTTCAACCCTGCGGGCGTCACAATGTAATTCCGAAAATAACTGAAAACAGAACAAAAACAGATAATTGAGAACAAATAAATTGAAAGGCAATTTGGAGCCATTACTTAATCTAACCATCGAAGAAGTGCGGCCCGCATGTCTGTCTGTCTGTCTCGACATCCCTCTCGAACGAATTGTCTGTAATGTTATTAATTTACATAAATAAGCTGGTGGTGGTGATCTTCAGAAATAAAATTGCTGTAACATCGACCGATAAATTAATAAATAATGCTGGACATTTCACACACCGCTATCTAGCCCAAAACTTAGCAAAGCTTGTCATATGGAAACCACATAACTGGTAGAATACAATACTTATAAATATTTTTTTGTAATTTCATACCTAAGTAAAGTATATGTATAGAAAACACCCAGACCCGGAACAAATATCTGTAGATCATGCTTACATTTGTTCCGCGGCGGGATTCGAACCCACAATCCCCTGCATCTCAGCTGGCTAAACATATACATATACATTTTTGTGCGAGGTAACATTATTTATTCTGTGTCTTAGGTCTTAACTGATCTGACCGTATGTACGAATTCAGATGTGCAAAAAGTTCATTAACTAAATAAACAAAGTCCATTTAACTATTAATAAATCATACTAATTTGAAATTATTAATTTTCAAATTATGCGAAAGTTTGGATGTTTTGCTTAGAAAACTTTCGTGATTTATTTCAATCATTATTATAAATACGGGATTTATCCCGAACCATCTTATCGATGTTTTGACCGACAATATTTCGGTTCAATTCGTGAACCTTCATCAGGGTGAGTGCGATCCGCTCCGAAGGGAGTGAACCTGGTAGCGACATAGTATTGTGTGTTTGCCTGTACCGAGAACTACCGAAGAGACCAACAGTGATGATAATGATGATGATGCATCCTGTCAACGCGCTGGGCCATCGTTGACTCAATCCCCACCACCGCGCTCGTCTATTCGTGCGCACTGCGGCGCGCAGTGCGAGGCGAGACATTATTCGGAGCGGATTGCACTCACCCTGATGAAGGTTCACGAATTGAACCAAAACATTGTCGGTCGAAACACCGATAAGACGGTACGTGTTAAATCCCGTATTTATAATATTGAGTTTGGATGTTTGTTTGTTTCTTACTCAATCACGTCGAACGGCTGGACCGATCCTGACGAAATTTAGTTTGTACCTACGTCATAACCTGGATTACCACATAGGCTACTTTTTATCCCACAAATCAGGTCCCATTGGATTTATTGGGTTATCATGGGATAAAAATGGGGTGTTAAGTCAAGTTGCAACAGCGAGTTTAGCTTTATTTCTAGGTTGCCTACACATTTAGTATTGTAACGCGTACGAAGTCACGGGCAACAGCACAACTGTAACAAATTCCTTAAAAAAATACACTTATTATGAAGTGTTGATTTTACAGATGAAGAAAGCTTTGTATACTCTGTGCTTATACTACGAGATCTTGGGAAATGTTTGAAGATCTTTGGCGGCATGTTATCTTATATCAAACAAGATTTTATAGCGTTGTTGACATATTAAAAAGGTCTTTGAAGTACCCACCGTTCAAACTTAGGCCATAGTAAGTACCTAATAACTTACATATAATATGAATGAATAGAAGAGGTTTAATTCTCTTTTTCATAACTCATGCTCTAAAAGCAGGTCATTGTTAAGGTTTAAGAGCCTCCATATAAATAAGTGATTTAAGGATATTCATGTCTTGGGTATAATTTCTGATATCGCGATACCACAAATACCGATATGTGTATTTTGTGTAACACATACAAGAGCGTATATGTAACACAAATAACAGAATATACAACATTCGTAGCTCGTATCACAAAATACATGAATACTTACCATCAAACAAAAAAAACTGTATAAAAAAAAATGAATATCCTAAAGATAAAAACTGAACGTAATAAGCGTAAATCTCTTTGGTTAATGAACTTCAAATTCTAATATAAATTAAGAAACTATCCCCTATTTTAGTCTATTCATAGCTGAAGTTTTCTCACAGCTCCCTTGATAAAGCTCTTGTTTCCTAAACAACAGTGACTGTCATATGACGGCCGTAACCAGTCAAATTGTGCCCCCACTTCCTTCCTACCCATACCATTCTTCACAAAGAAGAAGTAGAGGAAGGCCGAAGAAGAGAGGGATGGATCGTCTTCTTCGGCCTTCCTCTACTTCTATATCCATCTACACTCATATCTAACTAAATTAATATGAATTTAATGAAAATGTCGTAACTAGGACCATTTTGAATAGAAATTGTTTTTTTATCCGTTTGTTGTTTTATCCGTAGTACTTACACTACAAAACAAAAAGGACTTTCATACGAACCATGAATTCGTTTCAGTATTAGCTTTTATAGAATCTCAATCACATTTCTTACATACATGCATCAAAACCTAACTCAAAAACATAATCCTATACTAGTGGTTCGCCCCGAACCTTTATGGTAGTCTCTCGCGAGACTACCATAAAAACAAAAAAATATTAATCGTAATCTTTGACTATCAAAATAGTGCCACGAAATAAATAACCAACTAACTTGACCTACGATTTCATTCAAATTACAGGTAACGGGAATTCACGTTAATTGGTTCGGCTTTTTGGGGGTACGAATTGCAGTTATTCTGGATTTCAGACTTTTGCCTATATTTGTGATACTTAAGCTACACGCATATCAAATTACAGTACTGTGAGGTCACTGCTGTACCCTGTGAATGTTGTCAAAGTTTAGTTTTTATCATGGCTAATAACTCAAAAACTACAAAAAAAAACACCAAAAATAAAAGCGGGGTCGAAATGTACTAACAAAGACCTTTTATTTGACGTCTCACTTGATGTAATAGTCTCTTTTTAATTTGTTTTTACTCCTCTTGAACCATAATATCTCAACAACCCCCCAACATTTTTAGCTCATTTAGTCACACCAAAATTGTGCCATCACCTATATATCAAATTTCACTATGATCGGATCACCGTTTCAAAATTTATCCTCGGACAAACAAACATACATACATACATACTTACATACAACGCTGATTTGCCGAAATTGATTTGGAGATCTCGCTTCAATCGATCAATAACGGCCGTCATATTACATCCTCCGTTTTTAAGGAAAACAGGGTTTAATAGAGTCGGATGTTGTGGGTGAAACAATATGCGTCTGCGCATCCTCGTGTGAAACCACAGAATATGAAATATAATAGGTACGAGATGATGGTGGAGATCCTGTGACCCAAAAACAACCTAGAAAGGGATGAGCGGTGTATCCCTTCCATCCCTCTTTAAAAGCAATTAATAATGTTTTAAAATATTGAATAGAATGAATATATGTAAATACTTTATTGCACACTACATAAGAAACAAACATCAATAAATGACATAGTCAGAAGTACAATGAGCGGTCTCATCGCCAACATAATGCTAATAGAGCATTTGTAGAGCATAAAAAAAATGTCTAAATTAAAATTAGCAAAGATGCTATTGCGATAAATATCGGTAAATAAATAAATAAATATTACTGGACATTTCACACATCACTATCTACCCCCAAACTAAGCAGAGCTAGGGGAACCAGATAACTGATAGAATGCTTATATACTTTTTTTTTGTAAATACATACTTATAATATATAGAAAAACATCCAGACCTGGAACAAATATCTGTAGATCATGCAAACATTTGTTCCACGGCGGGAAAAATATTTTTTTCTGTAAAAAGTATTTGCTTACTAATCAAATTAAATTAACTTTTACACAGTCGTGTAGAACTTCCGAAAAAAATGTGTTAATATTGTTTTATTTACTAATTGCCCGTTAAAACTCGACTTACTCAACGATCCTTAACTTATTAAGCGACTAAATTATATTTAGCCACTAGGTATCAAAATCAAAATATCAAAACCAAAATGTTTTTCATTAAAATCGCAAGGATCACTTTGAAATGTCAATTTTAGTGCCTGCTCCTTCGCGACTAAATACGTTTTGGCCTCGTTGTGTAATGCCCTAAGTGTAACGAATTCCACATTAATACATCGTGATCAAAAATACCAATTTATTAAACTCAGACAGTGCAACAGTAGAAATAGCACCTATCTAAATCACAAAAACAAATTCTTTGGTAATCAACATCAGGGCTACCAACAGTACGAGGACGCTGTCAACCTCGTACAGTTATGTATTTCCACGAAAAGATACATACACCATAAATAGATAAGTAAATAAATATTCCTCGATATTTCACACAGCGCTATCTAGCCCCAAACTAAGCAGAGCTTGTACTATGGGAACCAGATAACAGATAGAATACTTAGGTATATATATATATATATTTTTAGTAAATATACTTTTAATATATAGAGAAACAACCAGACTCGGAACAAATATCTGTAGATCGTGCAAACATTTGTTCCGCGGCGGAAATCGAACCCGCTACCTCCTGCGTCTCAGCCGGCTATTCGCCCACTGCGCCACGTAGGTCGTCAACCATCACCATGAAAATCAAAGAAATTGTTATGGAAATTCGTAGAATGACTTTTTTATAGCTCATTCGTAAAAGTAAGTCCTCTTGTCTTCCAAAAAACACCAATTAACTATGTACTGGCTAATTTACTGGCAACCCTGTCTTGCATTTCAAAGTAAAAACGCAGATTTTCCCATGGTTACTAGTTTCTATGAACTGAACATACACTAGAAGTATGCACTAGGTAATTTATTAAAGGCAATGATGTTGCGAAGAGTTTGTTTTTTATGTTGTCACTGTATACAAGGGCTTGGTTCAATTCAATAGCGATATGTGTATTGTGTTACTAGTGATGACATATTGTACAGAAACTTGGTCTTTCACTAAGGGCCTCATAGCTCAAGATCGCTCAGCGTCCTATGGAGAGGGCTATGCTTGGTGTCTCTCCACGAGATCGAATCAGAAATGAGGAGATTCGCAGACGAAACAAAGTCACTGACATAACACAAAGGATTAGCAAGCTGAAGTAGCAGTGGGCAGGGTACATAGCTCGAAGAACTGACGGCCATTGGGGCAGGTTCGCAAGTGGAGACCATGCACTGGCATGCGTTACAAAATTTATTTAATGAAAATAAATGTTTATTCAATAAATAGTCATCGTTATCTGGAAAAAAAATCGTAATATTTTATTTTGTCATTATGACATATTTAGTTCCTATCACAATATGTTCTTTTCTGCATATTACTTTTACAAAATAATGTCGATGTTTCACATCTGCCAGGCGTCCCGTGACAGCTCACATTTTTTTTTTCTAAGGGAAGTAGGCTTAAGATCTGCACTGATGTTCCGCATTGGGGTGTATTGTGCCTTACCCCCTTCTGTCCAGACCTCAAGCATCCTTACACCTTGGAGTAACGGTAAAATATTTTGGGTTGACTTTTATTTAACATAGTATTCTTATAATAATAATTGTAGGCATTTACATCTTAAAGATGACTTAAACAACATTAGATAATATTGCAGACAAAAAAATAGTTTTAAATCATGAATACTATGGGCGGCTTTATCGCTAAAAGCGATCTTTTCCAGGCAATCACTAGATCGACACATGTGAACAAATGAAGTCGGCCGCGTAAATATAGAATCAGATATCAGCCCGCTTCAACCCATAACTTGGGTGTAGCAGTGTGAAGGCGCGGAAGTGATGGGCGGTCGACATGCGGTCGCCCCTTCGATAGTAGGTACCTACCATACATACTACATACTAGCTTCTATATGAGTGACAGGCAGGTTGTTGCCACCGTGAGACTTTGATATAATGCTCCTTCATCAATTGCCATCAGGAAAACATGGGAGACGGAATCAGGAAGTCATTTTAGGAACACATTTGTGGCCTGGAAAGACAGGACTTATCTGCGTACAGAGTTTTTTATACACGTAATTTTGAGTGACATTTAACTAAATACAAAATAAAATAAATAAATAAATATTGCTGGACATTTCACACACCGCTATTTAACCCCAAACTAAGCAAAGCTTGTACTATGAGAACCAGATAACTGATAGGATACTTATACATATATATTTTTTTGAATATACCGATTTTTATGTTATTTTAGTTATTTAATTACAATTACCTATCTACCAAATAGAAATAGTAAATAACAAATAAATAAATATAAATTGAAGATAGATTCAGTTTGAACTCGTTCTTCGTTTGAACTTTGATTAAAGATTTAAGTGCAAAATCAAACGTATGTAGTATATGTAGAAAATGAGCCCACTGTGTTGCAGTTTTACCCTCAACAACTTCATTCATATCAGCTATTGGATATCCACTGCTGAACATAGGCTTCCTCCACAGTTTACCAGAGCGACCGATCTTGTGCGGCCTGTACCCAACGGCTCCCAGCTACCTTTATCTGGTCAGGTCATCTTTCCATCTAGGTGGGGGCTATCCCCACCTAAATACGCTACGCTATTTCTGCCCTAACGGACGTCAGTTCTTCGAGCAATATTCCCTGCCCACTGCTACTAGCTTATCTAATTCTTTGGGCTATGTGACTTTGGTTTTTCTCCGAATCACCTAATTTCTGATTCGATCTCGTAGATACCAAGCATACCTCATGTTTTTGTATCATCCATATAAATATTCTACAGAATTCCTTTCTCTACCAGTCATTATAACATTCCGAAGTCACTCCTCAAGTATCTAAGTCGTCAAGATTTCAATTTCCATCGCTAATACGAGTCGGAAGGTATCATCGTCACCTCAAATTGCGTATTGCGTTACAGCCTGCGCACGCGCCGGCCTCATTACACAGACATGTCGAGAGGTTCTTTGTCGCTACTATTGACAGGGCCGTATTTATATATGAACCTGCGCCTTGGGCTTTAAAATTATTGGATCCTCTGGGGCTTGCTAAAATTGAGATATCTGGGTTGTACAGGGTGCCTCGGATTAAGTATGCCAACCCAAAAAAGGTGAACCACAACACTGGACAATTGCAAAATTTTTTTAACAATATAAATATTTAAATACATGATAATACAATGATAAACTCGACATGTTTGATTTAGAGTATTGCACCACAAACAGATTACTGAATTCTCCCCAAAAAATAAGCTGGTATCAAATTTTCTTTAATAACGAAGTGTTGACTGCTTGTTGCGTGTTGAATGTAAAATTAGTGTAAAAGGGAAGTTGGGTTGCTAATAAAGAAACAAAACCAAACATGATGCCTTACGTTGTATATTAACCCGAAAACCTAGTGCCTAGTTCCAACCCTGTCATGGGCATTATAGGACGAGATAGGAATGCGTGCCAGATGCATTATGTTCTAGGAGATTGTGGTAATTTCCTGCGAGCCTTCCATTCGATTTGTGACGCAGAATACACCATAGGTATTATAAGATTGTACCTACATATATTTATATAGAGTAACTCTACATAAAGGCAAGATAATGATCCTATTTTGTCACGTAGGATAATTCGAAATATGAAATGATTTCTGAGAAAGATGATGTCCTATTTTTAGGATAGAAATATGATTAGGTATGTAAGCTTCAGGCTTCGCTTAGATTAGACTAGTGGTTCGCCCCGAACTGAGATCTCGCGAATCTCCCAAAATAAATATTATACCTACTCAGGGCGACTTGCACAACGATGCCTAAACGTATTTAGTGGCTAAATATGATTTAAGGAGTTGTCAAATCTTAACATAAATACTTAAACATGTTTAGTCGCTAAATACGTGTAGTGATCTTTGTGCATGCCGGCTTTCATCTTTGACTGATAAATAGATAGATAATTTCTTTATTGCACACCATTTAAATACAAACATTTATAAGAAAATACACTTAAATAATAGGTACAATTAATAAATAGGTAATAAATTGTTGCCACGAAATGATAACCAACATACTTGACCCACAGTTTCATTCAAATTAGATGTAACGAGGGTTCTTGTTAATTGGCTAAATTTTTTTGGGTACAAATGGCAGTTATTCTGGATTTCAGACTTTTGCCTGTATTTGTGTCACTAAAGCTACACGAATACCAAATTTCAGCATTGTGGGGTCACTGGTGTACCCTGTGAATTTTGTCAAAGTTTTGTTATTTTATTGCTAATAACTCAAAAACTACAAAAATTAAACTAAAAATAAAAACGGGGTTCAAATGTACTAATAATAATAATAATGTAACCTTTCATTTGACGTCCTTTTTGACCTAATAGTCTCATTTTGATTTTTTTTACCCCTCTTGAACCCCAACATCTCAACAACCCTCCAATATTTTTAGCTCATTGAGTCACACCAAAATTATGCCATCACTACCTATATACCAAAATTCATGATGATCAGATAAACGCTACAAAAGTTATCCTCGGACAAATAAACATACATACATACAACGCCGATTTGCCCAAGTTGATTTGGAGATCTCGCTTCGCTCGTTCAATTAGAAAATTCTGTATTACACTGATAAAATAAATACATAGGTGAACTTTATGCTAATTAGCATTTTCTTCCAGCTTACGTTGTAATCTTACGTCAAAGATTGGCGAAATAAATTTATAAGGCGAGCGTAATGTGACCGTTGGAAGAGGAAGACCTCGGCGAACGTATCTTGAGCAAGTTGGGGGCATTTTGATGAAAGGCAAGCTCAAGAGTACCCTAAACCAACTAAACCAACCCTACAATAGTATGAAAAATGGGATGAGAGTGAATGAGGCAAAAGAAGTCAGAATCATAGCAAGTGGAGATCCGTGGTATCTGCCTACCCCTCCGGGATAAAGGCGTGACAGGATGTATGAACTTTTAAAACCCTCACTGCTAACCAATTCAAATTTTCCGTCAAATTGTCCCGTCTGTGGTTAAATTGAAATCGATCGGATACTGCGGTCTACCCCATAGGGTACATAGGATATATTATATACCATAAAAAGCGGCGGTGGAAACACCTTGATCCTTTTCGTGACTACCAATCGATTTACTCCTGATTGAAGTCTCGGTTCAGTGATTTTCACTTTTATTGGAATCTTGATACTTTTATTTCTATTTTCTGTTGTAAATTGATCAGATACTTTGGTTCAGACAGACATTGTATGGGCATGATACACATGGTATAATGCTAGAGATCTAATGTCTATATCTTATAGCTACATGCACAACCAATTACAGGTGAACACAACATGCACTAAAACTATTGACAAGTGGATATAGCTGTTTCACAAAAAAGTTGTACAAAATAAGAGTAAAATATATAATGTAAGTTGGGGTTTGTATGGCGAGTGTGTGTTATTCAGCAAAATGTAAAAGATTTTCAGTATCATCAGACGATAAGGATAGCAGCTATTCTAAACATTTTTTTTTGTGTATGGGTTTTTTTGCATTTGTGGTATGGTAAAGGAAATTAGCTCGTAAGTTATATTATAATTGAGAATGTTCGTTCGTTTCATTTGTAATTAACCGATTCACAACAAATTATCGCACTAATATTATCAAAGTCAAAGTCAAATATTTTTATTCATTAAAATCACAAGGATCACTTTGAAACGTCAATTTTACTGCCTGTTCCTTCGCGACCAAGCCAGGAAAGAGAGGCAAGAAACAAGGCTTTTTTTTAATGATCCTTTTTCCTTTTACAATATACAGAAAATAAATTACGTCTAAATTGTAACATTTTGAACGAGTTGGAGAATTTCAATCCCAAGCTTCTCTATCATCTAACTAATCCGATATTTTATAGTAGGCTATTTCAAAAAGATTTTGTTTAATTACTTTTTTAAATTTGTTAATTGTCAATTTTTGTACATCCCTTGGGAGTTTGTTATAAAAGCGTACACCTTGCCCTTTAAACGATTTACTAACTTTATGGAGTCTACAAGTGGCAACAGCGAGTTTATCTTTATTTCTAGTATTAAAATTATGATTATAGCTATTTTTCTTAAACAAATTAATATTTTTGTGAACATACATTGTGACAAGGGAATGTCATAATATTTATTTCTTTAAACTTATTGCGTAATGATTCTCTGGGGCCCATATTATAAATTGCACAATTTAAAATTATAAATTGCATATTATAAATGTGAAAGTTTGGATGTTTGTTTATTTATTTGTTTGTTTGTTACTCAACCACGTCGTAACGGCTTAACCGATTTCGATGGAATCCTTACTAATATTATAAATGCTAAAGTAACTCTGTCTGTCTGTCGCGCTTTCACGCTAAAACTACCGAACCGATTTAAATGAAATTTGGTACACAGATAGTCTAGAGCCTGGGAAAGGACATAGGCTACATCTTAATGCGAAAACAGGGTTGTAAGGGGTTAAAAGAGGGGGATGAAAAGTTGTATGGAAGTATCTTCATTTTTAGAGCTAGAAGCTTGAAACTTATTTTTTAGGCTGTTGATTCGATATAAATAAATATGACATTCAAAATTACGTCGCGGTGTAGGTGGAAAAATATGCCTAAGTGTCCTTACCCGAACGGGCAGACATGTGAGGGCAGACGACTGTGCCACACAAATACTGATTTTTTCCGCTGCAAGTTGATTGCATTTGTAATAGTGCAAGAATCATTTACAAAATAAAATGTTTTTCCCATGGGCATGCATGTGGCATGTTCACGTGTATCAAATCCGCAAAATATTTATGTTTTGGCAAACTAAGGGAAAACAAAAAACGTAGTTTATAAAAATGTACTTAAATAAACTCATATTTATACTTTATACCTTATGTACTTATATACTTAAATAATTTAATAAGCTCTTTGCAGTGAAACACTGCAAATAGCTCATTAAAGTATTTGTACGTATGTGTCTTATTTGTAAAATAATTAGCCTAAATAATTAAAAATGCTACCCAAAGACACTATTCCACATGGACGAAGTCGCGGGCACAGCTAGTTTGGTATATACGTGGATTATAACCTGGATTACCACATAGGCTACCTTTTATCCCATAAATCAGGTCCCATGGGATAAATATAGGTCATAAAAATAGTCAAGTCAAGTTGCAACAGTGAGTTTAGCTTTATTTCTAGGTTATCTACACATTTAGGAGTGTAACGCGTACGAAGTCGCGGGCAACAGCTAGTTAGTTATAACTTTTAAACTATCATGGTTATGAAAACTATTTGCACTAATAAGGGATACTCAAAAACTCACAAATCATGGTAAATGAATGAATGAAAAGTCTTTATTATACCTTACAAGCTAAACACAACAGATATACAAATAAAAAATAAAACAAATAAATGTAAGCATAATAGGCGGTCTTATCGCTTAACAAAGCGATCTCTTCCAGGCAACCTTTGGATGGAGAGGAGCATTGCTTAATGGAAGATTGGCTGAGGTGTAAAAAGAATAAACTTATGTAATAGAAAAAGAAAAATTACATAAGTAAATAGATAATAAGATAATAGATACATAAGTAAATATCATATGTAAAATAAATAAATATGTACTTACATACATACATATATTAATACATATATACATATGTTCATAATATTATAGATCAGATGAATAATCACGACTGTTCATAAAAAAAAACCCCGTCTTAAGTACAAATAAGCTATTATAGCATTGTCACGTATACGTAGATAGATAATTCTTTATTAAAACACCAAATTAAAGACTAATACGTGGTGGTACAGTGGCCTTATCGCTCAAAGCGATCTCTTCCTGGCAATCTTTGGATCGACTGGATTGACAAACACGTGTTACACTAAATACCTATTTAAGTAGGATAAAAATAAACAAATACGTAGACCTAAAATATACCTACATATAATTACATAAACACATATAAAATACAAAATAATACTTTAAAAATTATATTTCGAAAGGAAAAACGTTTACTCTAAAGAAGCTGCTAAGTAGTGTTTGAAGACCAATTTTTTTTAAATATGTGTAATATACAGGCACACCAGATTGATTGACAACAAGTTCTCCAATATAAACATGTAGGTAAGTAAGTTATTTGTGACCTAAGTATCCATTGTCTTCCGTCGCATCCTGCCTTGCCGATTATTCGGGGCTGGTCATGCGTAGCTGAAGCCAATCAACATCGATTCACTGTGTGTGATGAACCGTGGTAGATGAGGGTGATGAGTTCACTGATTTTGACTGGGCCTCTGATCTTTGTTCGAAACATATTCATGTTCGATTTGACGATTTGAGGTAGGTTTAAGATCTGCACTGACTTCCCTCATTGGGGTGCATTGTGCCTTACCCTCCTAATCTTACACCAAGCGTGCGCGTTTTGAATATCTTGTCCCTCGCAGTGTGCCATGCCGGTCCTCCAAGTCTCTTCTCCTCAAAACTCCTCAACACACTTCTAACCGCGATGGTGGCTTCTTCACAGTTTATACGGTAAAAATTTGGGATGCCCTTCCTCATGAAGTTCGCGCTAACCTCAACATTTTCAAACCGAAAGCTAAAGAGCACTCTCTCTGTCATTTTATATTATTATAGGTATATATTATTATTCCATATAATGTATTTATTACCTATAATTATAATATTATAACATACTTTAAGTATAGTTCATATTAATTTTGGGTAAGTATATATATTTATTTATGTTTTTGTACACTCACCTACCTTTAAAATCATTTCTCTCTCTAGCCTCAAAGGTTTGCTGGAAGAAAACTCTTCTTAGGGTTAAGCTCACCTTTGTACATGACCTCTATTTCAGTATTTTTAAATGTATTTTCTTGTGTGCAATATAGAATAAACAAGCTTCTTAACTCCTTGGAGTAATGGTAAATATCTTTGGGGGGTAGCCTATGTTCAGCAGTGGACGACGATGATGATAAATGTAATAAACATCACCACTTCAAAAAATAAAACAAGTCAAGTGCGAATCGAACTCGTGCGCCGAGGGTTCCGTACCTACCCATTGTCCTCTAAATTGTATAAGCGCCCATACAACTCAGAGGACTATCATAATTGGCGTCAACTATGTATGTATGGGGACACCCTTTAATTTTGTACTTGTTTATTTTTTGGGATTTTTCCTTTATTTGTGCTGGAAGACCTTGCTTTTTGCCAAATTTCGTGATTCTAAGTCAACGGGAACTAGCATATAGATTTTCGACACAAAACCTATAGGGTACTTCTGGTTGACCTAGAATTGTCAATTTTGGTTAAAAGCACAACTAAAGGGAAAATTCTTAAAAATAAAAAAGTTGATAATTAAGGAAAATTTTTGTACTTACAAGTTTTCGTGAAATTCTAAATTTGCCCATATCTTTTTATCGTGTTGACTCAGGACCTTGATTTTTATACACCTAATAGGGACTATAGACCTAATTATCTGGTATAAATTTGAACTTGCTAGGTCCACCCGTTTCTGAGAAAATCGTTGGTGACACACGGACAGGCGGACAAGAGAGTGATCTTATAAGGGTTCCTTTTTTACCTTTTGAGGTACGGAACCCTAAAAAACGAATGCAGTATTGAATTCGGAGAACGATAATCCAAATATTATGGCAAGACTTGACAGTTTATAAACAGCCACTGTGAATTGATATCATAAGTGTTTGAGAAGATGATATTTCATCGCAAATACCGTGAAACAATCAAACATTATTGTTATCGTTGATTGATTCAGTTCTTGAGAGCCGTTAGCCGTTATTGGATACTTGACATACTTAAACCAAGGATTTAAGGGGAGGCTCCTAAAAGTGTATGATTTGTATCAAAATTTGCTGAGTCAAGCACCAATGTAAAAATATTTTTATCTATTACTAGCGGCCCGTCCCGGCTTCGCACGGGTGGACATATATTTTTTAAACTTTTTTATGACTTATTTTTTTAAACCTTGGGTTCGATTATTGAAGTTTTAGTAGAGATACCTAATTTTTTATTAGAAATAAATATAGCCCTTGTTACTCAGGGATAATGTAGCATTCTAATGGTGGAAGAATTTTTGAAATCGGAATAGCCTACATAACATGACACATTATAATGACGACCTCCGTGGCACAGTGGACGTATAGCCGGCTGAGACGCAGGAGGTAGCGGGTTCGATTCCCGCCGCGGAACAAATGTTTGCATGATCTACAGATATTTGTTCCGTGTCTGCGTGTTTTTCTATATAAGTACATATGTATTTACAAAAAAAAAGTATATAAGTATTCTATCAGTTATCTGGTTCCCATAGTACAAGCTCTGCTTAGTTTGGGGCTAGATAGCGCTGTGTGAAATGTCCAGCAATATTTATTTATTTTATTTATAATATATGAGTTCCTTTTTTTTCTTTTGAGGTACAGAGCCCTAAAAAAATACGTTTGAGTCTCGGCTTACAATTAAGCACAGTTCTAGAATATGAGTCTTAAAGGCTATCATTATCATCATTATAAGCGTTGATTTTGTATATGCCTACACGTAACACGTACACACGTACACGTGTCTTAACTACACATTACACTACCTATCCTCAAAATTTCAGCATTGCTAAAATGACCTAGGTTTGGCGGGTCTAGGATCTTTATTTTTTAATACCTAGTCAGGGAACAATCTTATGGCCCACCTGATGTTAAGTGGTAAACATCGCCTATACAGAGAATTGTCTCGTAGGTCACGCACGTTAAAAACATGCCTTACAGTTGTATAACCTCATGTGCCTGTAATTTCACCGGCAAGTACCCTTCAAACCGAAACTCAGCAATACTTGGTCTATTAATATCAGTCCTACAAAGTTCCATATACACTTTTTCCCTGCATTCTTCCATAGCAACTCATATTTGCATGTCAACAGAGGTCTACGGCCCTATATCACTGTCATTACCGGCGCATACGCATGACTGTGACGATACGTGCGCCGATAGTGCAGGTTCGATGTCAACCAAGTTCAAGGTTTTAGAGACCGGGTTAGTACTATTAAAAGTAATTTTAATTGCAGTGATTGTTGTCTTAGTACTTAATAATGGGCTTGTGGAGGGAAAGTGTAGTTTAAAGCGGATTTTGAAATTGTTTGGAAAATAAAATGCTTTGCCGTTTTCTTGTACGTAAGCTTTGAAAATTAAGTTCATAAAAAGAAGATCAAATGACGCTAGAACCGGTAGGCGTACTGAAATAACCTTTACCGAGCCAACTATTGCGTCGATTAGATGAAAGGTTCGATTAATTTAATTTATTTATTTAGAACAATTAACTTACTGTATTTGAAACATAACAATAATCATAATAATAATACAATAATATATTGTAATAATCAATAAAATTAACATAATTCAATACCTATACAGACAAATTCAATCACAGTAATATTGTAAATGCAAAAGTTTGGATATTTGTTTATTTATTTAATTGTTTGTTTGTTACTCAATCACGTCGTAACGGCTGAACTGCATTCGATGAAATTTAGTATATACGTAGATTATAACCTGTATAACACATACTTACACATATACTGGCTACTTTTTATCCCATAAATCAGGTCCGATGGGGTGTCAAGTTGCAACAGCGAGTTTAGCTTTATTTCTAGGTTACCTACACACTTTTAGCTACCATAGTGTAACGCGTACGAAGTCACGGGCAACAACTAGTCCATAATAAAAGAAAATAAAAAATAAATCTTAATTAATTAATTTAATTTGATATAATTTAAACTGGACCGGCCTCCCGTATGTAACCCGATAGGTGGGCCAAGAAGACACGCATATGGATAAAGACGGAAAGCGACGCCGAGGAAGGCCTAAAAAGCGCTGGAGCGATGACCTGGACGTCTTCCAAAGAGACTGGCGGGATCTGGCTCTAGACCGTGATAAGTGGAAGAAAGAGGGGGAAGCCTTTGCCCAGCAGTGGGACAGTACGGGCTAGTAAATTTTTTTTAATTAGTTGCCTTTAAATTATTTCTTTTTATGGAACTAGCACCAAGAAATAATATTTAAAAACTTGCCTAAATGATGCAGGTTGATTGATTGTTTGATTGATAAATCCACATAAAAAAATTAGGAAAGGCGAATATAATGCTTTATATACCTTTTGGTATTCTAATAACACAATATTTTTTCAATGACCGCCGTTGCTATGATTCTGTAATAAATAATAGTTTTTCTTATAAATTAGGAGAATTGGACCAACCGTATAACACAACAGTGTATTGGCGTGATCCTTGCCGGGTTAACTCATTCAATACAATAAAATTACCGGAGTTTAACTAACAAATAAAAGACATGTGAACGTAAATGTAGGTGTGTAGGAAATTGGCCAGAGGATACTGTGCAAAGTGTGCAAGTATCCGATCGACCGTGACTAACATCCGACGGCGACCGACGTGCCGGCCCAATGAGGATGGGAATGAATGTGCCGAGCTTGATTGTAACCTTTTATTAGCCTCCAATGCAAAAAGAAGGTGTAATAAGATTGACAACAATGTCTGTCTGTCTGTGCCATAGTGGTACCCAAGGTTTAAGAAGGCTAGTTTATGGGTGATGATCAGGTCAGGATCACTTTTGATTTTTATCTCAGCTGTGAAATGGAAATTTATTTAGGGATTTTTATGTCAGGGGTATAATTTTTTATTTACTTATACTTATTGTTCTGAGCTAAACTTGACTACATGACTTAGATATAAGTCGAATTTTATCCGGCACCGAATCATTCAAAGATTTTGAAAACTGTAATTGTTTATATATTCCAATAATTTTAAAAATAAGATATCTTTACGAAAAATACTTTTTATAGTCTACACTATCCATGTAATAAAACAAGCAACGGGGGTTTTTTTAAAAATAGTTGTTTTGATTCCCGAGGCGTGTATTACATTTTTTTAAATCTTTAATTTCTCTTTTTATTTTTTCAAAATCGGTGACGCGTGTCTTTTTAGCATTTTTGGACATCTCTTACCGTTTAGGGTTTCTCCTCAATTAAATACCCTGTATAATAGTTATTCACGTGACAAGATATAAAAATTGCCATAGAATAAGTTTTTTGTTGAAAAATTACTTTTTCAAAACAAGCTTTGATAAAGTTCATAATCGGAACCGCAAGCAGATTCAAATGAGCCCAAACACTAGTAGCCTACTATAATCCATTCAGAAGTTCCGTTGCCTAGCATCCGTCTCCATCATGGTACCATATTGTTGCATTGTCACCGAAGTTACATATATGTATTCCAAATTTCAGCTCAATCGGTTGAGGGGAACGGGTTTAAAATTCAGTTGCAAGATTCCACCTGGACAAACATACATACATTGGAAGTTAATAAAAAGCTTGTAAAAATATTTGTCTTTTGTTTTGACATGAAAACAGATAACGAGAAAATGATTTTTATCCGTCAATTAAAATAACTCGGAGGTGGTGAAATAGGCACTTAGTCGTAATTACATTAAAATTATTTAAACATTATTATTTGACTACTTAAATTAATTAACTTATCACAGATTATAAGTTGTTGTGGCGTCAATCTTGAAAAATAATAAAATATAAAACAACAAAACACAAGGCCTTTTTAGCTCTATCAATCACACTAATATTATAAATGTTTGTTTAATCAATCCCGTCGTAATGGCTGAACCGATTTTAATGAAATTGGTATATAGATAGACATAGGCCTGGATTAAAACAAGCTACTTAATATTGACAAAACAAGCGTGCGAAGCCGCTGGCGGAAGCTAGTTGAATATAATGTATACACCATCTTTTTTACTAAGTTCGCGTTTGTCCTGCTTATGTATATATAAAAATGCTTAAAATCCCGAAACTCGACACTTTTTCACACTATTTTATAAAAAGTTAATAACAAAACATTGTAATTAATCTGGCAACAATGGTAGTAGCTGTATTGTCCACACATCCGGCCTGTTGTTTTACGTAATGTAACCGAAGATCCCATGTTTTGTGTTACCGTCAGGGGAATGACAACCTTAATGCAAAGCGTTAATTTACGTGATAGATGTTCCACCAAAATTAAAATAAATTCTTATCTTTTGAGACCAATAAGGTTATAAATACTATTTACACTATTAAAACGGGATACAAAACTCATAAATCATGATAAATATCCCGTTGTTAGGGAAAATAAGAAATTCTTCAACCTAGGAAACTTAGCCTAATACGCGGTGGTACAATGGGCGGCCTTATCGCTATAGTGATAATTGAAAATATATATAAAAAAATATTTTAACTACCGTCCTTTTCAAAAATAAGAAGAGCACTAATTAAACTTGTTTATCTTTACTTAATTTCCAACTATTTTGAAGTGAAAACTTCTTTAGGCGCGTTGAACATTTTTTGAGATGAGAAAAACCATTGAACTCGAGACACTGTTACCGTTACCGTTACCGACACCTCTGTATACATATAAGTATCTGTAGTGTAGTCTGTTCAAGTTTTCACTTCTGTCGCCACTCCCGGAGTGCCACTATGTTTTTTTTAAGAATTTGTTTACGAGTACTTTGTGATTTGATAAATTAATATAGGTACCCATTCAGGTTTATATCATTCGAAAGGTTTATAATATTAACATTACAACATAGTATAAACGAAAGATTAGAAATATGACCAGCTACGCTAACATATGATTACACGAGAAATTTTGTCGATATCGAGTAATCTCTCTCTATGTTCAGCAGTGGAAGGCCTATCTCCGATTGATGATGATAATGATGATATCAGGTAGGATCTAGGTATATGTATAAAAATAAAGATAATTCGATTATTGTAATTATTTACTTAATTAAATTATTTAAGTAGTATGTAAATTCTGAAGGATCGCTGGTACGAGCTACTCGTAGCTCAACAAACTCATGGCACAAAATGATGAAGGCTTATAATATTGTCTGTTATAGTATATTGACTATTTTTATATTGATATCCAGTTCAGTTATAACGTTACTATAATATTTAAATTTATTCTTGTTTGGTATTGTAGCCACTTATTTTTTTTTCTCTAACCTATCTCGTCCCACTGCTAGGCAAAAGTCGCAGCAGATGTAGGGAAGAGATCGGCTAGACTTAAATTGGACTGGGCGGGCCACGTTGATCGAATGCACTCTGAGAAATGGGCCCATATTGTAACCATGGACGCCTGAAGACGGAAGGCGACGTTGGGGTCGGACAAGAAAGGGATGTCGGGACGATTTCGACACCTTCCAAAGTCCTCTTTGGGAGATTTGGGATTCCTCTTTGGGTGGGAGATATCGACGGGTAGGGACTTGGATGCTTGGTGGGATTTGGAGGAGAATGTACACTAATTAGAATAATATTCTTACCAAATAAGTAATTATGATTATACCCAGCAATGAGTGGATACAAACAGGTCGTCTTTCCAGTGCGCGGTCTCCACTCTAGAACCTGCCCCAACGGCCGTCGGTTCTTAGGGCTATGAGCAAACCTGACAATGATGACAAAATAAGTGTTACTGTTATAAATAAACTCAAAGCGACAATGACCTACTTTCAAGATGAATGTAGCCGTCAATAATTATTATAGTGATCCAAGCAAGACACACTCACACTCTGTGTCACTAATCACTAATTCACGGGCACATCACAACCATTTATAGAATTTAAAAAATAGATTTAAACTATTTGCCACCATTAGTGAGTACAGTGTTCGACTAAAATGTATTTTTAATACTTAATTTAGTATTAGTTCCTCCTTCTTTATATACTACTAGCTGTTGCCAGCGACTTCGTACGCGTTACACTCCTAAATGTGTAGATAACCTAGAAATAAAGCTAAACTCGATGTTGCAACTTGACATGAGACCCCATTTTTATCCCATGGGACTTGATTTATGGGATAAAAGGTAGCCTATGTGGTAATCCAGGTTGTAATCCACGTACATACCAAATTTAATCTAAATCGATTCTGCCGTTAAGACGTAATTGAGTAACAAACTAACAAATATATAAACAAACGTCCAAACTTCACATTTATAATATTAGTGTGTTGCCAAATCTCATCCTCCTCCGTGCGCGCAATATGCTTAAAAAGCGTTACAACATTTTCTCTTCACGTATTAATTATAGATTAAGTAACTTCCTTTGGTAGACAGGTTTAATAGTTTTCTGGAAGACATCGACAAGAACGCCCATCTTGATATTTTTTATGTTTCCTATCTAGCATGTAATATAGTAAAGTTTTTTCTTATATACTTGTCGATAAGCATATTTCTGCCATTATTCATTTTAAATATCCTCAGTTCACGAATAATAGGTACTTCGTAATTAATGTCTCTCTTGGGGACTACGTAAAGGGGATTGTGATTTAATGGCGGAGCATGCTTAACCTATCTGCCTATTATTTTGACTGCCTCCGTGGCGCAGTGGGCGTATAGCCGGCTGAAACGCAGGAGGTAGCAGGTTCGATTCCCGCCGCGGAACAAATGTTTGCATGATCTACAGATATTTGTTCCATATCTGGGTGTTTTTCTATATATTATAAGTATGTATTTACAAAAAAAAAGTATATAAGTATTCTATCAGTTATCTGGTTCCCATAGTACAAGCTCTGATTAGTTTGGGGCTAGATAGTGCTGTGTGAAATGTCCAGAAATATTTATTTAAATATATTTATTTATTTATATCTAACATCCTTTCCCAAGCCCTACATAAGCTTAGCAAATCATATTCAAATTTAAAGATGTTTAATACAATATTAAATTCTAAAAATACATTTCCAAAAAAACTAAGATCATGCTTATGAATTTTGATAACACAAGGCCCATACAATTCAAAAATACCGACACCAATTTATCAAACGAGATTTACATAAAATAACAAAGAATTGGAAACAAGTTATAAAACAAATCACGTTTATTCAGAATTCTAGCGGAAATCATGATTTCTGTGTTTGAAATGTCAACAAAAACCATCCCTACACCCTCGCTTAATAATAGCAAGGGGCCGAAAGTTCCCCCCTGAGGTAAGCCCCGGTAACTTCTAACCCGAAATAGTTTGTGTACATTGCTGTTCAGATAGGGTGGCTATTTCACGTGTTAGATCAAAAGGTTCAATCGTGAATGTGATTATATTACTTGAAAACCGAACAGATGTGGCTATAGAGGGGTGAAAGAAAGACAATATCGACCTATGGGTTCTAAATGGCGCGTGCGTTTGTATTGATTTTCGGAGCATAGGGTTACTGAACTGAGGGACCACGTATATAGTTTTATATGGTTCGGGTAACGATTGGATTTCAACGGATAAAGTGTGAGAAATATAGAGCAGGCTTCAGTTTATTTTAGATATCGATTTCAACACTTAATTTGTACTCAGTTTATAAAACCCACGTCAAATAGAGCGCCTCGGTTCTTGAAGTGGGTAGAGTTCTGGCTTTTTGTATGAAATCTTGTGTTGCCACACGCTTTGAAATCATAAAGTCAGTGTTCAAGTCCACTGTTCTCTTTTTTATCAGATGAGATGACGACACAATCAAACACAAATGTGTATCTATTTTTTCTCTTGCTGTTGTGTATAGCTTGTAAGGATAATAAAGAATTTTAACCAACTTCAAAAAAGGACGAGTTCCCCGATTACTCGAAGACGCCTCACCCGATTTGATAAATTATTTTTTTGTTTAGAGGGGTATCCTTCCCAGGTGGTCTCATTGGTATTAGGATCTGATGATAGGATCCCAACATTTTTTGACAAAAGTAAAACAAGAACCTTCAAATTTTGCATTACCTCAGAACTCCGTGATTTATCAACTGATGTGAAAAATTCCTTTTTCATTTAAATAATTTTTTCTCATAGAAATTTCATGAAAATCAGTTCAGTAGCTTGGTTAAGTCAGTTATATTTTTGTTAAAAAGTTACTTGTCATTCATTCAATACCCTTCGGCCGCGTACGTAACCAGAGGTTCGTAACCAGTTACGATAGAAGCAAAATTTGTAAATGTAATTTATTTATTTCAGTGAACTTTTAACATGTAGCTATAACAATATGAACACTGGAAAATCAGTTCCAGTATCCGTAGATAAAACTAAATGAGTTTGACGTTCCTGATTACAGGTATACCATTCACCCATTAATTGTGGCCATTAGATTAGATTAACTCTTTATTGCACACCTTGAAACAAATACAAATAAAAAATAAGCAACGTAAATCTATGGATACAATTGGCGGTCTTATCGCTAAATAGCGATCTCTACCAGACAACCTTTGGATGGAATGGATGGATGGTCATAATAAAGAACCAGTTAGCATATCAAACTAATTAAAATAACAGAAATCCTTCTACGGACGAAGGAAGGTAAAAGTGAACTGGATGCCTCCACTCCTGCTACCATTGGTTCCGCTCCAGAAACACCTTATTTAATAGCCGTTCCTTCACTAGCTTCTGTCTTTGGCTTTACTCACGAAAGATTTACTTTTTAGATTATTACATCTGATTCGGTTAAGGCGTTTTTGAGCCATCCACATGAGTTTTCGTACATACTTAGTATAATTAATTAATTAATAATAATTAGTACCTTTTTTCATGATAAATCAAACATATAATAATACCTATTTAAAGAAAAAACGTATAAGTATTATAATGGAAAAATGTTATACTTAGCTATGATATTTGGCAAGATGGAACACTAACATGTGCGAGTTAACTATGCACTTCCCTTGAATACGACCCCACTCACGCTTACCCGCACGGCGCCCCGCGTTTGCCTCACGCGCTTAGTAACTATAGCATCACTGTAACACTGTCACTGTGACAGTGACGTCACAGTGAGAGGTGCACAGTTAACTCGCACGTGTTATATTATAAATTATTTCTTACTTGATCTTGTCAAACGTTACGATGCGTTACAGGGGAGGGAGTTTGAACAACGCGTTACGTAACATTGTTTTTTTTTGTACTAATTATTTTTCGTTTTATTTATTATTACCGCGAACGCGATTAAAACAATAACAAAGGTGTTTTAGCGACTTTCCGGTACTTTGCGCAACATAATTGTGACTTTTAGATAAAAATGGTCACTTGGGTTTTACGTAAAGTTTAGGAACGGGGAGGAGGGTGGGGGGTACAGAAAATTTTACGGCGCGTTACATCGGGGGGGGGGGGGGTCAAAAATTTGCAAAATTGCGTTACATAATACTTGATCGCGCCCTAATTGTTCGGTTAACACAATAAAATACTATTAAACACGATAAGAATTCATACACCAACGCAAACTGGTAGTTCTATTGATTCAAACTGAACAGTTATTCATAAAACCGTCACAAGCAACCGAGCAACTGCAAATTACAATGTCGTTTCACAAGTCTGCAAGATGAAATATGATCTAACTAGGTCTATACAGGGTACCTATACTCCTGTCATAGACACTAGCAGTCTAACGGGTGACCAGATAATTAGTTAAATATAAAAAAAAATTAAACCTATAGGCTAAAAGAGTCCTAGAAAATAAAACGAAAATAAAACTTATGCACGCATGTAAGAAGTTATACTTCAGTTATCAGCTAACTTTATCATGTTGCTTTTTGGCTGTCGGTGTGCGCGCGCATAAGACAGTTATTAGCTAATTTCATCATGTTGCTTTTTGGCAGTCGGTGTGCGCGCGCATCGTAAAACATTTTACATTTATACTTTTTTCCAAACCCGCCAAAAGAAGTATAACTTCAAAAATGCGTTAGCATTCTTATAAGCGGCGATATACTTGCTAGCTGACACGTGAATGTTTAAATTCTATACAAAAACTAGACGTATATCAAACGTAATGTTGTAACACTTGTAACTTGCCTCTGATTACACCGCCTGTGTTTGTATGAGTGTCTGTCTGTGGCATCGTAGATCCCAAACGGATGGACCGATTGGGATGCGGGTTTTTTAATAGAAAGCTAAAAATTAACTTGTTTATAAACTTATTTATTTTTAATTTAGAGAAAGCAGTCTTCACTTGTGATTATAGTAAATTTAGCTGGTAGAAAATTATGATACTTTATGTTTAATGTGTGGTGATCAAATAAGTTCAAGAATTGTCAATCTTTGCGATTTTTTTATACGACTTGGAAAGGGAACAAGGTTATGGCCCAACTGATGATTAGTGGTAACCATCGCCTAAAACACAGTATTGACCATCTTAGAAACGTGCCCAACGATGCACTCCACCAACTTGAAGCATACAGTTGTAAAGCCTCATGCGGCAGAAATCAGGTATGATGGCAGTACATCCCCGGGCGAGCGCTTTCACAAGGAAATCTACTACTCTTAAAATGGATATTTTACAAATCAAATCAAATAATATTTATTGCATGAAATACATGTACATGTATAGATTTGTTTGTTTGTTTGCATTGAATAGGCTCCGAAACTACTGGAACGATTTAAAAAATTATTTCACCGGTGGGAAGCTACACTATCCCCGGGTGACATAGGCTAATTTTACCCAACTGCGCAGAAACAGGGTAATGTTTTTATTGAAAAACTACGCGCACGAAGCTGCGGATTGGTCAGCTAGTATTAAATATAGTTTAAATGTATTCTACCGACTACTTTTGCGTA
Source organism: Philereme transversata (assembly GCA_963924445.1). Classification (NCBI taxonomy): domain Eukaryota; kingdom Metazoa; phylum Arthropoda; class Insecta; order Lepidoptera; family Geometridae; genus Philereme; species Philereme transversata. The sequence goes on along the minus strand of OZ004344.1, from coordinate 25,270,966 downwards.
CAGTACGCGGCTGTTTGTAAGACAAACAGATACTAGGTTATGCTAATTGATCCAATGCAACGGAGGTTGAATGGTTTATGTTCTCGTACGATTAGATTATTGGAATATATTTGATCTTTTAGCCCACACAACCTGCAGAATGTCTATTAGTTGACGACGATTTATGCGACGCTAGGTGGTAACTGGCCTCTTACCATCAGGTGGACTGGAGGTTTTTGATGCTTGTTTTTCACCGTAGTGAAATATAGGGTTAATTTGAGAACAATCGATATATTTAAACGAACGGGTCTGTTGGTAATCATCATCGTCATCATATCAGCCACAGAACACAGCGCTCCCCCATAGATTTTCAGAACGACCGATCTTCTGCGTCCTGCACCCAACGGCTCCCAACAACCTTTAACAACTCGTATTTTCATCTAGTGGGGGGGGGGGGCTCGTCCTACGCAGCGATTTATAGTGAGTGAACTCGAAAATCTTTCTGCCTCATCGGCCGTCAATTCCGTCACTGCAACTTTAGCTTGCTAATCTTATGTGGTGACTTTGATTCGTCTACGAATCTCCTCATCTCTGATTCGATCGTGGAGAAACACCAAGTATAGCCTTCTCCGTGTGTACATGCACGACCTGTGATAAACGTTTAGGATATAATTTAATATATTGCTGGACATTTTACACAGCGCTATCTAGCCCCAAACTAAGCATATCTTGTACTATAGGAACCAGATAACTGATATAATACTTTTTACTGACTTTTTTTGTAAATAAACACTTATAATATATTATATAGAAAAAATCAGACCCGGAACAAATATCTGTAGATCATGCAACATTTATTCCGCGGCGGGAATCGAACCCAGTACCTCCTGCGTCTCAGCCGGCTATTCGCCCCCTGCGCCACGGAGGTCGTCATTCTTCTACAAGTTTATAATTCAATCTTTAAACATGCAGGCTTTACCAGTTAATGACGTTGCCTGATAAAGTTCTTAATTTTGTATGGATTTGCTGCCTTCGTTTCGATTCGATATTCCGAAACGGAATTCCGACTGCGTGTGACCAACCTTAGCCATCCTGAACCTAAACCAATATGTCGTATAAACTTTCTTGGTTAACATTTTATAAATGGGAATTCAACAAGTGCTTCAATCTTAATTTAAAGTGTTAAATAAAGTCAATCAATGGCCGATTACTAACCAAATAAACCACTTAAACCAACATTTCATCACTTGGTTCATTTAAATCCAATCATTGACAATAAATATATCAAACAATGACGAAATACGGATTCTAGTTAGCATACCGTTACGACAGACGGGCTAATCGACAGACGGAATAGGGTATCGGGTTTCTAATATACAAAATAGGTTATTATAGGTTTACTTGTTAATGTACTCAAATACCTATCGTATGGAGGTCACATAGGTTTTTTTATACGATCTGGAGATGGAACAAGCATACTGCCCTCCTAATTTCAGGTGGTAGCCATCGCCTTCTTATAACAAAGTATTGCCTCGTGGGTCACGCACCCTAGAAAGGTGCCCTATGATGCACTGCTGTGCGTCCATCAACTTGAGGCCTTATGTATGTGCAAAGTTCCTTTCGCATTTACAATAGGTATATGGATTATGAATGTAGCCAGTTTCATTTTTAAGTCGAAATGAGGGTAGCATTTTGAAAGCAGTTTTCGAGTTATCAATTGCCTACACTAATAACAAATAAAAAATACTTTTCGTTGCAACATTATCTATTGTTTCAAGTGTTTGAAGTCTCATAGAATAATCTAGAAGCTATTTCTGGAAGGTTTACGAGTAAAATGGCGACTGTGGTTAGCGATATCTCTGTAGAGCTTGCATATCTACCTAATAAGTACCTAATACTTTGTGGTTTTGCGGTTACTATAATAATAAAACCTTAAATAGGCCATGACTAAACGTTTGCAAAATAAAATTACAATACTTAAACACTTCAGTTTCATATTATTATTATTTTTACTAGCCCATTCTGTCCTACTGCTGGGCAAAGGCCTCCCCCTCTTCTTTCTACTTATCACGGTCCAAAGCCAGATCTTGCCAGTCCCTTTCGTCGTCACTCCAGCGCTTTTAGGCCTCCATCGGAGTCACTTTCCGTATTTAGGAATCCATTTGCTTGTGACCTTTCCCCGCCTATAGGGTTGCATACGAGAGACATGAGCCACCCAGTCCCATTTCAGCTCTGCAGCCTTGATGCCCACGTCAGCAATGTTGGTCTTCGAGCGCAGCCGTTCGATCCGCTTAACACCCGAAATGCTGCGCTCAATCGCTCTTTGGCAAACCCCTAGTTTGCACTGAGATTCGGTCAGTGACCAAGACTGGACACCGTAGGTTATATTTCTTTTTTTTATCTTTTTCTCTTACTTTGTTTACTTTGTTCTTATAAATAACGCAATACATTTAGGACTTATCTCTATGGAGGAGAGCGTTGGGACTGCTACTCAGTTTTATACAACTTTTGCAGTTGTCTATCGTATTCATAATTCCAAATAAATAATTTAGTTTTTTTAACCTTAAGTTCATTGCTCATTCAAAATCTCTATGATGAAACGGTGTTTCTAATATCTCTGCTTAGAGAGAGTATACACAAGGTGTCATAGAAAAGTATGTTAAAGTAATTGTAAATTTTTTTCACGTCTTTTGAAATACAAAAAATTAAATTAAATCAAAAATAATAACTATTTAATTAATTTAATTAAAAATAATAATTAATAAATCAAGAAAAATTACTTTAGAATAGTTCTACCTAAGGCATAAGTCTAAGAAACTGCTGGTTTATGGTGTTCCACAAAAAATTATGCTTTTTATAGACTATTTAAAATTGTTTTCCGTTATCATCACTCTCTCTCGGATTATAAGTTATTAAACAATAAGGGTTTTTCATTTTCGACTTTAAAAAAAACTAATTCCAAGTAGCGGAGATAAGCCGCCACAAAATATGGTTTAAATAAATCTCAAAGACACAACAACAAAATTTATCTAAAACAATAATAAAAATTGTGTTTGATTGTCTCACTTTGTTAGATAATCAAACACAATTTTTATTTTTTTATTTTACTTTCCTCGGAAAATGTTGACACAGCAATTAACATTGACACTTTCCTTTGATAATCAGCTTACGACAGAGCAACGCTATCTGTTAGCAGTTACAAAACATGGCCGCAAAACCCCTCATTCGGGGACAACTTGTACAGGGTGTCTCTGCAAACACACGTGCTAGCTTGCTATATCAGTACTAAAGCTTATCAGTAAAGGCAATGACCGATAGCGTGACAAAGCTCACGCAATATGTAAACAAAGCTATTGTAAGTTCTCATCCGGTGAAGTTCAGGTTTATGTAAAGGTGTGTTCAAAATATGAGGTCTTTTACATATTTGAAGAAGGTCTTCAATATTTATTTTATAGTAGGCTTTTTTATACAGATTTTGTTTAATCACGTTTTTAAATTTGTTAATTGTCAATTTTTGTACATCACTTGGAAGTTTGTTATAAAAGCCTGTTTCCTCTCTGAATAGTGATACTAGAGCAAATATTTTTTTACCATACAATCTACAAGTACCACGGTCATGCTCCTACGTTTTGTTTTTCTCCATAAATTAATTATTACAAGAACTAGGAACCTTCTAACGTCACAGAAATTGCTAATTTTTACTGCCCCTTTTCAGACATCCAGCAAATAAATTTGACGAATATAAATAAAAAAATCGAAACGTACAGGCATAGCCAAAGCCCTTTTTTTATTATATTTTTGAAAAAAAAAAATCAGTTCAGTTTTGGAGGAGGAAACAGGGGTCTACGAAACAGTGATTTCGTCTATTTTAAATAGGTATAATCAATAGGTATAATAGTGGTAACCATCGCCTATAGCAAAGTATTGCCCCGTAGGTCCTATATTTAATTTAGCATTGTACCCACATTTAATTTTGAAAACTTCTAATAAATCAGCTGTTTTGACATTATTACATGATTGTAATAATAACTCTACAACCATTGCACTCCTAAAGAGTTTTGGAGTGGTGATTACGTAGAAACAAGGTATTTACTAAATAAAAATCGATGGCCATACCAAAAAATTAAACACGCCTTGAACACCTATTTAAAAAAATCCTAATGAATTTTTGTATAGGATATTTTTAAACACGTGCTAAAGAGTGTTTAATTTTGTTTGTGGTCATTCTTGAACTGGGTGGTGTGCGAAATAAGTTTGTGAACTTATGTTTTAGTTAGACGATGATAAGATATTTATTTTATTGGACCATAACCTCCTCAACTGATAAGTGACGGACAAAGATGTTGCTCGGTTACCTAGAAAGAACCACTTCACTTTAGATTTGATGATACTCAGTCATCAAAACAGTGTAGCCGCAGCTCAAGGCCTAAGAGAAGAGGGGAAGATCTTTCCTAACTGTAAACAGATAAAGGATGTGTAGCGTTCTCTTTTGATTTATAACTCATGACCAAAGATTGTCAGCACTCAACTGTCGCCAGGAAACATGACTAACTTAAAGGAGTCTGTCCTGTCTCAAGACAGCTCTTAACAATGTCTTTAGAAGTGGGAGGGTAATATGTAATTTAGGATTGCGTTTTAGTTAGCTACACGCATCGACCATGTATTTCCTGATAAAAAGGGCTGACTTAGCGAAGAGGGTGGTATATAAGTAAGGCACAACAGCAACTGTGTCCCTCACTCAGCGAGTGAACTTACCACCAGACCAGACAACTTTCCAGCTGTAGCATATACAACCTGTTGTGTTATTTACGACATTAAATGAAAATTTTAAATTATCAAACAACCTTTATATCAAGTCCTAAAATATCAATGAAACAGCCTGTATAAAATATTCAGCCAATATAAATATAAGAGCCTGAATAAAGTACAAAATAGGTAAAATAATTACAAATTATATTCATTCATCATAGTATAAGTAGGTAGGTACCTGTTAAACTGACTAAGCGGCATCGGCGCAAAGGCGCCGCCGATTTACGTTAAAAATTGTTTATTGGAAATGTATCGATTAATGGAAAAATATTCAAGTTACCGTTATTAAACCCACCTCTAAAATCAGTTAATACTATTCTGGACGTGTGTTTTTAATTAATGTCGTATTTATCAAAACAGGTTGTTACAGGAATAATTTCCACTATCCTACTGCCATTTGCCACTGAATGGTCGTTAGGTTTTTATAATAATTTAATCATCCCTGTAGGACGTAGGTACCAACAAAATAGCATTAAAAAAGTTATACATATGCCTCAGCAGTTTAACAAACAGAATAATTATTTTGGACGAATCAACTAAAAGGTTTGGCCACGTGAAAGGACCACGCTCGTGCTTTTTTGTTAGACATGTTTGCCGTCGAACGGTGGATTGAAAACAGGTGCAGTTACCTTGCAGCATAATGAGGCTGATAAAGAATTGATAAGTCACAATCAAGGCCCCCATTCATGAAAGTCTGTTAGGAACAGGTGATAGATATCACAAAGTTACTGTAGGAGAAAGTTTGGATTACAAGAGCTTATTTAAATGTATAGGTACTTATATTAACGTTTTTAGAACCCATAAAGCTTCATTTTATGTTATTTGTTTTAGTCAGATGTTTTTGCTGAACAACTTTTTCATTTGCTGAATCAATTTTAATTTAGTTTTAACTAAACGCTATTTCTTCTGTAGAGATTACGATCTGTAGAGGTTCCACAGATCGTTATGTGACTGAAAATACACGAGAGTAATAACGAGATACGAGATATTTAATAATCAATATCAATAGAGCAGTTACACAAATTTTACTGAACTCTACGTAAACACATCGAAAAAACATTAAGGTAAAAACAGTAAGGCCTACGTAAAGTGAATGGAAAAGTCTTGACTAAGCCATGACCTAGTCAACAAAAATGCACAAACCTCCAATACGGCATGAGAACTCTATAAAGAGTACTAATACAGTAAAAATAAACACCAATACTACAAATAAAGATTAACTACTTACATTAGAAATGATGTGATCTTCCATTATAAACATATCCACGTAAAAAACACTAAAATACAATGTTTACTTCGAAAAGCACTACAAATCTATCAAAATGGCAAACTGACTAAAATCAATATTGGAGAAGCGAGACAGTCGGGGCGGTTTCACACCATCAGTAGTTAAAAAGAGAGAGTGAGATATGCGATTGACGCATGCGCAGGCTGTTTTATTATTGTTCTTTTGAAAATTCAACAATTTTACAAGATATTTTTCGTTTTCGCTATGTATTTTTTTTTATTGTCGGACACTTAAAATCTAATGGAGCTGGCCTTAACTAAAGTTTATACGAACGGTTTTTCCAAGCAACATTTTCTGGAAATTGCCATAGATTACCTGGAGTGGTCCTGGCATCAACGTTGACCAGAAGAACAAGATGTAGCAATGGTAGTAGCTCGTCTAAAACTACATTTACATAAGATTTTTAAAATCATTCCAAATTTACGAACCAGGCGGGATTTGAATTCGCAACCTTCCCCTTGATAATCAAAATCAAAAATCGAAATCTTTTTATTCATTAAAATCACAAGGATAACTTTGAATCGTCAATTTTTCTGCCTGTTCCTTCGCGACCAAACCAGGAAAGAAAGGCAAGAAATAAGACTGGTAGAATACATAATAAAAATATAATGAAAATATATTACGTCTATATTGTAACATTTTTGAACGAGTTGGAGCAATTTCAATCCCAAGCTTTTATGGACACGATCTCAGATTATGCATAATCTGAGGACACGATACTAATTTTGCCATGGGCTCACTGCTCGCTCAGAGCCAAAATCATCATCATATCCACAGCTGCATATCACCATATATTTCCAGAGCAACCGATCTTCTGAGGCCTACACCCAACGGCTCCCACCCAGCAATCTATATCAGGTGGTCTTTCCATATAGTTTCCGTACGCTGCACTTTCCAGTGCGTGGTCTTCCCTACACTCTAGAAATTTCCTGCCTCACCGGCCGTCAGTTTTTCGTAAAAAGTATTGGTAAATATAACAAAATAGATGTTTTCAATAACTAATTTGTACAGAACCGATGCGTAATTTCAGAATGTTTATGCAATAAGACGTGCCTTATCGCATCGGCTGAAGGTCGTTGCAAGTGCATGGCGTACTTGTTTATAAGGCAGAGTGTAATATGGCATCTAATTTTATTTTTCATAAACTTGTTGACAATCATCTAACAAAATGTGTGCATTATCTATAAATATTTGTTCCGGGTTTGGATGTTTTTCTATATATTATAAGGATGTATTTACAAAAAAAAAAATTATGTTAGTGTTCTATCAGTTATCTGGTTCCCATAGTACAAGCTCTGCTTAGTTTGGGGCCAGATAGAGCTGTGTGAAATGTCCACCAATAAAATAAAAGAAAAAAATGAAAGAAAGAGCTTAAACCCGTTTTTACTAACGACAAACAAAGAGACGCCTAATTCCAAGCGCCTATTGTAGCCAATCACTTAGCATAATAGTTGGAAAGTATACCTTCTGAAGGTCAATTTACACTATTATTGAGCCCCTCACACGTCAACTATTTTTTTGCGTAATCCTAAAAACTTGAACAAAATCTGTCCACAGAAGTTTGCACAAACCTTGCCTGTAACCTAAAAATTTAAACAAATTCTTAAAATCAGAGGCTTGCGCAAAGAAATCGTTGACGTGTCGACCAATTAGATTTTCTCTTTAAGGATATTTCCTACGTTTCTTTGTTGAGCAGCAAAGAACAAAATTACTGTACATTCTAATATATATTCCGTGGTGAAACCCATCACCATAACATGTTAACCCATAAGCGACACAATGTGTGTACGCCTTATCAATCTGTTTATAAACGGCCGTCCTTGCCCATTGTTGAACTAATGTTTCCTATACGTTGCTATGATTTCTTCGATGTCGTCATCCATTTGGATATCTAGAACTACCAACTATGCTTGCTCAGCCAGGCTAGCATGACTGCCCTACATTTCGCTACGGAAGGATAGAGTTAATTTATATTTTAGCGTAGACTATAGGAACATTTCTAAGCGAGACATTATTATTATTATTATAGTACAATGCCATTCTACTCCATTCTTCCGTACAGAAAAACTTTTGTAGAGCGCTCAAGAATATTGATTAACTTTTATCCTACGAGATCAAATAAAAGCCATGAGGATTAGCTGAAGTGGCAGTGGCCGGGGCACATAGCTTGTAGAGCTGACGGCCGTTGCGGCAGAAAGGTTCTAGAGTGGAGACCACGCGCTGGAAAGCGCAGCGTAGGGTGGCCCCAACTGGATGAAAACACATCCTGATAAAGGTTGCTGGGAGCCGTTGGATCCAGGCCACACAAGATTGATCACTCTGAAAATCTATGGAGAAGCCTATAAGTTCAATAGTGGTCCTAAGCTAAGCTTCGATTTTTTATCTCTTGGTCAGTTCTTGCCTTGATTTTAATTTTCTTCCTGCTAGTTTCTTAACGAAACGGATTTTAAAATATCTTGAAAGTAAAAGGCATAGGAATTTCATGGCTTAATAATGTGAAGTCATTCTACGCTCGGAGACACTTTTATTCTCACTCTGGACAAAAAATAATTACAAACTTACTCTGTCACAAAAGGTATAGTTTTTGTTACAGAAATCGAAAGTGGTTCACTTCACACGATAACTTAGGAATTTTGGGGTCCACTTAAAAACTACTTAGTCTTAGATTAGACCCTCGTTTTACAAGTGTATTTGTGTTAACTTTTTGAGGTTACTGCTACAAATTGGTTAGACAAAGCGCGTTTAACCACTCAGATATTAGACACTAGTTTAAAAGTCTTCAACCACGTTCTACACGAATAAAAAATCATCATTATCAGTAATAGGATGGCAGCCAGGAAGTAGCACCAGTGATAGAAAAGTTGAGGAGTAACTTGTGGAGGCTAGCTAGCGTGGTATGGGCAAGTCTTGCGGAGGGAAGAAAATCATGTGACTAAATGAGTGTTATATATGAACTAGCTGAACGCCCGCGACTTCGTACACGTTACACTTCTAAATGTATAGGCAGGTAACCTAGAAATAAAGCTAAACTCGCTGTTGCAACTTGATTTGACAATCCATTTTTATCCAATGGGACCTGATTTATGGGATAAAAAGTAGCATATGTGTTAATCTTGGTTATTATCTATGCACATACTATAATTCATTTAAATATGTTCAGCCGTAACGACGTCATTGAGTAACAAACAAACAAATAAATAAATAAACATCCTTACCATTTCCGAACTCTACGTCCCTATGATGCCGTGTCCTAAAAGTGCATAACCTCTTTAACCTTCAAATGAGGTACTAATATAGTACGGTGACTTTCGAGACATTCCTATTTTAAAGAGTATTTGCTTATGTTTTTAAGTGAGTTCAACCTTTTTTGAATAAAATCGGATTGAGTTTTCAAACATGTGGTAAAATAATGTATTGTATGTATATAAATCAAAAGCACTAAGGAGTATTAATATAACTTTCTACCCCTTTTTAACCCAGTTAGGGAATGAATTTCAATAAAATACAAAACACGTCTTCCATCAATTCTCTTAAAAAAGGTTTATGCAAAATTTGAAGTAGATTGGACCAAGGAATCACGTTGTCCCATACAAACTTTGCCCATCTTTTTCACCCTTTTAGGGGTCCTTTTCGGAAAATCCTTTCTTATCGGATGCCTATGTCATACAAAGAACACACCCTCCAAGTTTCAGGTCTCTACGATCAGCGGTTTAGGTTGTGCGTTGATCCGTCAGTCAGTCATTCAGGGCAAAGCATTTTATATGTATAGATGTGGATGAAGTAGACGAAGGCTAAAGATAAGATGTATGGACTGTGTGAAAAATAATATGGGTAAGAAAGAAGTGACAACGGAGATGACGACTGATAGAGAGGTATGGAAGAAAAATACATGTTGTGCCGACCCCACGTAATGTGGGAAAAGTGCAGGAAGAAGGACGTCAACTGCTGAACACAGTTCTCGCGCTTCCCATAGATTTCCAAAGCGACAGATTTTGGGCGGTCTGCAGCCAATGACTCACAGTACATTATTTTGATTTTCCTTTTGTTTCAATGAAAATAGTACATAATGCAAGGTGCATTTTGAAACATACGAAGCGCTGATAAGAATGCATTGATAAGATTACCTATTAACCTGTTATCTATAAAACTGATAATTCTGTGTTATCGTGTAGAAAGTATATATGCATAAGTATACTATCTACTTTCTTAGTTATAAAGATACTTTTCTTTCAAATGAATAAAATTGTGAACAGTTTTACCGTTCACCGTGTTGAGAGCGTGCCTATACATTTTATGAGTAAGCAAATATAAAATCCATGCACGACCGGGATTCGAACCCAAAACCTCCGAAACGGGTGTGGGGGTACATCCCACTAGGTCACAACGACTGTTCATATTATTCGTTAGTATAAGAGTATTCTATTACATAAGAACCAAAGTAAATACATAAGAATCAATATTAATTTACTCGATCGGCATAAAATATAAATACATGCAGTTTGTCATCGTTAATTAAAGTACCCCTTGTATACCCCTTGTATATATTTTTTTTTAATAACCTATACTGTCCCACTGCTGGGCAAAGGTCTCCCCCATTTCCTTCCATTCCTTGCGTTCTCCAGAAATCTCCTGTCAGTCAGAGTGGAACCCATCCAGATCGTCGTGCCAACGTTTCCGTGGTCTGCCTCGTTGCCGTCGTCCTGTAGGTTGCCAGTCGGTGGATCTCTTAGTCCACCTTTCAGGGTGCATTCGAGTGACATGACCCGCGCACTCCCATTTGAGTCTTGCAGCCTTGTACCCCACGTCGATGATTCCGGTCATAGAGCGTAGAGTAGTGTTGTGGATTCTATCGGTCCGCTTAACACCTAAAATGCTACGCTCCATCGCTCGTTGGCATACCCCGAGTTTGAACTTTTGTGAGTCCGTCAATGACCAAGTCTGAGCACCGTAGGTTAGAATGGGTAAGATACAAATGTCGATGAGTTTTCGCTTAAGTGACAGTGGAAGGTTGCCTTCCATATGTGACCCTTGTATATGTAACCGCTAAATATTGTCAATATGCTAAGTTGATGACAACTATTAAAAAAAAAAAAAGTCCTGACTGTGAATAACAAAAAGGAAAAGTTTGTATGTTTGCATGCTGGGGTAATCTCAGATACTACTAAACCTATTCTGAAAATGTTTCACTACCCCTGAGCGCTATATCTAGACTATTCAGATAAAAAAACAAATTTGGCACCAAACCTCAATGTTAATAAATCAAATCGAAGACAAATAGGTAACTATTAAAAAAATATATAACCGTCTTCTGAAAACAAAAAATCGAAACCAGCTGAAATTTCTATGGGACGGATCCTTTAAAATATAAAATAATTTTCTAAAGCGGTAAAAGCGGTTGATAAATGACGGAGTTCTGAGGTAACAAACATTAAAAGATACAACCGAATTGAGAACATCCTCCTTTTTTGAAGGTGGTAAAAAATGTGCTGTTTGGCGATGACAAAGTAGCGAGCGGGACAGGTAAGATAAAATAATATAGTAGGTTGTCTAGAAGAGATCGTTTTCTTTAGCAATAATACCGCACATTATCCTTAAATTTATTTGTTTGTTTTTTTTTTCTCTGACTTTGTAACTAGCTTGTAAGTTATCTATAGAATTTAAATTCATTCACGGTACATAAAAAACAATTGGTTCCAATGAACCCGAAATGAAACGTGGCTTGATATGATCCACGCATCTGGATTTTGGAGGAAACCCGTTTGATAAGTCTTTCTTTACGTAGAAAACCGGACACTTTCGAAATGACTGCAAGCCGCGCCGCCTGTTGTTTGGATTTTAGATCAAATAATATAGATATCCCTTTTTCCCCTAAAATGTATCCTTAAAACGTCCAAATTACGCTAAGTTTTTGTAAGCTCGTTCCGGGTAGGGTTGCCATGCATCCGGAATTTTCCGGACATGTCCAGTATCTTAGTCCGAAATGCGCAGAAAAATCCTAAAATGTCCGGAATTTCTAAAATTTAAGTAGGTAACGAGTAAAATAAAACATAAAATAAACCAAATATTTTTATTACCAATAAATTAACAATCAACATTACTTATTTATCATTTTGATTATTACATACTGATATTTATTGCTCTCAGAAGTTCACAGGGTCCGCGCGCGCGTGAAAATTTGAGAATTTGCTTAGTTCATTCACATGGACGATGCTAACGACATTATTGTTATATTTACAAGAAAGTCAGGAATTTTCATCAAATGTCAGGAATTTACCCCAGAATTTCGATTTTTTAATCTGGGAACTCTAGTTCCGGGGCACTGCAAGTAAATGTATAGACGGAAACGAAAATACTTACGAAAACTTTTGACGTTTGCGTTATTTGGCAACGCATACTAAAAGACCAGAACAGTTTTTCAAAATTGTACAACTATTAAATTGGTAATTCACTGTCTGTGGAATCATGCAGATGTATTGAGGAGTATAGATAGATATTTTACCGGCACACCTGTAACGTAATTTTTGCCGGTTCGTGCCGGTAAGCGCCTGCTTTCTTCGTCAATGCTGCTGTTGTGATTGCGCCGGCGCATCTTGCTAGAGATTAAGGTTGTTGAACTATCCTAGCATATGTCTCAGTTTCCGGGAGTGCATTCTTTTTAACCAAATCGAAAAAAGAGGGGTAATAGGATTCTTTTCTTCGGTAAGTTCGAGAAAGTTTTACTTGATGTGACTAAGAATTTGTCCAGATTTACCTATTTTTGCCATCAAGCAGTTGTTTGAAGTTTGAAGAGTGAAGCCGGCACCGGTAGGACAACAGGGACAACAGGCTTTTCACCTGAATGTCTAAGGGTGACGCGTGCGATTGGATGCCATGTAGGCCATGTTGGCCAAGTTCTTAGTTGGAAGTAGACTGTAAAGTAATGCAATTGTTATAGGCACCACTTAACGTCTAAAATTGCAGTGTTTATGTACTAAATACATAGAGTCAGCTAGTCATATTTAAAAAAAAACTTATCTATGGAAAATCCTGAATATTTCATCTAAAAGTTATTTGAATAAGCAATGGAACTTTCTCAGAGCAACGTCGTGTAAAAATGGGTTGGCTGCAAACAGCTAATTCCAGTAAACGACTGTATAACTTCTCTGAACTAACTGCAGTTATGCCACAGAGCAGAAACAGTTCGTAATGCTCACTGTGTTACTTGCTTTGCCAATGACAAGCTCTATTTACGTGCGTTTACGGCCCCTTTACGGTCCGGTCGTAAGTTTGAAGTCTTTGTCTGTGTGCAAATATGGTATTATTGCTCCCAAACGGATGAACCATAGCTTTATTACCGATTTATTGTCGCTTCGATATCGTTCGCTAGACCGTCCCTTACACAAGTGAAATACGTACGGTGTTAAAGTGACGGCCTGATCGACAGTGACGCGACAGCAATTGGCTTACGTAAAAGGCTACCGATTTCAATGCGGTTGTGTTATTTGAAAGCTAGTAGTCCAGCAGCCACCGCCTGTATTATCGCCTACCTTACTGTTATTCAGATAATTTTGACACCCCACCGAATCGACATGTTTTATACCTGTTCTCTACATTAGCGAGAATTTTCAGAGGAAAAACATGGGCGTCTGTTCGAACCGAATCCAAAATAGCAATCCAAAATAACTGCAATTTCTACCCGAAAAACGAGTAACCTATTAACCCATTTACCTTTTTCAAAGCTCTTTTTATTTCCTGTTAACTGTATTATATTTTTATTTTTTTAATTGTTTAATTTTCTAAACTAATTTTATTATGTCTGTTAACTGTTTATTATTATGTATTTTCATGTTTTGTATGTTTAAATAGTTCGTAAGTAGGTACTTAAACGAGGCAGAAAGTTTATATCTACTAGTAATATGTATCGATGGGTAATTGTAAACACAGTTGCTGCCCTGCACATACAAAAATGTAGATAGCACAATGCTGAGTGGTGACCGTTTTTGCTCACAAATTTGCTCATTAATTTATAGCCATTTGTCTAAGCTGTAATGTACACTAAACTTGTGATGCAAATATAACGTTTTTCTATTCTATTCTATTCTAATAATAAATAAATAAATAAAAACGTTTATTTCAGACTAGACAGATCCATAACTTTTGTTAGTAACACAGAAAAATCTTGCTTAAAAAATATAGTTAGTAGATACACAAAAAGACAAGATAAAAATAAATGCGGCAATATTGGAACATGAGCGCATCTACTAAGACACCAGGCATGTGATCGGCTTAAGCAAAGCCATCCAGCGCCTCATGATATACGAGCTCATATTCCCGCAACAACGGTCAGAAAGCTGTTGGTTTTTCCACGCATGCGGCTCACCAGGGATGCGGTTCATTTTCGTATGATCGCGTAGAAATCATCGGTACGCGCATCTGCAAACATCCCTGATGCGCTACAGAACCTTGGCAGCCCCAACAACATCCTGAACCCGTTATTGTATTGGATTCGTAAGGCATTGCAGGATTTCTGCGTATATTTAGCCCATAGACTGCACGTGTAAAAAGAGGTACAATACGCTAAAAATTCGCTAAAAAAATTCGTTAAACAAAGATAATTGCATCGAATCGACCGCATGACTACTAAATAAAATAATGCAATTCAAGATAAGATTTGCAGTGATAACTTACCAAAATTGCACAAAAACTCAAAAAATAAGTTTATTTTAAATAAACTTATTTTTTGTTACATAGCCAGTGCTTAGCTAAACCACTGATCGATATCTATCGCTCAAAAAATGTAATAGCTATGGTGCCTAGGTGCCTATTAGTGAGTGCTTATGACTTATTTATCTCGGCCCATAACCAAATATCAACTATAGTAAGTGATGCATCAATTTACTAGGATTGTATCAAAAGCATGCCTTAATAGAAAAATCTAGATTTCTACGCTTCTACGCTACGATGAAGTCGAATTATATTGTGACATTTTAACCTATACTTGTTTAAAATAGGAACAATTGTTTTGTATGCATAATTAATAATTATGTGAAGGTAAGACGGTACCTACGTGATAAATCGCGTATTTATAATATGTATGAAAAGGTACATATAAATGATGCTTAAAATCAAAAGCTATATTTCAGTTATGTATATATTTACATTAATAAGTTTTTATTAAATAAATACTTACCAAAAATAATTCCTCCTTACTGCGCTGACTCTTTCTAACAATCACTTATTTACTTTAAATTTTTCAAAATACGAACGCGTAAACAAACCAATCAGTGCGTCCGTGCACTCTTACTGCGCTCGCGCCAATACTGACAGATGCGCGCGAGTTGCCAGCTGATTCTGTACTAAACGTGAAACAATGCAATACAACCCTTATTTTGTCACTTTAGGGCCTATTTTACATTGCACAGTTATGCAGATAGCTTGGCTAAGGTAATTTAAACCTTATATTTGATGCTACAGTTATTTAAATTGGTTGAGTATAAAAATGGAACATGAAATGACGCAGAATTTGTAGGTTAGAGTTGAAAAACTGAAAAATACATTAAAAATGTTACATACTTTTATAAAATATTTGTGTCATTTTCATATTATCCGTTATGTTTTCGAACCATTATGTCACAAAATAAGATATTATATTTTCCTCTGATTTTCGCGCCATTACAGTTTTCATAGTGCAACGCTGATTGTAGGTATTTTTCTGGAATAGGTATTCTGTACAAGCCACATGTCAAACATTTTGTGTAAGAAGTTCAAAGGTAGGCGGATACAAAGTTTATGAATGAATGAACACCATATTTTTTTATAAAGTGAATGAAATTTTCCTTGAAAAATAAAATATTGCAATGGGACCTTTTTAGGGTTCTCTAGTCGAAGGTGTATCCGACCAGTTGTAGCCGTGTCCTCTCGTAAACAATTACCTAGTGCTCTAAAGGATAATTTCTAGAGATGTTCCGGCCACTTTCGTAGTCGGCGACTATTCGTCAAAGAGCGCCGATTATCCGGCTTCTTACTTAGTATGTATTTCCCAATAAAATGTATATATGTACTTAGGACTACACAGGAATTACACTAAATAAAAACCTCAATAATATTTGCTTATTTTCCCTGCCCACCACGAGAAATTATCATTTGGCACTGGTTACACTTAATCTTACGGGAATCATTGTCCAATTTCAATTTCTTTTCGACATGATTAAATTTTAATTGAGCTCTTTCACTGTAATGTACAATATCAGTATTGTCTTTATTTTTTTCACACAAACACACCGCTCTGACCAGTGCAAAAGCAATAATCAAGAAACATTGCGAAGTAAACGAAACATGTTCCGACATGCTCGCAGGCGGCGGTTGCGTCACAGAAATTTTCGAATACCCCCGAAGCCGTGATCGGCTCGGCCGATTAGTCAGTCTATTTACAACCGACTATTCGGTTCGTCGGCTAATCGGCCAAAGTCATAGTTGGCACATCTCTAATAATTTCGCAAAAAGTGTGTTACACGTTATGTGATAAATCTATATTTTAATAAACAAAGTTTTTGGAAATGATCCTTCGACATGTTTTTATTTTAATCTTTGAACATGCAGGGGGTTACTACTTACGTCTGTACGTGATAAAGTATTTATAATAATGATTGAAATAAATCACGAATGTTTTCTTAGTAAAATTATAATTGCGAAACGGCAGTTGGTAGTACCAGTTTGCAATAGATTAGCTTACATGTGGTCAGATGCTGGGGCAGGGTGCCTAGATATCACATGTCTGTTCTCAGCTATCCATCTCCGTGCTCCATGAATAGGGCTTTGTAGAGGGTTCAACGACATAGCTAGACTTAGTGTTTAGATAATGGTTTTAGAACAAAATCATGATGAATACAGTCAGCGTCACTCATTACAAATTAAGTTATATTTATATTATGCTTAAATATTTCTGCAATCATCATAGGTATTTTTTATTTGAAGATTCTTTGCTCGTTTTACACAATTTTGGAAAATTTGCTTGTTTTATGAATGCTCCAAGCAATTTTTTGCAGTGAAAACTTCTTTAGACGCTTTGGCATGAGATGGGGAAAACCCCATTGAACTCGCGACACTGTTACCGTTACCGTTACCGACACCTCTGTATATAAATATCTCGTAGTAGTTCAAGTTTTCACTTCTGTCGGCGCTCCCGGAGTGCCACTTAGTTTTTTTTTTATTATGTGCATCAAAACACGGTAGATAAACATAAATATGTACTCTAAAATCACTTTATTAAACACCATAAAAATAAAAATTGCAAATGATAAGACACAAAGCAAATAGAACATTGGGCGGTCTTATCGCTTTTATGCGATTTCTTCCAGGTAACCTTTTTATGGAATATATATTTGTTATAACTAAGTTATTGGTCGGAGGTGCACAAAATAAGCAATAAACCCCTTACTGGTGTTTTTACCATCACACTAATATTATAGGTAGATGCGAAAGTTTTGATGTTTGTTTGTTACAACATTACGTCGTAACGGATGAACCGATTTTGATGCAATTTATTACATAGATAGATTATAACCTGGATTGAAACAGGTTACTTTTTAATGATAAACCACGCTTGCGAAGCCACGGGCGGTAGTTAGATTAGGTTAGGTTAGGTTGTTTTCACCTACTGACCAATATCTAATGACACTAGGACAGATATAACGTAGTTTAATTTGGAATGTAATAAATAAGTGAAAATGAACCGATGGTTATCAGCTTCAGGAGATAGAGGACTGCCAGGGGCAGACGCCATTGTTGTCGCTCGCCACCCGTGACCGGCAGACCAGGGAATTGGAGCAGGTTACAAATATACAGCCTATATTATGGTAGTTACGTACGTCCGGACTTCTCATATACACCTAAGTTATTTAGGTAAGTCGGAACTGTTGAGATAGAAACATCCTATCGGATGCGACTTACAATCTACTAGAAAAATCTCTTTTCAGTTGCAACCAGTTGCAACTGTATCAGATGTCTCTGTCTAACCTTGTGCACACGTATCGGATGTGTCCGCGACTTAAGCTCGATTCACACTGAGATGGAAGCGAAGCAAGGCGAACAGTTTAGGTATCAAAATTGTCAGAGCATTTTAAACTTAATCTTCATTACTTTAATACATAGTATTGCTTGAGAGGGTCGAACGTCTGTTCTTGGAGTCATTTTTTCATGCCGAGCTGGGTGCTTGTGAAGTTGTGGCCGTTGCCATTACCATCTCGGTGAGAATTGATATTTATAACACCCGAAGAACCAACTTCCTACCCTTTTCCCACATTACGCGGGGTCGGCATAACACGTATTTTTCTTCCATATCTCCTTATCAGCTCTGTTGTCACTTTTTTCCTACCCATATCATTCTTCACACGTCCGAGCGCTTATAATAATAATAATAATATTTTTTTTTATTTTAGGCAACAATAGACAAGATATATAGTACAAGATGTCAAAACTAATTCTACGGTCCATATAAATATACACCTTAGTAACTAACATACATATAATACATACATATAATACTTAAAACTATTTACTGACGCGTAGCATAGCTTATAGTCACATCAGCCGCCCGCGACTTATTGCTGACAATTGGCATAATGTCTACGTAGCAGTATTGGTCAGAGACACCATAGGTCGCGCGCGCCTGTAAGTCGCGACTGTAACTTTGGTCTGTTATTATGTTTTAAGTATATTCAAATTAGAGTCAGCCGTTTGCGACACTAACGGTTAGCAGATGAAAATATGGTTGAAAAATATATGTTTTCGATTCATAAAGCATAGACACACTTCTTTTGTGCAACAGCCTTTACCCAGTTTCAGATAAATGTTGGTTTGAAATCGTAAAGGATGTGGCAATGTGCAATGTGGTCACAACACCTCAGATAAAAGTGGTGCTCGTGGAAAACATATTGATTGTTGAAAAATTGGCCAAGCGCGTGTCGGACTACGCACAGTGCACTTCTTTCCATCGCCAAGATGGTCCAATCTGATCGGAAATTAGTGAGCTCGTCCCTCTATCTTTTCCTTGGTCTGCCGCGACGTCTTCGGGTTCTATCATCCACTCGGTGGTCAGCTTGGCCCACTGGTCATCGGCTAACATGACCAGCCCAGTCCCACTTGAGCTTGGCGGCTTTCGTAGCCACATTGGTGATTTGTGTTCGGGGTTAGCTCGGTATTACCTATGTGAAGTGACTGGAAAGAATGTGGGGTGGCTTTTGTCCATCAATGGGCAAAGCACACATAGGGCTACAGTAATACAATGCTTATAAGCGATGGTTACCACTCAACATCAGGTGGGCCATATGCTTGATCCATTTCCAGTTGTATTAAAAAAAAATCTGACAAGTACCTACCACAAACATACAAAATCCATTGGCGTGGTCCTTGACGAGTTAATAAAGCTGTTACAATTCTTGATAACTTTGTGGCAGTTGATAAACGTTTTACTAGTCTAACGCTGGCCAACGGGTGATTTTCAAATTTCAGAAAAGGGGGGACTTACAACAGATAGGTAAGTGACACTCCGGACACAATAAACCAAGCGACAAGTACAGTGGTGTTGTGATTGCCCCCTTCCGACCCGACCACCGTGGTGAGTGGCATTAACAACGCGATATCATAATCGAACGAGTTAGTGCCCGCATTACTGGGAGGATATAGCGTATGGCGTATACCAAAGAAAGTTTATTATAATTGATATTTTTATAATTTCTATTATGAAAAAATACACATGCAAATCTGAAGTCGGATTTGGCAGGAGTCAGAATACTAAAAATGAACAGCAAAAAAATGATCAACAACATTGGAATATCATCCTGTCTCGCTTCGCTCGATCAATAATCAAATTAATAAACATAAATTCTATACAAATAATGAAAAATAAACTAAGTGCATCATAGGTAGATATAACTCTTAATCTTACTTTATTACAGTTATTAACTCCTCAGTTTTCTTGTAAGATAGATTGGATAAGGCAGACTGTAGGTCTCTTTTACTATTTGTGAAATTCATCTGATTAATAGATGCTTAATTTACGATTGAGTCTATTATACAGGTATGGCCCTAAGAACATAATAAAATTAATTACCAATCACATTGTGTCGCGTCATTTTTATCCACCAAACACTTTGTAACATCCTCTCGTCCTTACTCGCATAATAACTATTCTATCTCAGTAAAGGGCTTGTCAAACTCTAAAAGTAATAGGAGGACAAGGGCATCGCCCTGCAGGACCCTTCATTCCGGCAGAGCAGAGGCTTAGGCAAACGTGTTTCTAATGCAGCGTGAGATCGGAGACGTATGTATAGTCAGATGAAGAGGCTAACATCGCTAAACATATTGTTACGAGCTGAGGGTTTGGGATAAAATAATGAGAATCGATCTAACCAAAATAACACTTTTATTCAACACTAAACGATGAATACACGAACTTGGTCACACGTAATCACAACACACTAATTCAAACCACTGTTGCACCACTTAAAGTCACCGAAATGTTCGCACGTATAGCCAAATCCAGACTGACTGTCCGACCATCTCTCCGGCCTACTTATATCGCGCGCATTTCACTACACTAGAACGATCTCGATCGTTCCAGGAAAGGGTCGGTGTTTCGACAGAATGACCACTCCCCATTCTGCGCAACTGCAGGTAAACGCCGAATGCAGGTATATTCCATACAAAGTATTACGTATTCCGTGGCACAGTAGGTAAGACGAGAGCCTTCGAGAAATTTCGACTATTTCTTATTGTGTAACAGCGTAACAATATTGTGTGATTGTGTCGTGACAAAATGTCTCGTGACGTCGCACTATGTCCGGGCATATCACACGACATGTCCGACACGTGTCCCAGGACATTTGTCCTCTAGTAAATACTACACTTTACCATGCTGGATGCAACAACCTTGGTAATTTGAGAAAACCCCAGAAAATCTCCTCCAATACCGCTCTCCAGTGTTCCTAAAGTATGGATTAATATATGTAAATACATAGTTCTTTACTTTTACAACATATTAGACATCTAAGGAACTTAGGCACCGTCGAATTTGCTGATCAATTTACGAAATATTGTATTTTTAATTTTCGTGTCTGGTCACATAATTCTACATCTGACTGCACCATGCTTTGGGATGCAAGAGATACTTTGTGATGAAAGAGGGTCAAGGTTGTTCATAAACTATTATAACATGATGTAGTCCTTATGGGCTCTCTAGGGCGGGAGGATAAGATATGCGTCCCGCATAGCGATGTTAGAATGACTGGTAGATAATTGACCGAGCGAAGCGAGATCTCCAAATCAACTTGGGCAAATCGTATGTATGTATGTTTGTTTGTCGTAGGATAACTTTCGAAGGGTTTATCTGATCATCGTGAAATTTGGTATATAGATAGGTAGTGATGGCACAATTTTGGTGTGACTAAATGAGCTAAAATGTGGAGGGGTTGTTGAGATATTGGGGTTCAAGAGGGGAAAAAAATGGGACTATCCGGTCATATGGCACGTCTAATAAAAGGTCTTTGTGGGTACATTTCGACCCCGTTTTTATTTTTAGTTTAAACTTTGTAGTTTTTATGTTATTAGCTATAATAAAAACTGAACATTGACAAAATTCACAGGGTACACCAGTGACCCCACAGTGCTGAAATTTGGTATACGAGTAGCTTTAGTGACACAATATATAGGAAAAAGTCTGAAATCCAGAATAACTACAATTTCGAACCCCAAAAAAGGGTAACCAATTAACATGAACTCCCGTTACCAGTAATTTAGTGAAACTGTTATGCATTTCGTGGCACTATTTTGATAGTCAATGATTACAAATAATATTTTTTGTTTTTATGACTCGCGAGTTCTCAGTTCGGGGCGAACCACTAGTGTTATAAACGTTGAGTCCTCCTAGCACTATTATATTTTGTGGGAAAGGATTAAACAAATGTATTGCCAATGTGCAATGGAGTGCAGCATTCTCAGAGTCAATCGTATTGAGAGCATACGCAACACCGAGCTCCACTCTCGAACACAAAACGCAAATATTGCTACGAAAGCCACCAAGCAAGTGGTACTGGGCTGGTCATGTAGGCGTATATCGGGTAATCAGGGGGCCAAGCTGACTACCGAGTGAAACCCTGACACAGCCCGAAGACGTGGCAGACCAAGGAAGAGTTGGAGGGACGAACTCACAAATTTGTGAACAGATTGGCGCTGGAAAGAAGTGACTGAAAAGAATGAGAGGAGGCTTGATCAACAGTGGGACTTAGAGGACTCAAAAATAATAATTACGCATTACCTCCCTTCTAACCTGATCCGAAACATCCAAACTCCTTGTAACGGAAAACGAAAACACGGGCTGATAACATGTGTTTTCCACTATTATTATGAATGAATGAATGAATGAATGTAAACACTTTATGGTACAGAAGAAACAAACATTAATATAAACTATATAATATACTTTGCCGCATCAGATTATAAAACTTTTAGCATTACGTAATGTTCAATTTGGTTGAAGTTTAATGCTATGTTCATTAGCTTATAATATACGGTAATTTAACTGTGAATCTAAGTATTAATAAATAAAATAAAATAAAACACAAAGCCACAAGTTCAATGGGCGGTCTTATCACTTAGAAGTGATTTAGATAAATAGATAGATAGATCATTCATTATTATAAATACGAAATTTATCACGTACCGTTTTATCGGTGTTTCGACCGACAATGTTTCGACAATTTTTTTGTTTTTATGGGAGATTCGCGAGATCTCAGTTCGGGGCAAACCACTAGTTATAAAAGGCAAAAAGAGAGAAAAGCCAGCTAGGCTCAAATGGGATTGGGCGGAACACATTAACAGAATGCACCCCGATTGGTGGGCTAATCTAGCTACAACTTGGAGACCTGATGGAAGACGCCTTCCAGGCAACCGTTGGATGGGCTCAAGATTAGTTTATATCAGTTCATCACGTGTTATTTCGTGGTGAATCCATCCAGTTTCTATACCTTATGAAGTTTTCCGAACCATTGATCTTTTAAATTTCAGAAATCTAGCTGAGTTATATATAGATTAAAAATCAATGCATCTCTCATTATTATTTTTTTGTCAAAGTAAGAGTCAATCCAATCAAAACAAGCACAGTTGATTTTGTGTCATGGACCACTGAAAGCAGCCGCTGAATTAGTCAATCGATAATCATGCACTATTTAAACAAATTAATCAAAAAATACCAATTTATATTCAAAACAAAGCCATCCTAGAATAAACACCCATTTTAAACCCAAAAATCAAAGAAATCCATTCAAAATATTCATCAACTGAATGCATCCCCTAAAATTAGACGATCAAAAGTAATGAGGCCATATTGTCTAAGGTCGTTGACCCCAGGCCACGTGTGGACAACACGTGTGTTCTTTGTCCAAATCATTGTCCAAGCTTTCTTAAGATTGTTAGATCCAAATTTGTGAGGAGGGAAACTCGTGAATGGAACAGAGGAAGGATTAGAGACATATTTATCTAAAACTATCAGCTCGAACCAGTCAAATTTAGTTAGAGGCGTTTCGACAGCACCTTTGACTTGATTTACAGATATTGAGATTAGAATGAATGAATTAAAAATTATTTATTGCACAAAATAAAAACATAAACGAGTTTGAAATCTCCGTAGATTCCTGCCCTAATTCCAACTAACCCTATACACTTGTACGCAACTTACCCTCTATCCATTGGACTGTGACGTCGAATCTTACAAAAGTTTGAATAAGAAAACTTAATGGACCGACACTTTAGAAAGGAGGGTCCTTTTGTATTATACTTATTTGTATTGCACAATGCAGGAGGAAAGAACAGGAGGGTTACCTACTGAGAGACAGAAACCGAATATCCAGGACAAGTGGGATTTAAACAGGATACAGTATTTATATCCTGAAATTCAAGTAGTATTAGAGATAACTTCCTTTGGCGATAGAAAGGTTATCGAGTGGAGAACACGCACTGGAAAGTAGGATGGCCCCAACTAGATGAAAAAACGACCTGTTAAAGGTTGCTGGGAGCCGTTGATTGAGTAACAAACAAACAAACATCCAAACTTTCGCATTTATAATATTAGTGTGATTTATGCGTTTTTTCTGAATCTCCTGTAATATCGCCACAACTTTTTAGTTTGTGGTTGTACACATAACACAAAATAACTTGTGTTGTGTTTTTCAATGTATTTTCATCCCAAATAAATAAAATAAATAATGCTGGACATTTCACACAGCGCTATCTAGCCCCAAATTAAGCAAAGCTTGTACTATGGGAACCAGATAACTGATAGAATATTTAAATACTTTTTTTTTGTAAATACATACTTGTAATATATAGAGAAACAACCAGACCCGAAACAAATATCTGTAGATCGTGCAAACATTTGTTCCGTGGCGGGAATCGGACCCACTACCTCCTGCATCTCAGCCGACTATTCGCCCACTGCGCCACGGAGGTCGTCAAAAAAAAATCAAATCATTATTCAATTCAACTGATAGAAAAAAAAACTTATGAGCTTCCAAAGCTTCCGGCAAGCTTTTTAACTAAAATAATAAGATAAGATAAGATAAGATAACCATATTGTAATTACCACACAGAAACAATATAACACAAAAATAAAAATGAAAAGGCAATACAATGGGCGACCTTATCGCTGATAGAATAATACTGCTATGTGTCTGTACATAAAACATGTTGGACTGAGCACCACCAACTTAAAGATTGTACGGGAATTCAATAAAAGGCCGATGCGAGAGCGACTGCGCTTGGTTTAATACGTCTTGCGTAATGCGCCCTTATGAACTCCGCAATTCCTCTATCCATAGGCTGCTGTGGTTGATGATAGAAGTATGTCGTCTTTTTGAGAGATGTAACACGCTTGAAAACTACCACTTAGCCACCGGCCGGCACTGTACACCATTTTATTTTATTTGATACGTGCTTGCAATAAGGGAGGCGCGTGAGAACTGGTCGGCCCGTTAAGACGCGTTGATAGTCACCTTGGGTATGTCACTTCGCTTAGCCAATGAGGGTATATCAAGAAAATGCGGTTTTGACGTACCCTCCAAATTGTGTAATCTACTTCTAATCAATTCACAACAACAAAGATTAAACATCAAAAGTATGCGGAGCTGCTTGTATACTAGGTACGTGGTTTGTTATGTTCAACATTAAATTAAAACACGGGTAGGGCTAATGGCTAGTATTGTTGTAAATAGGTTGTTTTCAAATTATTAACATAGAAATGTTATATTTACAAACAACATAATATCAATGAAACAGCCTGTATATAGTTTAAAAAATCATATTCAATCATCATGTAAGTAGGTACCTATTAAACTGACTAAGCGGCATCGGCGCCAAGACGCCGCCGATTTACGCGCACATAACTGTGAATTTTGTCAAAGTTTAGTTTTTATTATGGCTAATAACTCAAAAACTATACTAAAAGTAAAAACGAGGTCGAAATGTACTAATGAAGATCTTTCATTTAACATCTCATTTGACGTAATAGTCTCATTTTAAATTTTTTTACCCCTCTTGAACCCCAATATCTCAACAGCCCCCCAACATTTGTAGCTCATTTAGTCACACCAAAATTGTGCCATCACTACCTACCTATGTGTCAAATTTCACTATGATCAGATCAACGCTTCAAAAGTTATCCTCGGACAAACAAACATACATACATACATACATACAACGCCAATTTGCCCTAGTTGATTTGGAGATCTCGCTTCGCTCGATCAATAAAGTAGAGTTATTGACAAGAAGAAGAATAAAACAAAAACTACAATGCTCAACAATAGGTGCTCAACTTGCATATATGCACTTTAATTTACGATAAATTACATAATTTGATCGCTGTCATCTCGTTGTCATCCACCTTATTATATTAGGATTGTGCATTGTTCTGTTTCCGCTTATAAAATTGTATGCAGCTAGTAATTTTCTTAAATTAGACAAAATATATCGTTACTTGTCACTCACAATAATTGCTAGAGAGTGATGGAGCAGCCAAAAAGATATTAAAGGACAAAAACGTGTTAGCAACTAGTTTTAAGTATGATAATATGTATGTTATTTACTAAGCTATATATTTAAATGGACCAAAGAACTTTTAACATATTTGTACTTTTCTATTGTGGCCTGAATTAAAGATTTATTAATAAAAAAAAATCCCGATCGTAAAATGAACTGAAAACAAATAAACAAGCTTTCAATTTTGATAGTGGCAGGCGCTACTTGTTATGACTAATGTATAATAGCCGGCATTCTCGCTAAAAGCGATCATGAAAAGATTATCTGAAAAAAAACATACAGGGTAATTAAAAATATTTGCAGCTTGTACTTTAATTTGGGACTTATGAACTGTTTGACCTCGATAATGTACCTAAAAGAAATTGTTTTTTGGATTTTTTTACTAAAAATAGCTTGTTTTTTTTTTTAATTTATTTATACAAACACATATTACACACAACCGAACACATATCGTAATCAAGAACAGAGATTTTTTTTTGGCTTCTTGGCTCTTCAGTATTCAGAGAGCTTGACATATTACTATCATTAAAAAAAAATCAAATTACAACGACAATCACGGTATTAAAATAAAAAACGTTTAATACTTTTAATTCAGTGACCATCGACCGTTTAGTTCAGAACCTCACCTGTATTTCTAAACATAGTGGTCATTAGGCACCGTCACAGGATAATGCGGTATAGGTAATGTGGTATGTGGTAGCTGGTAGGGGTCCTAATGGCCTGCATCCTTCACAATCAGAGCAGGAGTTTTTGACGCGTGAACTGATTTGCGAGGTCGAATCACAGGGAGGATTTTTTATCACTACCTCAGCTGCAGTCCTAATAAACGGTAAACTTTTGAAAAAATAAAGATAAAGGGGTCACTTCAAAGTTGGGTTTTGTATGCCTCAAGTTAATGGACGCTGGTAGCCGTAGGTCATATTTGTAAAATGATTGACCTACGAGGCAATTCTCTGTTATAGGCGATGGTTACCACTTAACATAAGGTGGGCCATAAGGTTGTTACATTTTCATGTAGTATAAAAAAAACTTTGAGTTGACCCACACTATTTTGCCACCAGAATACCCGTATGGTAAACACAATGAACATAATGTATTTAACTTGAAATAAAGTATTGTTTATAACTTAGAATACATAAGTTGATAGCTTCGTTATTTACTGAAATACTCATTTTAGTCTTAAAGTCGCACCATTTTTCGTTTTTACCATTTTTGTCTGGAATCCTAGAAAAATATGACGACCTCCGTGGTGCAGTGGGCGAATAACCGGCTGTGACGCAGGAGGTAGCGGGTTCGATTCGATCATGCAAAAATCATGTCAAATCAAACGTCATCATGTCATGTCTATTCCGGGTCGTGATGTTGTTCTATATAATATAAGTATGTATTCACAAAATAAGTAGGTATGTAAGTATTCTATCAGTTATCTGGCTTCCATAGTACAAGGTCTGTTTAGTTTGGGGCTAGATAGCGCGGTGTGAAATGTCCAGCAATATTTATTTATTATTATATGAGTATATGAGGGATTTAACTTTTGTAAAATTTCCCTTTTTAAAAAAAAATATATACCTCATCAAAAATCTAGCCAAATGTATGTTTAGTTTAATTTAATTTTGATGCCTGTCAAATAATTTAATGCAATGTGCTACTTGTTTGAATTTCAACGTAGGTCTACGTTCCGTTAGGATGTTTGTGTTCAGTGGTCTACGTCGTAGACACAGTCGTAGTACGTCTACGTTCGAACGTTGAACATACTACGACGTAGCACATAGACAACGTAACAGTATAAATAATCCGGAATGTATATATTTTTATTTGAAAACTATTATACGTTTGCGAGGTGTTTCTTAAATTTTGTAATAAAATACTTATTTTATTTTATTATAAACAACGTATGAACTACAATAATTTCTAAATTTATTTGCCATTATGTTTTTGTTGTTATCTACTTTATTTTGTATATGTAAGTACATATTGCTCTTCAGCTAGCCTACACAGAACTGCTCTAGAATGCTATATACACATGCTTTGAAATGCAATCTAGGTCTAAAAGTTGATAATTGTATTTTATATCTGTTTGATTGTATTCTGTTTTGTGTGCCATAATATTTTTTTTATTTTTATATTGTCTCACTGCTGGGCAACGGTCTCCCCATCTCCCCTGCATCCAGGTCGTCTCTCCATCTTTTTCTGGGCCTACCACGACTGCGTCGTCCGTTTGGTATCCACTGTGTGACTGGATTTGTCCATAGTTCTGCGTGCATTCGAACCACATGGCCTGCCCAATCCCATTTTAAGCGGGTGGTCTTAAGGACTACGAGTACATAGGCTATACCGGTTTTGGCTCGTAGGTCGGTATTTCTGACTCGATTGATTCGTTTCAGTCCAAGGCTGCTTCTCTCCATCGCTCTCTGGCAAATCTTGAGTTGGGACTTTTGTGCTTCTGTCAAGGACCAAGTCTGAGTTCCGTAGGTCAATATGGGCAGGATATATATGTCGATGAGATGAACCCTTGAAAAGCTGCTTCATGGACCAGTAGCTCCTCCAAGCGGTCCATCCTTCAATGCGACGACTGATATCTGAGACTTACGGGTTTTGGTTTGTTAATAAATAAATTAAATGAAATTACTATTTAGAAATTATTGTAAACAAACAAAAGAGCCATCATTTTAAACAGAAAAAAGTCTATAAAAAGCCCTTGTAATTTGCAGGTAGTGTGCTCCGACGATGCGTGCGCGCAGACGCACGTACAAGATTGGCACCTGTCAACCTCCGACACGGGTAGTGATCACGATTGCCTCGCTGCAATCACAAACTAGCAGATTCATGTGAAATTACTCTGTTATAACTCTATATAGAATCCATATTAA
Organism: Philereme transversata; assembly: GCA_963924445.1. Taxonomy (NCBI): domain Eukaryota; kingdom Metazoa; phylum Arthropoda; class Insecta; order Lepidoptera; family Geometridae; genus Philereme; species Philereme transversata. The sequence goes on along the minus strand of OZ004344.1, from coordinate 25,241,956 downwards.
TCACACTAATATTATAAATGCGAAAGTTTGGATGTTTGTTTATTTATTTATTTGTTTATTTGCTACTCCATCACGTCGTAACGGCTAAATCGATGAAATTTTTGTATGTACGTAGATTATAATCTGGATTAACAGATAGGCTAATTTTTATTTCATGAATCAGGTGCCACGGGATAAAAATGGGGTGTCAAGTCAAGTAGCAACAGCGAGTTTAGCTTTATTTCTAGGTTACTTACACATTTAGTAGTGTAACGCGTACAAAGTCGCGGGCAACAGCTAGTATTGTTAATATTACAAACTCGAAAGAAACTCTGTCTCTCTATCTGTCTGTTTGTTACGTTTTGACGACTAAACGGCTCGACCGATCGTGATGAAATTTAACAAGAAAATACATGAGAAAGGACATAGGATAGACGTTTTTGCGAAAGTTATGTTCTAAAAGGGGGATTGGAGGGGGGGGGGGGAAAGAGGGGAAGTTTGCTGTAACGTTATATATGGTCGAATTACAATTTATGATTTTTTTTAAATGTATACTTACCAATCAGACTACGCAATCCTCTCCGCCTTCACGAGACGAACCCGTAGACACCAGATTAGACCTCCTAGGAGCAAGGGAACGCGAGTAATCGCTAAAACTTATGCCAATATTTTGCTCAAAAGTCTACATAGATAAGCCTATTGGAAAATTCAAGAACCTGAAATTCGTTTTGTTGCACAAATTACTTTTTTGACTTTGTACGCGAGTTTAGATCTACTCTCCCAGACTGCATGTCGACTGTCGACACAAACAAAAAAACGAATAGAAAAGGCAATCAAAAACCATGTTTTTTATCCAAAATCGTTTTCCACACCTGTGCAAGACTAATAGCTAAATTCAGGGTAAAGTAGATGATGCTCAAAAAAGTGTGTAATGTTTTATTAGTCGGCCAACCCTTCCCTTTCCGGTCGAATTGATAAACCGTGAACGCGTCAGTGGTCCTTAGATAAAGGAATAAACAAGATTAAAAATGTATTTTTTTACTGATTAAAACGGTTATTAATCGCGTATGTACCTTTTCTATTGGTTATCCCACCGTTTCGGCTGCCGTGGTCACGGGTGGACTGGTGTACTTAGAGCTACCGTCGACCGTCGCGAAGTGATGGCAGCTGCAGCAACTACCCTCATTGGTCTTCAAAAATTACCCCCCCCCCCTACACACATTTTTAGCTCAGTTAGTCACACCAGGATTCATTGTATCATCACTACCTAACCTACCGATATACCAAATTTCAGATCGGATTAACGCTTCGAAAGTTATGACAAACAAACATACATACATACAACACCGATCTGCCCATGTTGATTTGCAGATCTCGCTTCGCTCGATCAATTAAGGTTGACTTGCGCAAGATACCTAAATGTATTTAGTGGCTAAATATCGTTTAAGGAGTTTTCAAATCATACAAATACGACAAATATAACTTAATTAGTCGCTAAATACGTTTAGGGATCATTGTCCAATCCGGTCATTACTAAAAGTCTATGTAAATTGTTTACGATATCAAATAGTTTGTTCATTTTTAATAAAATTAACATTACAATTCATTTACATCCATTAAAACTTGATAAAACAACTTAATTGTACTTCACCTATTGTGTAACGTTCATATCTGCGTGATATTATTATTTATCGAGCGCAATTCAAAAGCAATAGATAATAATTACATTTTAGTTGAAACGATATGCTTCCGTATTAATTGGGTTAACTATGAGTTCAATAACATTAGCTTGATAAAGGGCTGATACATATGTACATACGTACATATAACGCCGATTTGCCCATATTCATTTGGAGATTTGGAGAACGACCGATCTTGTGCTACCTGGACCTAACAGCTCCCAGCAATCTTTATCACGTCGTCTTTCCATCCAGTGAGGGGCCCCAACGGCCGTCAGTTCTTCGAGCTATGTGTGCCGCCCACTGCCACTTCACCTTGCTGATCCTTTGTGGTATGACTTTGGATTGTCTACGAAACTCCTCACTTCCGATTCGATCTCGTAACGAATCGGAACCACAAGCATAGCCCTCTCCATAGCACGCTGAGCGACCTTGAGCCTTCTTATGAGGCACATAGTGAGATACACGTTTGTGTACCATATGGCATCACACATTCTGTGATCAAAAACTTTCCTCATGAGGTATTTAAGAGAGAAGACGCCAAAACATCATCATCATCATCATCAGCAACCTATAGCAGTCCACTGCTGGACGTAGGTCTCTCCCAGGGTGCGCCATTGAGCCCGATCCTAAGCTCTTCTCATCCAATACTTGCCAGCCACAGCGCGCAAATCGTCACTCCATCTAGCCGGAGGGCGTCCTACACTTCGCTTGCCTAGACGTGGTCTCCACTCCAGAACACGTTTACCTCAACGGTTATCGGTTCTGCGGCAGATATGACCGGCCCACTGCCACTTCAGCTTGCTGACCCTCTGAGCTATGTCGATCACCTTGGTTCTCTGTCGGATAACCTCGTTTCTGATTCTATCCTTCAGAGAAATTCCGAGCATAGCCCTTTCCATAGCTCGCTGAGCGACTTTCAGTTTGTGGACCAGTCCCACCGTAAGTGTCCACGTTTCGGCTGCGTAAGTCATCACAGGTAGAACGCACTGGTTAAATACTTTTGTTTTTAGGCATTGTGGGATGGGTGACGAGAAGACCTGACGAAGTTTCCCAAACGCTGCCCAGCCCAGCTGAATTCGCCGGTTTACTTCTTTCTCGAGGTTGTATCTACCCAATCGCAGAGTCTGCCCAAGATAGACACACGATCATTGATCATGATTTTAGTTTTGTCTAAGTTCATTCCCAGGCCGATGCATCTAGAAGCAGCAGCTAGGCTATTCAGCATCTGTTGCAGCTCCTGCACCGACTCTGCCATTATGACGATATCGTCGGCAAATCGTAAGTGCGAGATGCATTCCCCGTTGATGTTGATGCCCTGTCCATTCCAACTCAGCGTCTTGAACATATCTTCCAGTGCGTTTGTAAACAATTTGGGGGATATAACATCCCCTTGTCTTACTCCGCGGCGCAACTGGATTGGTTTGACTGCTGGTTCTGGATATGAACTGACATGGTGGCCTCGTTGTATAGACATCTCAGCACTTCGATGTATCGCCAATCGACCTGGCATCGTTGCAGGGACTGCAGAACAGCCCAGGTTTCGACGGAGTCAAAGGCTTTCTCATAGTCCACAAACGCCAGGCACAGGGGTTGATTATATTCCTCTGACTTCTGTATAATCTGCCGCACTGTGTGAATGTGGTCTATGGTGCCATATCCTCTTCGAAACCCGGCCTGCTCCGGTGTTTGAAATTCGTCAACTCACTAACAACCAAAACATATCACACTAATATTACCAGTGGTTCGCCTCGAACTGAGATCTCGCGAGTCTCCAATAATAAAAAATATTATTTGTAATCTTTGACTATGAAAATAGTGCCACGAAATGCATAACCAAATAACTTGACCCACAGTTTCATTCAAATTACAGGAAACGGGAGTTCATGTACGTTGGTTATTCTTTTTTGGGGTAGAAGTTGCTTGTTATTCTGGGTTTCAGACTAAGGTTTAAACTAAAAATAAAAATGGGGTCGAAATGTACTTATAAAGACATTTTATTAGACGTGCCACTTGACCGGATAGTCTCATTTTGTTTTTTTTTTATCCCCTTTTAACCCCAATATCTCATCAACCCCCCCCCCCACATTTTTAGCTCATTTAGTCACACCAACATTGTGCCATCACTACCTACCTATGTACCTCGCACAAACAAACACACATACATACAAGGCCGATTTGCCCAAGTTGATTTGGAGATCGCTTCGCTCATCAATAAATGCGAAAGTTTGGATGTTTGCTTATTTATTTGTTTGTTTGTTACTCAATCACGTCTTAACGGCTGAACCGATTTCGATGAAATTTAGTATCTGTGTAGGTACGTATATTATAACCTGGATTAACATAGGCTCTTTTTTATCCCATAAATCAGGTCCCATGGGATAAAAATGGGGTGTCAAGTCCAGTTGCAACAGCGAGTTTAGCTTTATTTCTAGGTTACCTACATATTTAGTACACATTAGTACGCGTAGGAAGTCGCGGGCAGCAGCTAGTTTTACATATTTTAATATAAAAGCAATTAAATAGTAGCTTTACTAGCTGTAAAACAAAACAAACAATAAAAGACAATGTTTTTTGTTTACAATGCCATTAAAACCGGTTTACCACGTGCCAGACACCGAAAGTTCTATAGCGACTGCTGTATCGACCTACAATTAACGGGCGAATACAATTTTAATGGGTTTAATTCCTTGAAATAAATATTGTTATACATCATTGTTATACAAAGGCTGTAAGCGATCTATTATACTTCGCGAGCGAGTTATCGAAGGTGTTATTAATCGCTTACACCCGAGTATAACACATACATTATCGTAACGAATGCGAGGTAATTAAAAAAGGTTTTCTATATGTAACGGTTTGTTGCTAAAAATAAAATCTGCGTTCCCGGTATCCATTTTTTTGAAGTGAAAACTTCTTTAGGCGCGTTGGGCATTTTTTGAGATGAGAAAAAAACCATTGAACTCTCGACACTGTTACCGTTACCGTTACCGACACCTGTGTATATGAAGTGAAAACTTCTTTAGGCACGTTGGGAATTTTTTGAGATAGGAAAAAACTATTGGACTCCCGACACTGTTACCGTTACCGTTACCGACACCTCTGTATATAAGTATCTCGTAATTGTTCAAGTCTTCACTTCTTTCGGCACTCCCGGAGTGCCACTTTTTTTTTCGCTGCTAGACTTTGGCATCTTTATTGAATAATAATATTAGAAATAATAATTGGTCATGGAGGCTATATTTAATTTGAGCATTCATGAACATATCCTCTTTTATTTTAAAATAAAAATAAGGGTATAAGGTCAAGATAGTATATAATTTTAGCTTATTATGGCAATGAGCCTCATTCTATTTTAAACTTACGGCTCCAGGGCCGTAAATTGGATTTACGGATCCGATATGGAGTTTACAATGAACAGCTTTCAGAGCATGCGTGATAAAAATGTGATTGATTTATTCACAAGCTTCTTGGTAAAGCTTTGTTCCATCTGGGTAATGTCAAGAAACAAATCATATGGAGAACTTTCGACGTAATGCAAAAAGCACGCTTGGTTCAAACCATATGTTTCTGTTTAGAATCGGAAACGCACCGATTTTGCGGTCGCCAGGTGGTTGTCTAAGGCCTGGATAAATAGACCGTTGTATGTATTCAGTTGTATCAGTCGTGTTCTGACATTTGAGTATTTCTATGGCAGGCAGGAGAAGTTCTGAGCATGACGTACTAAGTAGCGACTATTTGTCTCGACCGAGTAGTTATGTCAGGCTAAATAGGCATAGTACTCGCGTTCACGCTTAGACATCTCTGTTTCAATTCTTTCAGTCGTGACTTCTCATCTAAAGTACCTCCATTAGATCCATTAGATGGAATGACGACCTGATAACCTCCTGACCTTTTTGATGATGACTGCCGCCGTGGCGCAGTGGGCGAATAGCCGGCTGAGACGCAGGAGGTAGCGGGTTCGATTCCCGCCGCGGAACAAATGTTTTCATGATCTACAGATATTTGTTCCGTGTCTGAGTGTTTTTCTATATATTATAAGTATGCATTTACAAAAAAAAAAGTATATAATTATTTTATCAGTTATCTGGTTCCCATAGTACAAGCTCTGCTTAGTTAGGGGCTAGATAGCGCTGTGTGAAATGTCCAGCTATATTTATTTATTTTATTATAAAGATTGCTAGGAGCCGTTGGGTGCAGGCAGCACAGATCCGTCGCTCTGTAAATCTAATGGTTACAGCCGTTTTACACGTAGACTGCAGAGTGCTGGAAAGCTGAAATTAGTAACTTAACCATTTTTTTCTCATATATGGTCTATGTTCAGTGGACATCCTTTAGCTGTTAAGATGATGAGTCGTGACTTTTGCGTGAGACAGAATCAGTTCTTAGCATGACTACATGTGAAGTAGCGACTATTTAGCTCGGCATAGTAAGGTGGTTATTATTAGTAGGGGTGTGTTTTGCCCTAAATGTGTTTCACATCAATCAAACGCGAGGGTGTCTATGGTTAAAAAAAATTAGTACATTAATCTATCAATAGATTTTGAAAGGGACTTCATTACCGATTTCCATTTTTAGAGTTCCGTAATTAAAGTGTCGGAACCCTTAAGTTTCTCTATGTCCGTATGTGTAGGTATATATATATATATGTCTGGGTGTCACTTCTCGTAGACTAATAGTGCTATAAAGCTAAAATTAAAAACCTATCCTTTTTTTTCATATTTGTTCACGCAATGCTTTGATAGGTAGCACGATAATAGATTTCAGTGACGCCTAGTAAGCGATGAAATTAAAATACATGCTTTTCAGGTTATCTCCCCTAATGACAGTAGGGGTAGGGTCGCCATACGTCCGGAATTTTCCGGACATGTCCGGTAATATAGGTCTTTGTCCGGAATGCGGGGGGAATCCTAAACCGTCCGGAATTTGTACAATTTAAGTAGGTAACGAGTGAAATAAAACATAAAAGAAACCACATATTTTTATAACAATATCAAAAAAAAGAAAAAAAATCTTTATTCTCTGTCATGCTTTACAATAAATGGCGCCCTACTTGCCAAACTAAGTTTGTGAAAACTTGTATCTTGGCAATTAGTGCTCTTCCTTTTGATTAAAACTACTTACAGAGATGTGAACTAAAAACAAATTAAATGAACTAAAAAAATAAATTAGATTACATTATGTACATAAATTACTTAACTAACAATCAACATGTTATTTGTCACTTTGATCATTACTGATATTTATTGCTCCCAAAATTTATTAGAATTTGCTTCGTTCATTCACATGCACGGCGCTAACGACATTAGGTAATGTTATTTACAACAAAGTCAGGAATTTTCATCAAATGTCAGGAATTTACTCCGGAATTTCGATTGTTTAATCTGGGAACCCTAAGTAGGGGATGATTTTTTTTACTTACGCACCCCATCGTGTTTGCTTTCGTTAAAAAGGTCTTCTAAAACACTATAATGTTTGCTGAACACTTTTTTGATACAAGAATTCGTTTACGAAATATAACGATTCAAAGTGGCCATTTTTGTGTGATAAAAATGAAATGCAAAATTAACTTTGTATTTTAAAATAACTAAGGTACAGCCGTACTGACTACGGAACTCTGCGTGGTCCGACACGCGCTTGTCCAATTTTGGCTAAAATTTATTTGTGCTACCTACCATGAGCCAATAAAAAACTTTAATAAGATATGTAGTTTCTCTTTTAGACGTAAACATTCATTCGCATAGAAACCTGTCCTAAGTTGCTAAATCTTCAGTAACCAGGCAGGCCCCAGTAGGGGTGAGTTTTTTTTCCATCCATCAAAATTAAATGCTAGAAATTACCTATTAGTAAAACCATTTTCCAGAAAGTACTACCGCCATACCTATTTCTGCCGCCAGCAGCATTGTTGTGTTTCGGTTTGAAGGGTACGGTTGCTGGTGAAATTACAGACACATGAGGCTTTACACCTGTATGCCTCAAGTTGATGTACGCAGGACAGTGAATCGACGGACAAGTTTGAATATAGGCGATGGTTACCACTTAACATCAGGAGGCCATAGGCTTGTTCCAACTCCAGGTGGTATAAAACAAATTGGGAGAATTACCAACTGCGTTTTGGTATATTTGCTTCTGGCAATCTTGAAATCATTTAGGAAAGTTTTTTTATTGGTCCAAATTTAAATAAATGTGAAATGTGTGAAAAGACGTCTGATATCATGTTTATTAGATACTTGCTTGTTAGTATTTATTAGTTAGTCGATGCTTACCTACCTACCTACCTAATAATTTTACTTACCTAATAAGTTACCTAGGTAATAACAAATTAATACATAGTTTTATAAGTTGACTAGAGACGTACCTAAGAGACGTCTTACTTTATTAATTGAAATATAGCTAGATACTTACTTATTAGATAAAATCTTCCTCATAAATTGGGTAACCGCAAAAATAAAAATATAGCAACACCGCCATCTAACTTGTTTACAAAGACCACTGTATTACACACTGACACACTGTAATTAGATGTTTTCTGTCGGTTTTCTTCTCTAGAATAGAAATTCAATATCTAAGCACTTAGCTACATAAATAGGATTCTAATAAGCTTCAAAATCGGCTGCATTTTTTACATTATTAATTACCTTTATATATCTTTGAAAATAATGAGAAAAACATTGACAGCATCTGTTTCTAACGGATGCATTTTTTGTGGGGCACCCACCGCAACCCAATAGGTACCAAATACCGCGGATTTCCGTTTGAAATAGGTCAATATGTCACTAACATTGTATTAGGAAAAATAAACATTTTTCAGAAGCGGAAATCATTAGGAGCATAAGATTAGGTTGGGGATAAAAAGTTAAGCATAATTAGGTGTAATGTGCTATCGTTGTTAATTCCAATCAATTTTAATAAACGTATAGTTGAGTATATTTACCTAAGTAAATAGGTATGTAAGAAAACAAGTACCTACTTATATAACAATTTTAAATAAGTTTTAAATCATTTAAAATATCCCGAAATATCTTTTTCTCGTAGAAAAATTACGTGACAATAAAAAATACATTCTTAAGAGTACTCCAATATTGTTTCTAAACACAATAAACGTAAATCAGTAGTAATGAGGTGCGCACGAAGAAAATACGCTCAGAATATTATTTACTTCTCGCGTCTATTTTAAATAAGCATACCGCGGCAAACACGAATTTTCCGTAACAAAAACTCATGCGCACCGGAAAGTGCCCCGTTTGTTTCCCGCCATCCGGCGTCTCAGCCAACCGAAAATTGGCGCCTAAAAGTACAACAGGCCAATGAGACAACTAGCCGCCAATTTCCACCAATGAGCGTCGAGCCCGCGCTCTCGCCATCGCGTCGTTGTCATATCTTGGAATTTAGTACGGCAACCAGTGAAGTGAATGAATACCGCCCGCAAACCCTTTGAATTTTCCTCGGGATAATAAAATAGAAACATAGGGGTAAGTTCTTTCACAACTGTTTAAATATTTAACCCTTATGTCATCGAACTAACACGCCATGACGCTAAATCTAACTCGATTAAATCGATATATCGCATTTATTTTTCCATTATCTACCTATCAGGCGAAGGCTACTTTGCAAAGTTCTATCTGACGACATATTTTTGTTACGTAACAAATTAGAAATTTTTCACGCGCTAGACTATCCCAAACAGACTACACAACTAAAAAATACGCGACCAAATGCTACGAACAATTTATAAAATCTATTCGATCGTGTTTGGGCAAAATGGCGGCGCGACGCTCTGAGTTATTAATACATTTCTTCTCTCTGTCTCGCAACGCCTGATACACAGCGGCCGGACAGAGACAGCAATAATCAATCACGAGTTCGGTAGGCTGAACACGTAATCCAGACACGTCTTCGGTCTTTGTAAACAAGTTAGATGGCGGTGTTGCTATATTTTTATTTTTGCGGTTACCCAATTTATGAGGAAGATTTTATCTAATAAGTAAGTACCTAACTATATTTCAATTAATAAAGTAAGACGTCTCTAGTCAACTAATAAAACTATTAATTTCCTATTCCTATTTCCTATGTATTACCTAGGTAACTTATTAGGTAAGTAAAATTATTAGGTAGGTAGGTAGGTAAGCATCGACTAACTAATAAATACTAACAAGCAAGTATCTAATAAATATGATATCAGACGTCTTTTCACACATTTCACATTTATTTAAATTTGCAAACGATAGTTTATCATTTCTTATTAGAAAATTTCAAGATGACTTTGTTTGCCCTATAATTCGATATGGCTAGCTAGATAAGTAGGTACCTACCTAACAATATTTTATTTTGTCTGTGACGTTCACCGATAAAGCGTACAAGTAGCGCCGCCCAGTGGCGAGCGGAGGAACCAACGCCGCTTGCCTGCCCCGCGTCCTGCCTGTTTCTCGCGTCGCCCGCGCCGCGTCGTATTTTTTCGACGACGCGCAGTCGCCGTCCGAACGTCGCTCGTGCGGACGTCACGCGTTGTTATCGCGTCATTCGCGTCACTACGACTTTGTTTACACACAAAACCAACTTTCGCGTTCTCATTGAGTACTATGTGCCAAACAATTTTGTGACTACATTCCTTCGTGCAATAATTTAAACTTGTTCGCTAGGTGTTCACCGCGGATGCTATAGTGCGAGTGCTTGCAAGGGTTACGAAACTTTCGAGATGTCTACGTTGAGTGTGAGGGCTCCGCAAGCCACGGTGCTGGACACCAGGTCGCTGCGAGTCCGAGGAGTGACCGCCCTAGACGGGGTCAGAAGAAATCTATTCGGTTGCACCGATAGAGAAGAGAACAGACGATTCGTTGAGCGAGAGTTGACGAGACAGTTGGAGTTAGATAGCCAGAGATGGGGCTTCGATTTTGCGAATGAGAAACCCTTGCCCGGAGTGCAGAGATTTGCCTGGCAACTGGTTCCAGCTTCTGCTATCCCTGCTGCGTTGAGAAGATCGCCGATCACGATATCGTCGCCGAGTCCTGCTAAACTGCCGACCAAGAAGCCAGAACCCCAAGAAGCTAGAGTATCGAGTCCGGATAGCAGTAAATCGCAGAAGAGAATTACAGGTATGTTGTTTTGAATGTCTCATGTTGAATTGGTGTTCTTAATCATAACACAACACCGTTCTATTGTGATACAATCACACACACAATACAAAGCTTTAATTGAATCTTCTTAGAACGTAACGTAGCGTTGCTAGAGTGAAGTAACTTGCGTTCACTTTTCAAAGACAATCAAATTCAACGTGGAATAAAAGTTATTGTAATGTTTTTGATATATTTTTGTTGTTCTATTCCAAGAAATCTCGACAATCTCCCGTCAACTGCATTCACGCCACGTTTGACATTTATGTTGCAAACAGTATTGCATAAACAGACTTTCTTCAATACGTCCAGATTGTGTAACGAATCACATCATGCATCGTACCACTTTTATCAAGTTTTATTGCTATTTACAAGTCGTAACTATTACAAATATTTACATTAGTATAAAAATAGGTATGTCGTCAAGGTGATAACTGAGTCGGTAAACACTCTGTAGTGACTAAACGAGCAATAAGTCAATAATTCTCTCAGTGTTGTACTCGATTGAACTTGTAGGTTATTAATCGTAATAAGTCAACAGCGAGCTAATTAGGTACCTGCACTTTATTATCGACCGCTATCAGTGCACTGCGCAGTGCAGCGAAATGCATAGGTACGGTCAAATCGAAAAATTGTTTTTACGATGTACGTGAGCGATAACAAAGCAACGAGGTCACTTTGATCTGACATTATTTTTAGGTGCGATGCACTCGCAAAGTACTCTAAACCAAATATAACAGAGGCTGTAAGAAAACCATGCGTCACTCACTCAACACAAATATTTGACGGTGCAAACGTTTATTTAATCTTAGCAACTTGTTCTTGATGAAGGACGTTTTTTTTACCAATTAATTTGCTTACAATTCTTACAACAGACGTCCTACTTTGTTGCGACTATTTTGGTTATACCTACAAATAGGTTCAATCCACTATAAAAAATTAGGTCACAGTAATCCGATTGCTGACAGCTCATTGTTACATGAAATTAAAATGTTATAAAATACGTGTGTCAGTGTAGGTAGGTCTGAACTGAAGAAGTGGGGTTTCATTCAATTGTATTCATATCTATTGTAATAGTTACAATGTGATATTTATTGTATTAGGTATGCTAAGTACCCAGTTACTATCAACAATGCATAGGTTTTCAAATGCAAATGCTTGTAATTTTTCATTTAGAACTTTATATATCTTAGCTGCGCACATAGGTACTTGTTGATCGAGCGGAGCGAGATCTCCAAATCAACTTGGGCAAATCGGTGTTGTATGTATGTATGTTTGTTTGTCCGAGGATAACTTTCGAAGCGTTTATCCGATCATCGTGAAATTTGGTACTATAGGTAGGCAGTGATGGCACAATTTTCGTGTGACTCAATGAGCTAAAACTGATAGGGGATTGTTGAGATATTAGGGTTCAAGATGGGTAAAAAAAATGAGACTATAAGGTCAAGTGGGACGTCAAATGAAAGGTGTTCATTAGTATATTTCAACCCTGTGTTTATTTTTAGTTTAATCCTTGTAATTTTTGAGTTATTAGACATAATAAAAACAAAACTTTGACAAAATTCACAGGCTACACCAGTGACCCCACAATGCTGAAATTTGGTATTCGTGTAGCTTTAGTGACACAAATATAGGCAAAAGTCTGAAATCCAGAATAACTTCATTTTGTACCCCAAAAAGAGAGACCACTTTATATGAACTTCCGTTACCTGTAATTTGAATGAAACTGTAGGTGAAGTAAGTTGGTTATCTATTTCGTGGCACTATTTTGATAGTCAATGATTTTTTTTTTGTTTTATGGGAGACTCGCGAGATCTCAGTTCGAGGCGAACCACTAGTAGATTAATGCCTCACTTTTGTATCCCGCATTGCTAAGCCAGATGTTATTCATTTTATTATACCTATTTAAATTAGGTTTTGATTTAGCAATCTTTGTCCGTCCCGGTGCGATAATAATCGTCTGAATGCGCGTGCCCTAACTGCTTAATAATAATCCCCACATAAGGTATCATATTAAGTGAAACCGAATACGCATATCATATTTGCAATATGATACTGAGCCATAATGGTGCCACCTGGGCCATAATGGCTCTTAACTTTATGTCTTGTAAAATGTACCTACAATACAATTAACCGTGAGCGTAGGTTGTAAAAACACTCTTATCATTAACCTTCATAATTTTATCAGTGGCACAACACAGCACATAAATTCAGACGTTGTTTTTATTACGTAATATGACACTGATTGTGCTCATATAAAACTTTTTTTTCAGCTATCATTAAAATAGAACCACAATAGATTCTAATTTCCTTCTATGTGCATATTTTTTGCTACCAAGGTGTCAAAAACTTCATGAAGGGTCGTATCAAGTCCTTCATTATGTTGTTAGTGCGTGGTAATTAAAAATTAAGATTTCAAAGGGCTGTATTTGGCAGAACATTTTAATTGAGTTTTTTCTTGGTCTAAGGGGATGTTTTATGGCACAGAATATTTAACTGCTTATTAAATTGTTTTTCTGCTCTCATTAGAAAAATAATCAAAGGCGCGTGGCTCTTGATTCAGATTTCATGCAAAAAAAACAACATTATTATAAAAGCTCCGATCAGCGGCTATTCAACAGCTACCATGATTTATCTTTATTATAAAAAGTAGCGGCATACAATTGGTTATTAATGTATAAACAGTGACCTAGATTCGATTTGTTTTGATAAATGCCTGCTTCGAGATATACCTACTAGGGCGAGCCTCCCACACTTGTCCTATTTTAGATTGCACATGTGTGGCAGAACTGGTAAACATTAACTTAGGTAGGTATATTTATAAGCTTAGCGTGCGTACTATTGAATGGTATCTATTTACTACGTGCCGAATGTATTCGTAGTATTCGTACACCTATTTATGTAGCAGTCATCAAGACAAACCTGTCAAATTACAAGACTACTATAACAGTAGACAAAACAGTGTACCTAATATTCTTTGGACAATTTTTTTTTATTTATCACAGTTGTGATAAAAGTATGTACTGGACTTTGACAACTTTCTATTGAGACTAATTAAATAGTTATTGTTCTATGTTCCTGTCGCACCCGCAAGTAGATACGCGGATGAGACGCGTCAACGCACACGCTGCGTCACCTACTACGCGCAAGCGCACGCCCGCGCTCTTTGCAAAATGGCCGCTTTTATGTCGGCCGTAATATAAAAATCTTTGTTTCTCGTTTAGTCGTAACGTAACTTGTTACCTGATGTAGTTTCTTATTGCATTTCAAAAGTGAGGGCGTAATCTGAGTGCATTGTACAACAAACATCACAACAATACCTGTAAAAGAAAGCTTCACAATATTTACGCTTCAATATGTCTCGAAATCAGTTTTTCTTTCGCTACAGATATAAGTCTCTTCAGAATGTATGTTTTTATTGTCAAGTGACGTTTTTGTATTGCCCGTGCTCCATTGTTTAGTTTTTATGTTGTTGCTTGCCTGCACTGCACCGCAATTCTATTCTTGATATTTTCTTTGAAGATACAATGAAGATTTAATCCCACCCACCTGATGCCTTACCTGTTGTTCGTAATTCATAGTTCTCAAACTAAATTAAAATATTGTGCATGTAACCATGTCGAAATTCGCTGCTCCATTACAACTTTGCATTAGAGGGCCCAAGATTGGCTTCCTGCATCTACTATTTACCAACTGTATGATTAAAAACCCTTCAAAAACCATCGCGAGGTATTACCTTTCAGCAGATGTACAATCTAAGCTTTTTCTATGAGCATTTAAACTTTCAAGGGTCACATTTGCATTGTCTGAAACTGACCAACCGTGCTGACATTGTAGGGGGCCAAGAACCCGGTCACCCAATTTCTTATTTCCCTTCAGATTTCTATAACTGTTCGTAATTACACCTTTAGTAGTGTCGTTGAACTCTTTCAATGTTTTTGATTATGGGAAAGTTTGGACTCCGCCGCGGGGTTTCTAATGCATAATTGCACGTCATTAGAAATAGTTGCAATTGTACTGGGGAGATTTAGTTTCATGTGGTCAAATTCATTTCTTGAAATATCCGTTATAAAACCGTTCGATAAATTCTCAAATATACATGAAACACGATAAACCTTCAATAGCAGTATGATTATGACTTAAGTCTCAACCCAATCATCGTTGCAGCTAAAAGTTACACTTACCGCAATAGTTTGACTTTTGAGTATTATTATATCAAAATAATGTTTAGCTAGAGGCCAAGTTCCCGGTTTACTTGTACAAAACAATAAATCAGAAGTGTCGCCCCTACAAATGGCACAGAACAGTGCATTGTGCAGTGATTGTCGTAATGGCGAAGCGCGCTCGGCGCGTGCGCAACAAGCGCCCTTTGTGCCGCACCCTGACGGACACTGCCTTCGTAACGGTTAATATTGATTTTTTAACAGTCGCTTTCCCCTATCCCGAGCTTTTCGATAAAATGACTGCTTTCTTTCCAAACTTGTGAATATTTTTAGACCACAATTAATTTTTCATTTTTCCTTTAGGAGAAATTGTATGAAGGATCCATTCACCTATCCTATTTACCCTACTTTAAAACGATTAATTTTACCGATTTAAACAAAACAGAGATAACATTTGTTTGACTAGGGGCGTACGTGGCGAAAGTAAAAAAAATATGATAAGCGTTACACTCATTCACAACTTAACGAATCACATTCGCAATTTGAAAGTTTAAATCATGCGGGTATCCTAAAAAAGTTGTCAACACACGTGTTCGAAATTCGAAAATTGGAACAGATAGGGGATTGTAACGGTCGTGCGGATAACATCTGCTACCCCCGCGTTCGAGCATAGTGTTCCACTGAGGGTGCAATACCCCACTTGGTACATTCCGCATCAAATGACTAGGGGATGGAATCATCTGTCCTAACAGATCGCCTATAGATGCATACGCAATTGGCTCGTAAATTGAGTAGCGTTGTTTGTTAAATTCTAATTTATTTTGGTGTAGCGTACGCTGGAGGTCTATTACCGTCACGCGATGGTGAAACTAAACTGCCAATCAACTGACTGTATTTTTATTAGCAATTGTAACCGCAATTGACAATTTTTAAACTTTCCATCTTAATAATACTGGTGTCGCCGTTTAAATGATTTACCACAGTACGGTCGCACATGAAATTAACCTTTAACCGACTGCAATTAAAGAAAAAGGTTAGTACACCCAACCAAAGCGACGTACCCGCCTTTTTTGCACTTGTTAACGCAGAAATGTAATTGGCTTATTCAACGACTCAGCACTAATGTCCACAAGGGCTGTCACTTTATGTTAATTCTATATATTTTTTCTTTTTCAAGCTTCTCTAAGATAAAAACTAATAACCTTAAAATATTTAATATTGAATACATTTTTGGACATTTTCTAATTTAACTTTTTTACGTCAAAAGAGCTACTGACAAGTTGACAACCCTAAGCCGGGGAGTACGTTAGAATTCTCACGGGGAAGCTCACGTGTGGTGACCCTAAGGAAACGCCGTGTAAGATATGGTTCACTGCGCATAACGTACGGATAAACGACTTTTCATAGTGTCTGCACATTACATTGCGAGAGTAAAGTAACCCCTTTTTTCATTACAAAGTATTCTTTCTACTGACTAGACAATTAACAGGACGATACCCTACATTGACATCAGGGAGATGATATCTTATCAAAATTGAAAGCAAATTAATTGCTAAATTGTTGAAATATTAATGTAATTACAAATTTATCCAAAACAAGTTGGTATTTAAACACAATTTATTAAATTAGCCGGTTACATGTTAATAATAGATAAGGGTAATGTTATTTTCATTATTGTCAGTTTCTGTTTCCTGAACCATATAAATAACATAAACTAGTGGTTCG
Organism: Philereme transversata; assembly: GCA_963924445.1. Lineage (NCBI taxonomy): Eukaryota > Metazoa > Arthropoda > Insecta > Lepidoptera > Geometridae > Philereme > Philereme transversata. The sequence continues at coordinate 25,225,300 of OZ004344.1, read as the reverse complement.
CCCCGAACCCCGAATCTCGCGAGTCTCCGATTAAAACAAAAAAATATTATTTGTAATGTTTGACTATCAAAATAGTGCCACGAAATGCATAACCAGTTTCATTCAAATGACAGGTTCATGTTAATTGGTTACTCTTTTTTGGAGTAGAAATTGCAGTTATTCTGGTTATCAGACTTTTCTCTACATTTGTGTCATTAAAGCTACACGCATGCCAAATTTCAGCACGGTTGGGTCACTGGTGTACCCTGTGAATTCTGTCAATGTTAAGTTTTTATTATGACTGATAAAATCGGGATCAAAATGTACTCACAAAGGCTTTTTATTAAATATGCCACTTGACCGGTTAAACACTGTCTGTCTTTCTGTCTGTCTGTTTGTTACGTTTCACGACAAAACGGCTTAACCGATTTCGATGAAATTTTAGGTATCAAATTTCATTTAGATAGATTATAACCGGGATTGAGACGTACTTTTTACGATAATGCGCAGAAGGAGGGTCATGTTTTTACTGACAAATCACGAGTGCGAAGCCGCGGGCGGGTCAGCTAGTACATACATACAATGCCGATTTGCCCAAGTTGATTTGGAGATTTCGCTTCGCTCGATCAATAAATTATTGTCGCTTATTAAAATAACACGAAACTTAAGTGATAATGCGTTTATTTTTTTGCCTTCAGTATTTTAGCAAATATCCTATTAAATTAAATAATTACCTGCGACATGCTCTCCTATAGTTTGCCAGTGACATAAAATATACTAGTGTCCTTGAATGTGAAGAGTGTAAAGGAATTAACAATTAATTTATTTGAATTAATTTTATTTTACAATAATTTTCACAATGAAGTATTTTTTAATGAATATTGTAACATAATGTGACGTATAATTTGACAAATTATTTATAACTAACTTTTTGATTTTTCATTAACAGTTTTAACCAATCTTCAAAATGCCTTTCTTTATAACTTGCCAGCGACATAAAATATACGTCATTTTGCAAGGCATACATACGCCAATATTCTACTTTCAAAGTTTCAAACAATGTTCAAAACTCGTAGAAAAAGATAAAAAACTACAGTTAGCACAGTAATCCGAAAAGATTACATCGATGTACAGTTAGTCCAAATAACTGTTGGTAACTATCTAGGCCGTCAAAAACGTAGACGACCCGAAGCATTTGTATCTTCTAGCAGAAATCAATTAAATCGTACCTACTGTAATTATCCTTTGTAAAACATCCGATTTTAAACTACCCACACGGTAATTTAGTTTTAGTCTTTGGTAATTTACTTAGCAAAGCTTGTTAAACGACCCCTAAACGTATTTAGCGACTAAACATTACTTTTTTTTTAACTAGCCTACATTTTCCCACTGCTGGGCAAAGGCCTCCCCCAACTCCTTCCACCTATCACGATCGTTGGCACCATTCCTTCTCGAATACACTGATGTCGTCGTTGCCATTTCTCCTGAAACATTCCTAGGTTTTATTAATTATATCTATATATTATCGATTATTTTCTCTATAACTTAGGTAGGTATGTACCTACAACTATATAACAAACATAACTGTAAACATGTTTAAATTTGACGTATTTGTATGATTTGACAACTCTCGAAATCATATTTACCCACTAAAAACGTTTAGGCATTTTTGCCAAAGTCGCCCTGTTTAATTTAGCGACCATTATCTTAGTCATAATAACTAATAGTTCGCCCCGAACCCGGCGACCTCCGTGGCGCAGTGGGCGAATAGCCGGCAGAGACGCAGGAGGTAGTGGGTTCGATTCCCGCCGCGGAAAAAATGTTTGCATGATCTACAGATATTTGTTCCGGGTCTGGTTGTTTTTCTATATATATTCTAAGTATGTATTTATATTTAAAAAAAGTATATAAGTATTCTATCAGTTATCTGGTTCCCATAGTACAAGCTCTGCTTAGTTTGGGGCTAGATAGCGCTGTGTGAAATGTCCAGCATTATTATTTATAACTGAGATCTCGCGAGTCTCCCATAAAAACAAAAATATATTATTCGTAATCATTGACTATCAAAATAGTGTCACGAAATAATAACCAACTAACTTGACCTACAGTTCATTCAAATTACAGGTAACGGGAGTTCATGTTCATTGGTTACCCTTTTTGGGGTAGAAATTGCAGTTATTCTGGTATTCAGACTTTTGCCTATATTTGTGACACTTAAGCTACACGCATACCAAATTACAGCTTTGTGGGGTCACCGGTGTACCCTGTGAATTTCGTCAAAGTTCAGTTTTTATAATCGCTAAAAACGTACAAAAACTTTATTTAAAATAAAAACTGATCATTTTCATTTTTTTTTTACCCTCTTTGAACCCCAATATCTCAACAACCCACAACATTTTTAGCTTATTTAGACAGACCAAAATTGTGCCATCACTGTGATCGGATCAACGCTTCGAAGGTTATTCTCGGGCAAACAAACTTACATAGGTACATACAACGCCGATTTGCCCAAATTGATTTGGAGATCTCGCTTCGCTCTATCAAAAGCCCTGTCCATCCAAATTTTGTCTAGAAGAAATCACTTCTAAGCTATAAGACCGCCTATTGTAATTGCTTTGTGCCTTATTATATGAATTACGTTATTTTTATTTTTATGGTGTGAGTACTTACCTACAATAAAGAAATTAAATTAAATAAATAAATATTGCTAGACATTTCACACATCGCTATCTAGCCCCAAACTAAGCAGAGCTTGTACTATGGAAACCAGATAACTGATAGAATACTTATATACTTTTTTTTTGTAAATACATACTTATAATAGATAGAAAAACACCCAGACACGGAACAAATATCTGTAGATCATGCAAACATTTGTTCCGCGGCGGGAATCGAACCCGCTACCTCCTGCGTCTCAGCCGGCTATACGCCCACTGCGCCACGGAGGCAGTCAAGAGATTTTATTCATTTATTAGCTTTTGTAAAACATCCGCATTTATACGGTCTTTAAACTTTACAATCGGTAGCTAAACTAGTCAAAGCAATTACATGTCTTGTTGGTAAGCTAGATAAAGAATACAAGTACATTTTTACAAAATTAAAAAAAAACTCCGCCCCTTGAAATACCCGTAAAAAGTAAAAAAAAAACATTTTACAGCTGAGACCTTCACCAAAAAGGAAAAGTCTTCGGACCGGCTGACCTCTTTAGTAGCTTCAAAAACCGCATCCGAATTGGTTCATCCGTTTGGGAACTAATGCCACAGACGGTCATAGGCGTCATTTTGACACCCCTGTTTTTGCCACGGTGCGCGGTGGTGAAAAACTTATTTTAAAGATAATTTGAAGTACCTATTAGAAGTTTTATAGATAAAAGTTGCATTTCGACATGATTATATAAAACTAGCTGCTCCCCCCTGCTTCGCACGGAATTCGTTCAGTAGGCTCTGAGATTACCCCGTACACACTTAAAACTGCGCGTCTTTATAATTTATTTTTTTTATTTTTGATAAATTATTTCTGGGCGTCTGGTCTAAGCGACGTGTGATTCGAGAGCTTGCGCTTATCTGGGTCAACGCATAAGCATTGCAATTTTTAGAACAATAAATCATTAATTGTTCTAAAAACGGGATATTGACCATGATTTGTGAGCTTTTGAGTATCCCGATATTTCTATGCGAGTGGATGGTCATTGCCAGATATAACTATCTACTCTCTTTCTCAGTCTCTTGCTAGGAATGAATTCACTAAACTATTCTCGATCATAATTCGATTACGACACACAACACTCACGGTATCAGGGTACTCAAAAACTCACAAATAATGGTAAATATCCCGTTTTGAATACAAATAAATAATAATAATAAATATTGCTGGACATTTCACACAACGCTATCTAGCCCCAAACTAAGCAGAGCTTGTACTATGGGAACCAGATAACTGATAAAATATTGATATACTTTTTTTTGTAAATACATACTTATAATAAAATATAGGTATAGAAAAACACCCAGACCCGGAACAAATATATCTGTAAATAGTGTCTATAACCATATATTTTCATTGTATATTCTTAGTAACCTCTGATTCGTTGACTAAATCAACTGCCCTTCAAAACGCCCACTTTCCCACTTCACCCTCATTTCTTAGCAATTACGATATGTCGTAAAAACAGCTGATATATCTCCTCAGTTCCGCTCAGGGACTCAGGGTTTTTCTATGGGAACGAACCGGCCTCTCGACCGTGGATTACTATGGAAAGTGGAATTCCACTTCACTTTCGTTATCTTTGTAATTTAGGTTATTACTTTGGTTTAATAACTCGTGAGGCTTTCGTTTTCGTAGTTTTAATTATGGCGGCCATGTTTGACCGATTAAAAACATGTATGCGTCTCATAAAGACGGATTTGCAAATACGCTCTTTTAACAGAAATTGTAATTGGATAAACTTTATCATTCGATTTTTAAAAATCACTTTAGAGTCCAAAGAATTCGTCTGTGTTTTTAATAGTTATTATTTTACGACCCCTCGAGCTCATTATAGATTTCAATTGAGATTTTACGGCGTTATGGGTACAACTTATCGAACACTACCTTATTTATCTAAGTGCGTCTAAACTTAGCAGTAATATTAAACAGACGTTCCCAAGCTCTTTCTCTAGTTATCTTACGTACACGACTATACAAGGCTATAAGTTCCAGTATAAACTGAGCTCTCATTGTACGGAAAGCCTTACACAATACGAGGTCAGCTTATACTGGATAATAGCCTTGTGTACCAGTAATTATTAAGGGCGTTCCAATCAATTGGAGGGTAGATATTATGGTACTATCGGTACTTATATTATTGTTACCGATAGTAAATCACCCTAAACTATTCCCATGGCTAATGGGAAGAGACACGTGTGGGAAATCGATAGCGGTTACGGATCAAAAGATCCTGATCCAAACTGAGTACGGATCGCAAAACGTTCCCAAATTAATTTGTCTGCGTTTATTTGTTTAGGGCGAGTAATCAATACCGTGAAAGAGGTTTTTACTTATAATAAAGTTATTTAATTTAATATGTACCTTGAATTGTTGACGATCCCATTCTCACTAGCGGTATTGAGCCCTTAAGTCTCAGGAGAGATTTTGTTCTACCGCTTGTATAACGGGTTGTGTTCTGAGTAGTTGTTTGATATGGTGCCGGCAGGTTCCTTTTATCATCGCACCGCTCGCCATCGGCAGAGAATCCATCCACACACCTTTGAGACGATGTAGTCGAGGTTCCTGAGGAACTTTCTCCCGCGAACACTTCGCTTGTGGAATGGTCTCCCTGTCGAGGTTTTCCCCGGGGACTACAGTATGGGGTTCTTCAAAAAGGGCGTTTTGAAAAATTTAAAGGTTCGCCAACGCGCGAGTAATACTTTTGGTGTTACAAACGTCCATAGGTAACCGCTTATCATCAGGTGGGCCGTATGCTTGTTTACTACCTTAGTAGTATTAAAAAAGCTTTAAACAAAACTTTGATAATAAACAACTATAGGGCAACAAAATCGGTCGACATTTTAGCTACGAGTATGTATACAGAATGCAAAGTGTGCAAACGCTAACGTAGCGTATAATTCGAGTATCGACCTAGTCTCGTTACGTTAAATGTCCTAAAGTTCCTAAACGATATTCACGTAACTGACAATACAATAGTATGAGTTGACTGGCATGTTGACTGCATACACTTTATTGATTGAGCGAAGCGAGATCTCCAAATCAACTTGCAAATCGGCGTTGTGTGTATGTATGTTGGTTTGTCCGAAGATAACTTTCGAAGCGTTTATCCGATCATCGTGAAATTTGGTATATAGGTAGCTAATGATGGCGCAATTTTGGTGTGACTAAATGAGCTAAAAATTTTGGGGGGTTGTTGAGATATTGGGGTTCAAGAGGGGTAAAAAAAATGAAAATGAGACTATTAGGTAAAGTGAGACGTCAAATGAAAGGTGTTTATTAGTAAATCGACCCCGATTTTACTTTTAGTAAAGTTTTTGTAGTTGTTAAGTTATTAGCCATAATAAAAACTAAACTTTGACAAAATTCACAGGGCCAGTGACCCCACAGTGCTGTAATTTGGTATGCGTGTAGCTTATGTATCACAAATATAGGCAAAAGTTTGAAATCTAGAATAACTGCAATTTGTACCCCAAAAAAGAGTAACCAATTAACATGAACTCCCTGTAATTTGAATGAAACTGTAGGTCAAGTTAAGTTGGTTTTTATTTCGTGGCACTATTCTGAAAGTCAAAGATTACGAATAATACATATTTTTATGTTTTTATGGTAGACTCGCGAGATCTCACTTCGGGGCGAACCACTAGTTTATATCAATCTAATATTGTAATATTAATGGAGCAGAATGCCAAAATACACTTAATTCATAATCCAATCTCATTTGGGTCAATTTTCGTTATATTTTCAAAATAGTATTTGACGTGTATTGGCCCCCTGGTCAGCAAAATTGCTACGAGTAACATTTTAAACAACACGTAAAAGATGATAAATTGAATGTTCAACAAGATTAAAAACAAACTCCCTCGATTTATTTAACAAGGTCCAGATGCAACCGATCTCACATCTGTTGAAATTATTAATTGATAATAATTTACCCGATCGATATTGAACCTCCCCCGACCCAGCCCTTGTCTATATGAGACCGTTGAAAAGGGGAGCTTTTTCCCATTTCGCACCGGATCAATAAATAATTATGAGCCTTTAACCTCGTGTGAATATGACCTTAGCGTGTACTGGTTTTTGCGGCCTGAATGCACATTGCACATGGTCAGATCGCAGAACTAATACAATCTTAAAGAAATATAGGTACCTATCTCATTATTTTTAGAGAATCGTGTTATACGATAACTCCTTGCATCTAAATCATCTTACAATTTTTCTATTTGATTATTTTGCTCTTGTTTTTACGCCTTTCAATAACAAATGTGGTTTCACTTTACTGCTAGCAAAACAAACTCAATCGAAATTTAAATTATTTTCAATTCGAAATCGCGCTTCATTATTGTTTTAAATGGAACGCGTCAATTTTAATTTAGGAACGTGTCGGATTTGTTGTACGATTTTTAACGCCTGACAGCTGTCCAAAAAGAATAATGCACTGCAGTGAAAAAATAATTCGCCATTTTAAAAAGAATAATGAGATTAGAAAGGTCGTTGTTTCATTCGAAATTTGAATAAAAACCGTAATGTTCCGGACAGTGGGTGCGAACAGCTGTAGGGTTACCAATGTAACCATGTACATACTTTTTAAAAAGTTAACGGCTGAAGACTATTATTACTAGTAACACTTAGTCCAAGTCGTGTACACATGGTCAGGACACTTGCCCACTCGGAAGTGTCGCCTAATGACATGTCGTGGGAAAGTAAAGTGTCAAGTCGCAAGGACTTGCTTAGCCGGCGTGAAAGTCCAATTTCGGTTGCCTAATGATAATTACAGACCATCTCCCATGACCGCATCCTGGTATCCTTCCCATGATACGTCTCACTAATGACATAAAAATAAATGGTGATCTCATCAGGACTATTTTGGTAGACTGACAGAATTATTGTCTTAAAATTGTTTATTTAGGTGCGTAGTAGTTTGATAAGCCAAGTCAACCTTGAGCCGATAATGCTACCAGCTTGAACTCATTCTACACGTGGGAACTGTGAAATGTTCATTATACACTACCCTGTATTCTGTACGAGTCTAATAATGTAAACTTAGCAATTATGGTAATGTTGGTCTGGAGGCGTGATGTATAACATTCATCTTGGGGACAAAACAACGAGGGTACGGAGAATAAATCAAATAAACACATTAGTTATTCCTGCTATCTTTTATTTGAGAGGGAAATAAAGCAACACTCGAACGTGGTCAGATTAGACGTGTCATTCGTCTTACATTCTAATGGATTCCGTATTGTTATTTTAAATCAATATTCCCGGAGCTTGATCAAATAACACTTATAAATATTTTGTAACGGATTTCAAGCAATACAATACATTTACTTGTTAAGTTGTGAAGTTGGTAATGGTCCCCGCACTAGATCTAGCCTGTATCGCAGGAAACCGGATTACAAAGAAAACGCTTATCGTCTAAAATCTAATCTATGAGTTTATCAATATTTAAGGATTTATTAAAACTATTTTAATAGATCTCAAGGATGTAATTTTATTGTTTCTTTATTCTTTATTGTACACAACAAAATACATAAATACATTAAAAAGTACAGAAAAATAGAGAATATGTACAAAGGCGAGCTTAACCCTAAGAAGAGTTTTCTTCCAGCAAATTTTTGAGGCTAGAGAGAGAGATGATTTTAAAGGTAGGTGAGGTAGACAAGAATCATAAATATATATACCTATAAGTACATATACCTTAAACAAATAACACGAAATCTACCCAAAGTAACTAATAATATTATGAATATAATAAATAAAATAAAAATATAATATAACAAAAATAAATATATACCTACAATAAAATAAAATTACAAAGAAACATAGTGCTCTTTAACTTGTTTTGTTATTTTTGTTTTGTCAGGTTTTGTAATGGAGAAATCTGGGCATGTTCTCTATTGGTTCACCAAACACTTTACTGACAGGTCGTCGAGTAGTAAAACCAATGAACAAACACCGCGGACAAGTCTTCAGCAAGCCCTTGGATTTCAAAATGTTTGTCCAAGTCTATTTACTATAGCCCAGTGCTAGTACTCATGACTATGCATTCATCAAGTGGGAGTACATTTCTTCATATTCATGACTTTCTAAAAGGAAATCAGGTTATTTATTTTTTGATTTTTATTTGGGAAAATTTGTGTGTAATTTCCAGTTAAAATAAGAGAAACCATCAGTTTTAACATTTTTTATAACGATCTGCCAAAAAAACAGTTCCATCAACACTATTTCAAAAATAACTAAAAAACTTTCGATTCCTCGATTTTAACAATGATGTTATATTTTCCACAATAATAATTGACTATAGAATTAGGGTCATTTGACCCCTTTTGTTGACAGTGTTGACACCAACGGCCACACGTGTGAACTTTAACTTCGTTTCAATTATTGTAGAATCCTTTCTTGTCAATTCAATTGTCACAAATGTGAAATCCATCAGAGTTCTTTGTATATTTGTGAAATGGATTTCTTGATGGATAGCTGTGATGAATGAGAGTTTATGATAATGTCTGATTGAAATGTTAATTCTGCATTATAAGTAGTTGCTCATTTCAAGTATCACACCTTTTATTGTTGACCATTGCACTCGAAACTATGGTAATTAATAACCTTTTTCCCACTGTCTACTGAGGACAACTCAAGATCGTGAACTATGGAAGACTTGGGCCCTATGCTGAAAAGCTAAACAATCTTTTGAATACTGATGTCTATTTTATATTATATTATATTTAATTATTGCAAAACTAGTAGTTTGTTAAAAAAAGCTATTTGAAAATGAAATTGAATTCCCACTGTCTATTGGATCTTTAAGGCCCGTAAGATCAATAGCAGTTTAACTAAAATTCTAAGCTTAAATCATCACTGACAAAGAAAAGTTTTAGTATAAGCTTAGAATTTTAGTTTAAACTGCTATTGATCTTATCGGGCTGAGACCTCTATTCAATTTGTATCATTAACTGTTTCGTAAATTGCAATCACAGTATTGTAACTTACTATATAATTGTTGTTTTTAAGTTCTAGTTTGTCCAGCAAATAAGTAACAGTAAATATTTAAATATGAAATCGGGTTTTTGATCAAAAACCCGCGACATACATAACCAAATGTCATCGAAATTAATTGTTTACGTAACAGACAGAGTTCAGAATTGATAATATTGTGTGGATTGTAATGACCCTTTCTGTACCAACAAACACTCGTTAATCATACATATGCCCACGTCTGTAAAACATTCAAGACACGACCTAGCGTTAATACCTTATGTAAAGAACCCTCATACGCCTACTAAAAGACTGAGCCAACAAACCTTTGAGCTTTTGACCCGTCCATCTATCTCTGACAACGTCCAAGACGTCTTTGATTGATAACTCTTTAAAATTATATTCGAGGAGTCAACCAAAAACGAATATTCTATTTTCTATTCAAACTCAAGTCACAAAATCTGATGTCAAATCTGAAGATTGAAGATATCCTTTTGTAACAAATACGCCCTTTTGCCACAACCTGAATATGAATAAAAATATTATAGTCGAGAAATAAATTCATATTTCAATGGTTTGATAAGATTACTGATATAGTGTTACAATTTGAATTTCAGATTTGTTTGTGTTTTTTGAATGGAATTGAATAATGGAACTAATTGTGTGTGAACGAACTGTTCAATGGTAAATATGAATAAATATGATAATTAGGTTAAAATTGAACCGTGGTAGATTGGAGAGGTGGTTTTGATTGACAGGAGACAATTTGGTGTCTTGACCGTTGACTTTTATTTCTTGATATAGATAATGAGAGATTTTTATTAATATCTGTCCAAAAAACGCTTTATTAATTATCGCTTAAGAAAGGCCCCATATTCCAAAACGAAACCCAAAAGTACCTACTCAAAACAAAACTCAGTATACATTTTGACAGTTATTTCTTTGATTGTGAATTTTTGCTAAGGGTCACGTCTAAAAATTACAATAAACGCGTAGCATTCAATAAATACTTTAAATGAGTTCGTGAAACTTTACATTCTTATCGATATTTATATAATTATATATCGATATTTAGATTTTTCATATTAAACAATAGTTTTGTTCTAAATCAATATTTTAATCAATTTTATTTGGTTTTTGTTCTCGCGCCTCGCACAGGCCTCGCACTGCGGGTATTTTCGCATGGAGTAACTGAGACAGTTGCACAAGGTATAGGTTGACAGATTGCATTGCATGCAAGCCCATCGCACGCAATAACCCGATGGCACTTTCGAATTTTTGGTTCTAGGACATACAGGTTTCCTATGATATTTCCTTCAACATTTTGAGCGGTCTTATAACTCAAAATTAGTTCAGCTGCCTTACCTTAAACGAACAGGTTGCTAGGCTGCTTTATATAATTATATATCGATATTTAGATTTTTCATATTAAACAATAGTTTTGTTCTAAATCAATATTTTAATCAATTTTATTTGGTTTTTGTTCTCGCGCCTCGCACAGGCCTCGCACTGCGGGTATTTTCGCATGGAGTAACTGAGACAGTTGCACAAGGTATAGGTTGACAGATTGCATTGCATGCAAGCCCATCGCACGCAATAACCCGATGGCACTTTCGAATTTTTGGTTCTAGGACATACAGGTTTCCTATGATATTTCCTTCAACATTTTGAGCGGTCTTATAACTCAAAATTAGTTCAGCTGCCTTACCTTAAACGAACAGGTTGCTAGGCTGCTACGAAAACTTTAACACTTCTAAATTCCTACACAGGCCTGATTATCAATGCCGGCATTCCTATTAAAAACCAACTCAAGTACACGAACTAGATACTGTGACAGATTCACACATAGTATACCACTACACTTGCATCCATAGTCACTATAAAGCCACAGTATACTTCATAGTTATTATACAACCATAGAAAGTAAGAAAGTTCGTAGGAAGATAACTTTGTACGAGCTAGCATGTAGCCAACAACACCCGGACTGACTCCCAAACACTGAAGCGCTCTGTTAAAAACTAGCGGTCACTCATCAAAGAAGTAACCGCGCTGAATATTGCTTAACCTTAGAATTTAAGAATTACTATAAAAAAACTTAATAAAGGCAGGCCGCACAAAATCAGTCCCTCTGGAAGTTTGTGGGGAAGGTTCAACAATGGACGTCTGATATGATTTAACTACACTATCAGAGTGCTACTTTACGATACAACACAGCTTCATGTAGAGTTTCTATAGCCACAGTTAATCTAAGAGTTACTACAGCCACAGTTGTTCGAAGAGTAACGACGAACAAGTAACGGTGTCGATGTCTGACTCTGGCTGAGGCCAGGAAGGGTTAGGCTTAACGGTAGTGTAGTACCAATGACCATGCTCCGTGGTTATTTAAACCTTGGACGTATCAGTACTAAAAGTACCTTGAGGCAAGTACCACCTTGTGTTCAATTGTATTCTGTGTTTGTCCTCGAATGCAAAAAGAGGTATAATGAGTTAGATGCCTGTGTCTCGCTCTTTGTCTTTGTCATTCATATTTTAGGACTTGATACTAAGGTTGTTTGAAAAATTAAAATCAAAATTTTAAAATCTATTTTAAATAAATATAAATAGTTAGACTACTATAGATAAAATAAAAATATTTTATTTCAGATAACACAAATCCATACATTGTTAGTTAGTTACTTCAAGACTAGATTAGTAGGTTAGGTACACACACAATAGGAAAAAATTAAAATTAAATTAAATTAAAATACAACACACAAAACAAAAGGACAAAATGTCTTCGCGCTGAGAGTGACCAACCTAGGTGGGTTTGATCACTCTCAACACGAAGCTCTTCCATATCGGCGAGGTAACTCTATCAGATATTGTTTTCAGGATGCTGTTTTGACTGTCCCTCACTCTGTGAATCAGGGATGCAGTTTTCTTGCGTAGGATGGTTTTAAAACAATACCAGCTATAAGCCCTGTATTTTCATTTAATATCGTAGATAACAGAACACGTAGTATTTTTAGTATCAAATGAGATATGGTATTCAACACGCCCATCATGGCCCACCTAATATTAAACCGGTTACCATACCATACCACTAACAATTACACTATCTCACAAGTTATGTTCAAGTAAGGGCTTGGCCTACATGCCTTGCACCAGGCATCCAGGTTAGAAATCTCATGTGCCTGTAATTGCTACCAGGTTCGGTTAGTATAAATTTTAGGCGTTTTTATGCCACGCTTCAAGTTTGACCACAATCCATTCTGATTCCGTTTTACAATGAAAACCACTGATATTTTTGATTACGTAATTTGTGAATGAAATAGCCAACGTTACATGATTTGCAAGAACATTTATTTCTTGAAAGTGCTTACGTCAGGAAAAGTCAATTAAACTGATGTAAATACGCGGAACTACATTGTATCCCTATCTGTATTAAATATTAGAGAAAGTACAAACTTGCAAACAAACTGTCATTTTTCATTAATTAATGTACACACAAAAAGAACATGTAAAAAGAGCTAACTTCACCCTTACAAAAATTTCCTTCCAGAATAGAGCAAAGATTTATAGATAGAAAGTAGTGGGTTTTTTGGCTTCTGAGTAGTATTTTTGATCGAGCAAAGCGAGATCTCTAAATCAACTTGGGCAAATCTGTATGTATGTTTGTTTGTCCGAGGATAACTTTCGAAGCGTTGATCCGATCATCGTGAAATTTTATACATAGGTAGGTAGTGAAATGAAAATGAGACTATTAGGTCAAGTGAGACGTCAAATGAAAGGTCTTCATTAGTACATTTCGACCCCGTTTTTATTTTTAGTAAAGTTTTTCTACTTTTTGAGTTATTAGCCATAATAAAAACTAAACTTTGACAAAATTCACAGGGTACACTTGTGACCCCACAGTGCTTGTAGCTTAAGTATCACAAATATAGGCAAAAGTCTGAAATCCAGAATAACTGCAATTTGTACCCCAAAAAAGAATAACCAATTAACATGAACTCCCGTTACCTGTAATTTGAATGAAACCGTAGGTCAAGTATCTGGTTATTTATTTCGTAGCACTATTTTGGTAGTTAAAGATTACAAACAATATTTTATTGTGATCTCAGTTCGGGGCGTACCACTAGTATCTAAATTGACGATTGTAAAAATATCAAACATTCTTCAATGACAACTTAAACCTATCTGTATTACTAGAGAAAGTACAAACTTACAAAAAAATGAACAAACTTTGACATTTTGCATTCATTAATATACACAAAAAGAACATACTATATGTACAAAGAGTGAATTTTACCCTAACAAAAATTTCCTTCCAGAATAGAGGAGAGATTTGTAAATATAATATTAGTAGTGGGCATTTTGGCTTCTGAATATCTGATTAATTTATCTTAATTGACGATTGTACAAATATCAAAAACAATGACAATTTAATTCCAAACTATTATTACAGTATTTAATTTATCAAAATATCCGGCATTTTCCGCAACCCCTGTGCAAACGCCTGCGCAGGGTCGTCGACCCGCGTCGTGTTATTGATCGCACCATAACAACCGCACACATATACACTTGTGACGTGTTTGTTTACCGACTTACGCGCAAGGATCAAAACAAAATGAACCACCGCTTATCTTTGATTAGAAAAGCCGAGAAAGGCTGATAAACAGACATAATTCTGCCTTAACTTTAAAAAATGGTTTTATAAAAAAAACCCCCTTTCTCTCCCCTTATGTGTGCATGAACCCACCATATTGAGCTATCTCTGCCCTCAAAGATTTACTGGAAAAAAGCTCTTGTTAGGGTTAAGCTCACCTTTGTATGTATGTACGCCTTTGTTTTTAAGTTAAGGACACAAATGGTTATCCTGACGAAGAGAGTGAAACTCCATTATTATCATACTTAGACGGTACCGCAACATTTCAAAAAAGGAATCGTAAGAAGTAAGAACAAGCGGTCGACGCCGACGCAGCAAGTTAACGGTACCCACGTTCGCGAAGCCTCATTCTAAATTCAAATATTGCTGCGCGTACGCACTATGTCAACAAACAAGCGGTGTTGTTGTATTTGAGTGTTTATTTTGGGAAGCTAGTTTGAACACCTTTTAGAATAGGCATGATAGTTTTCGTAACCAAATCTCATGGGAACGTTTAGCAGCTCCAAATTTAGCTTGTAATCATTGCCTTATGCGTTAAAAATGACAATTCAACATTATAGGTCATAATTTGTCAGAGAGGGTTCAATTAGGTTAAAGTTTTGTCCCTGAAAAGGGATCATAAATGTGATAAATCCTCTGTAGTAATTTTAATGACAAAATGTCTTAAAATATCACAAATAAAATAAATCTTGCCTTACGAAAGCCCGTTACCAAAATGCTTGCGCACCTTCCCGCTCCGTAGGTATACCGGAAACTTCGCAAAACAGCAATTTAGATAGTTGTACCAGAATACCCCCAAACGTAGGCGAAAGGTCGTTGAACTCAGGCCAAGTATTTCATAAACAGCAGAATTAATTTGCGAATTAATTGCAACTTTATCCACTTAACCTACTGTTTGTTCTAGTATACTTTGCCATAGAGAAAGTTATATCTATTTAACATTTTAATATAATTGTTAATTCTAAACCAGGGTCGTTCAAAGCTAAATCCCAGATCTTACCCGAAATAAAATCATCAACATTGAAGTATTCTATCAGTTATCTGGTTCCTATAATACAAGCTTGACTTAGTATGCGGCTAGATGGCGCTGTATGAAATATCGAGCATTATCTATAACTACACGAACGAACAAGAAGAAACTCCAAAAAATACCAAACCAACCATTTCCAATAGAATTAAAACTCGTGCCATCTAAACGATTATGATATCATTGTCACATCCCGGCTGAACAGATAGACGGCTCGGCAGACACACCTACGTAAACATTATCACGCCACGTGGTATTTACTTTCCAAGCTTTTCCTGTGATACCGAGTGATATATCTTTTAGTGCATGCCAAGAAACTCCCGCTCTGTTGAAAACTTTAATTCACACAAAAACTAAGAAATATGCTTCTGCATAGAGGGTCGTTCGCGTGTCTAAAATTACATTGCATCCTGATTCAGATAGTACTAAACCTAAATGATCGTTCTGATAATGCGAAAGCTTATAAGGTCAGCATCGAACATAAATCGCTTACTGTAATTGTTATCTAACAATGTAATAAAATAAGCTAATTTATTCGTAAACCGAAGCCGAAGAACCATTACAAATACGTGCACAGTGTTTACCTACTACCAAACATACATACATACACATACTACCAAAATAAAAGGATAGTTTACAAACAAAGAGTTCGACGCCCTCGCACAAGAGAATAAAACAGACACTGAAGTAATCGACTTACAACTCAATGACATATTTATGTAGTGAGTGGAATCAAAATTACTCTAAACTTTGATAATACATATATTCACCTCAATGACGGCGCCTCTATTTTTTCTCAACTTTTTTCACAGACCTCCACTAAGATCATCAACCTTCGTCAATTTTTATAGAATCCAGAAAATTGCGACAGTGCAATTTTCTAAGACAATTGTATGACAATCACATAGGAAAGATGAGCCGTAATGGGCTTGAACGCAACAAAATAGGCCACTTCGTTCCCCACATTACCTTCAATCGCTTTTAAATTGAAAACATAATGGAAATAAGACAATTCCAGAATAGAATATCTATCGGGTACAAAAAGTGGAATTCCACGAGGACCTCATTTAGGACCGCGCTGTATCTTCACTTTATAAAATATTATGGTATTAGGAGACGTGATTTATATTTTATGTTTAAAATAAACGTCACTAGGTAAGAAAAACATGATTACCCTTCAAAGTCCAATCTTTATGTATTTTGCTATGATGGATGAGGGGTAGACCATAAAAACCAACGATATGGATTACATTCTCCTTAATCTATATTTTATCGTCCTCGTGAACTCGATTGGTTTTTGTCGTCATAAACAACTCGTGCGCAACTGTAAAGATGTCATCATAAAGCATAATCTCGTCCTTCGTCTATTACATACAAGACTTGCTTCATCTAGCTAATGCCATTATAGAGACACTTTGTTTTTCCATTGCAATCTTCTCATCAATTCCCATGGGAGTTAGCTAACGTCAATCAAACTGCCTTAGTTGTTTATTTCATCATCGTTGCTCACAGGAGCAGTTTCATCATTATTACGTAATAATTGTGCCATAACTATAGCTTGTTATTGCACTATACCAGTTAGTAGATCTAGTTTATTGTGCGTCGACACGCACATAGGTATTGTTATCCGTTATAAATTATCCAAAGTAAAGACATATTTTTCCGAGGCATTGACCATATCGCTTTATAAGTCTTATTCAACTCATGACACCTCGGCCTACAAAAGTCAACAGCTATGTGGGAACAACCTACGCAGACCAGTTGAGAATTAGAAATCTATGTAGGCTTGATTGCGTCCAACCACTCGCCACAACGATTATCTTAATAAGTGGTCATTTTGTCCTAGACGGGTAATTGTTGGGAATTTTCCTTGAGATTCCTTCTAAAGCCACAACAGACGAAAAAAGCTAATGACAGCTTAGCTATGCGCCTATATTCCCTTATTTCTTTTAAGATTCATTTTGTCTTTATTTAGCCATCTGAATTGTTATTAATCATGTTTTTTTTATTTTTAGGTAAGCCTCATCAGTTTGTGATACTTCTAGCTTCTCTATGGCTTCGACGTCGTAAGTATTTAGTTCGTATAATTTTATTACTCTTTTAATTTCTCCTCAAGGGCAAAAACGTATACACTGCCAGCTCTGCCACTTATCAGCATTGAAAACTCACTTGAATGTTTTTATCGATGCCATAAAATTTTATTGAAACATGAAGTTCCAAAGTTCCAACAGTGGAAACAATAAATAAGCTGAATTATGGTTGAGTAAACGATCTCTCATAATATCTTTGGCGATTTAACGTGGGAATGCAAATCCCATAGGAACATTGACAACATCGTTGAGTTTTTTGTTTATGTTAATTTAAAATAAGAAATACATAATCTAATATTCCGAAGCCAATAACATAATTTCTATAGTCCCTTTTACGACCATAATTTCACTCAAGTACAAATCTCTAACCACATTCTCTCATAATCGTTAAACTCGAGCAGTAATTTGATCAAATTTAAATAAATGTCCAACAATAAAACAATAAGCATAGCTATCATCGTAATTTATGCTGGTTCGTGCGTTTCTCTGGTTATATAATCTGACATATTTTAGTTTGGGTCATAAAAAGGTTAAAATTTAGATGGTGCCTTCCATTGTCATCATCATTATAGTAATAGTCAACCTTACCCGTGTTTTATAAGAGCGCATCTATCCTTTAGCTCCGGTGCTTCAAATTCCAAAACGGGGTGTTTAGACTTTTGTTATTTGCTCATCAACGTCTTTCTTGTTCTGAATAGCTACTAAGCTAAGCATCACTCAGTTTGCACAACCACTTCAAAGTATAACATGCTTTATATCCACATTATGGTTCCCACCTTTTTCTTCGGCAGTATTTAGTGGGTTTTTGTTTCATT
This sequence comes from Philereme transversata, assembly GCA_963924445.1. Lineage (NCBI taxonomy): Eukaryota > Metazoa > Arthropoda > Insecta > Lepidoptera > Geometridae > Philereme > Philereme transversata. Next base: position 25,207,063 of record OZ004344.1, on the reverse strand, counting down.
CGGCTGAACAAATACGGGAGTGTGTGAAAGCAAATTCAAGAGAAGTGTTACCAAAAATTGGTCAAGTTCTTCATTCCCTAGATTGATTAAGAGTCATTTCGAGTTAAACTGTTTTTTCAGACACAAGTTCATAACAGCATTGAGATTAGAGACTATTAAGGATTACTTATCATTGGAGTAGTTTATTTTCGTTCTGGTCGAGATAAGTAGTTCAAGGGGTATCTAATTCCCAGGCAAGTGGGTTACTATTACTATGAAGGGCCTTCACAATTGTTTTTTGTCCCACTAACCGCATTCTGGAACAAATGGATTCAGATAAGAATGTTTTGTCTTTACGAGTATTTAAGCGTTTCTAACTAATATCGTTGGCCCAAAAAAATTCCAGGTATTAAAGAGTTTGTAGCATATCTTTAAACTTCTCTATTTTGTAACACGCATGTGTTTCATCACGCCATGAGATGAGGCTTATTGGTACCTTACCTACCTATTAACCTGGACCTTCCACAACGATTTGTTTTCAAACGCAAACTAAGATGCCTCAGGGTAACTTATTAGATCCCCTTATGTTCTTAGCTTCTGCAGATGCCTGGACACGTCCAACGTTGCACGTTTGTGTAATCAAAGTAATTGCCCACCAGTGTCTCTTGGACAGTAATTGATGGTACTGCTCCTTTCAACTTTGTCTTCATTCCGAGAATCGCAATTACGCTCTTCTTTATCGAGGTGTCTTATTCAGTTGTTAGAGACATGATCCAAAGAAATTATAATCTCAGGAATCACTGTCCCTAACAAACTCACCGCCGAAAAGCGGCGAGCGATACCTTGCATTTGTGTGAGTGCCGAAAATGCCTAACATTATTAATACCAAAAGTTAAATAGTCTAAACTCGACTTTATTCCGCAGATTAAAAGTTTCATTTCAAGCATTCGCATTTTGGAGATATGACGTTATGAAATGAAGCAGCTGTTAAGTCGTAAAAATTTATTGCCTTCTTTTGTCCTTTAAAAAACTGTTGACTTTAACGGTATGGCAATAAGGTCGGATTCAAAATGTGCTGTTCGAAGATCGTAAAATTACTCCGTTCGGAACAGAAGTGTGGAGGAGTAGAAACGTACACAATATTTTTTTGTTGAGAAATGAAATTTCGAATCTATTACGTAGGGATAAATAATTTGTTAACCAAATTCAAAAGTCGGATTTTTTAATAATCGGATAGTTTGATAAAATCTTTCATTTTTACAGGCTCCTATTCAGTTTAATGTGCCTCGTTGTCTTGTCTATCGTTTATAGGTAATAAAATATTGCGATATTAGACCTGCCCGGTTTCTGATTTGAGTTGAAATTTTGCATGCATATGCGACATGAAGCTGATCTCATGATGCAGTAAGATGGTGCATCATCAGATGCTTAAACTAAACTACACAACAACATCGACTTTAGGTTCATTTGATCTGTCTTAACTAGTATTCGGATCCTAAATGATATCCAGGTCAGGGTTTAATGACGGAGCCAGGCTATGGGAACTCTGTAATAAAATGACATAGTTACATCGAGTGTGGGCTCGTTCGATTAGTGTTAAAGAGTATTCTTTACCTAGATGATATCCAGGGTCTGATGATGGAGCCAGAAGATGGCTATGGGAACTGTGATTAAACGATGCCACCTCATCGAGTTTTTGGGCTCGATTAATTTGTCTTGCCGACTACTCGGGTCCTAGATGAATTCTCTTCTCTACAATAATAAAATCGTAAATCTCCCTTCAATGTATGAGACCGAGGTCAATGATGCAAAAAGGAGGGTCATAACATTTTCATCCTCGCGTACGAAGTTCCCGGGCAACCTCTTGTTTTGAATAAAATCGAATTTTGTATTGTATACAATATTGCAGAACCATGTTTAGTACTAGAACTTTAACAGTATAGGCAGAAATCAGCAAAAAGTAAATATTGCAAGAAGTAGGACAAAGATATAGAGTGCTGTAAGCCTAGCTAAGAGTTTCAATTTCTCTTTTGCTGTTAATTGTGTATTTTGTAACAGATAACGAGCAGTTGACATTAGGCTATTGTACTTCAGATAAAGGGGCTTGGTGGCGCTGGTGGTAAAAATGCCTGTATTTTTAGTACCGAAAATTTATCTCGTTGCCCACAATTTAACGGTAGGGTAGGCTACCGCATGTTTTTTTAATGAATTTGATAAAAATAAAACACGAGAGTTATTTGTTTCATGAAGGTAGTTTTAGAATTGGCCGCATCTGATTAGTATATAATGCTTACTAATAAAATTGTTTTTTAAACTTGTTAAAATGTTTTTAGTATGCGACTCCATTCATTCGAAATTTAATGTAGTCCGGTTCATTGGTCTTCGGTCACGTACAGATAAATGAACGATGCAACGCGAGGGAAAGGGACAGTAGCGTAGCGTAGTCGTGTGTCTGTAGTTACAAATATTTCCGTAAAATATTGTTTTAAAGCATATTATAGACTAATTCAAAATCAAATTCATCAAATTATCAAACTTTAAGGTAATACTCACCGGAAATACGAAATTCCATCTTTTTTTAATGTAGTTAAAGTGTTGTTTTTGCAACTTTTGACGGAGCACTTGGGCATGTTGTCACTTCGACGGCAAGCGCGCGACTAAGAGCCGAGAGTGCTTAAGCGGCGTTTAAGCACTCTCCAGCGTGGACGTCCTTGACGGGCCGATCGTATATCTAGTATTTTATTGATCGTTGACATGATCACACTAACACAGCGTGTTCCTAGAAGCCCTACAAAATACTTATTAGACAGTATCATGTTTTCTTTCCACTCCAAAAAGGAAAGGGATGCACTGTCACCCATCTTGCTCATTTACTATTCGAGAGCGATCGTAAAACGATTTTCGGAATGCACAAAAAATTGTTTAGGTTTTTTCAAGACGGGAACGAGGCGCGTTGTAAAAAACCTTTGGAAGTCTTCTTTTTGGATATCGTACGAACTACGAACGACGTCATAAATAAACTACTAAAGAGTAGTTTTTTGTGATACTGTTTGAATTTTGTTGATGCCATCCAACGGTCAACTACAACGAGCGGTGGTATTGCGTGTTATTATTGCGTTTTACATTTTCTTATCTAGTGAAACTGGGTCAAACATAATCTAATATGTTTCGCAATCCAACGTCAGCATACTCTGTATCCGCTGCTTTGTTTTCAACTGTGTGCTCCATCGAGCGAGGCTTTTGAGAAGTGATCTTTTAATTGGTCAGAAATTGTGTTGCGTCTATCTAGGGGAAGCTGCATGGCCACTAGATGCAATCTCGTCAGAGATGCGCGGTCAATGACCGAGCGAGCGAGACGGCAGATTGTGTGTGAGCATGACAGTCGAATGCGCGTACGCACAGAAAAGGAATGGAAATTATTGTGTTTGTTATCCTTTTTTCTGCCTGTAGGAGTGTTTGAGTGCGTGTGTGCGTCTAATACTGAGCCCTGTCCTGATGCGTTTGTTATTGTTTAACAATCTAGTGCGGTACATGCATTTGGAATCTTAAAAAGGAATTTTATTTTTATCAACATGCTACGCCTCACATGTATACAAGTTAATATAAAAAGGAATTTCTTAACAAAAGACCTCTGAGTTTTATGTCACCGTCTTCGCTTCGAGTCCTTTCAAAGGCACAAAGCGCAGCACTCAAATCCTCCTAAAAAGGATTAGAGGCACAATGCCTAAGGCCAAAACAGTTTTGTTGCTTATTCGAGTTCACATCGTAACGACACGTCTCTGCCCTTATTCTAGCATCAATAGAATTTCACGCTAGATATTTGTTTAAAAAAACCATCATCTGTCACCTGTCACTGCCAAACGTCACTTTTCCCGCTAAACGCGATCCGCAAGTTGATTCCCAGAAGACGAGTTACTCTCGCTTCGGTAAATTCTAATGATTATGCATCAGCATCAACGGAACCTGCACACGGATTCTGCATCCACGAGCTCACGCAACGGACAATGTGCATTCAGCTATTCACATTCAAATTTATAAAAAAACCAGCTCACAATCGCATAAAATGCACTGTTTATTGCTCAAAATACACAAATAATGCCGGTCTCATCGTCATTGAGGGTCAAACTGTTGCCATTGTTGCCTAAGTTGTCCGCTTTCAATGGGAATAGGTTACGAAGGGACAAAGGTGGTGACATCTCTAAGAAAGAATAGGGCGCTCTAGTCCGAGAGGTTATGCTAATGAGATTTAATTGAGTTTATAATGGTCAGGATGATGGATGAGCGTTAGGGTACTAGGGTCGCTGGAGCGCAAAAATACCATGACTCAGCTTTACTAATTCAAAACGCAAACGTAGCTGGGACAACAATGCAGCCCCGAGGTGATAGAATCACCATTAAAACGAAACATTCTAAATGATTCCCCAAACACACAACAATGAACATTGTCTCACATTATCACAAAGCAAATTAACACAAAAAGCTTTGAATATTTTTAAAACAACTATCCGAGCGGCCTCCTTAAAGTCTGGCGTCGTGCGGTAGGTCTGAGCCGTAAATACAGGAACTCTGTAAACAATAAGCACGTGCTCCTCTATTTAACGTATCGCCGACAAAGATACGCTGTCTTATAGGATGGGAATGGGAAGAAATAAATCAAACATCTAACGGTTGCTCGGACGCGTAAACCAAACATTTCAAAATATAATCGATTACATTTCGCTACTAGGCGACCAGTACCAAAGTACCAATTCAATGCTCAGTAGTCAGTAGGCGCTGAAAAATTAAGGCCAATGATAAAGTTGTCATAGTATTACAAAGTATTAATAGCAATATCGAATAGACATGCTGTCTGCCATGCCAGTTATTTGCAATAAAATTATCACGTTGATAAAAAACGATACGCAAGTTATTGCACGTTTCTTCGCGAGCATATAATTGGGGCAAAGGGCAAAGACCAGCCTTTTGTGAACAATAGAGAACATGTCAATAGCTGCCGTCTTATGGTGTTGCAATGAACAGGCACAATCGACAGTCAAATCAATTGTGTTCAATTTCATGTCTCTTACCACAAGCTGGCGCAAGAGTTTACCGTGTTAAACGATGATTACACACCCAATCTATTAGTAGTACGTCTCAAAACAAACACGACTTTATCTGGCAAGCTTATTGACACAGGTGTAAATCTGTATTCCTGCAGAGTTTTTAAAATTTTGACTCTATTGTTACACAGAGCTAATCGATATCTACCAGCAAATACTTCTAGCGAAAATATTACGTTTGCGCATGTTATCAGTTTCCGTTGTCATCGGTTTACATATACATATGTACTTACATTGTGGACAATAACGACACGCTGCCATGCAGTCTGTTTCGTCAATAACACAAATACCTACATAGCATTACCAACATTTACGTCAATGATGTTTTGCTGGCACTGCAACCACGCATCCATGCGAACATCATGCTAATATTGTTTTGTTTTGTCTCTGTGCAAGAGAAAATTCTTGATTCAGAAAAGAAAATGTATCGGTTTCAATTCTAGCTTTTCAATAAGTGTATTCAAGACGCGCGTAAGAATGTTTAACCTGCTTTCTTTGATGTCATCAAAGCTTAAGAGTTTGTTCGACGCGTTATAAGATGACTTCTATTTGGAATATAGAATCTATCTTCAACTCTTGACAGAGACACTTATTTACTCGTAGTATTGAATGCTGAAATTACTTTCGATATTATTCAAATGTTCCACTCTCTACCAACCAAGCTATGGTTGAATACTCCAATTGAATAACCATTTGTTATCACCAGTGTAAAATCAGTTCCCACATGTAATTTGTGTTCATTATTTTACTTATTCTAATTACGTTGCACCCTCCCCCTGTTCAAAGGGCTCGTTCTAAAAAGATTTTTGGAGATTTAATTTGTGTGAACCACTAAAGTTGATACGCTACGTTGACTTCTGATTTAAGTTGTTTATTTTAGATTCTACCGTTTGGTTATTTAAATCGTTATTGCAATTAACTGAATGTTTGAGGTCTCAATCGTTGTTTACTGTATTGGACTAATATAGCTGATAGTTATTTGAATCTCTATCTTTAACAAATTCTATTAATTATATTTTATATAATACGCTTTTGAGTTTCATATTTTTCGTCTTTAATCTTCCACTTAAACTTATACTTTTTACAAATAACGTACTGTTTTAAAATCAATCTAACAGATCTTTCTGTGATTCTGTTTTCTATAGAAATATACGTGCCTGTGCGATAGTGTCAACTAGCAACTGCAAAACATGATTAATGCATTTTCCGATACCGTAACTATCGTTTCCGATAACTGGCAACCTTGGATGAATGCCATAAACCATGGCATACTTTAACTGTTACGATGCAATATAACTGTTATTCGTTTAATATTATTTGAATTAACAAGTTTTTGCATCTATCATTGCCATTGGCAAAGTTATCATTGGCGTCTTTGACTTCCAACTCAAGTATGGTCAAGTCTTTTTATTATTCACTGTAATCTCAAAGGTTAACACTTTAAAAGCAAATAAACATGAGAATTATAATTAAATTGCACATAATTTTCCATTGTTCGTTCAGTTGTTGATAATTTTACCACATGCTTATAACGGGGACGGGAGGAAAACCTCATTAGGAAATTATAAGAGCGTTAGCTATAAGAGTTTGTATACATTGATATCAAGTGCTGTTGATTCTGTGATGAATAAAATAATAATAAATAATTATCGTGACATAGAGATAAATATGGCTTTTCATATATTTTTTATTTTAAATAATATTGAACAACAATGCTCACATGAGCAAGATACAATAAACGGCCAAATTAAGCTGTTTGTAGTTTGCACCAGGATTATAAGATGAGTCATTTCACTTGTTGTTTATTCGTCACCATATGTTAGTTCAGTGGCCAGGTTCAGGTAGCCTAAATGTATGATAATAAGTATATCAGCTTACATTTCTGTTTCTGTAATTACAAACGAAACAATAGTCTCAAATTGGGCCATGAATGCATCGTCTAGTTATGTTCATATATGACTCACAGCACCAAAATATATTTTCTTTCAATTGTAACAAACAAATTAATTCATACCAAAACGCTTTACAATAAAAACAAAGGGCCATAGTTCTCACAGTTGGGCTTGGTACACGCCAATCTCACCGGGACTGACTATTTTAGCATACATTAACACTTGAATCTCAACACTTGTAAGTTACAACAATCAAAACATTGTACCTTACAGCATATTCGTTACGCCTCGATGGCCAACAGTTACATTCTATGTAATTAAGGGATTTGGTAATTGTATTGTTTGTTATAAAGACTTGTACAATTTCGGCCCTTTGTTAATAGAACAATAGAACACATACATATACGAATTGTTATTATTGTGTCACCGAACAGTCTTCTTTGAACGTTAAATTTTTTTAATTTATTATATTCATCATCGTTTAAATCTACTATGACTATGTTCATCATAAAATTCTAGAAATCTGGTCTGTAAACAAACATTATCAAACGTCAAACAGCATCAAATCTCAAACAAAACAATAAAATTCCCATACTATCCCAAAGTTCACCAATTTCAAATGTATTAATCCAATCCAGTTTGGAACATTTGCATTGCAACTGGTTTTCAGCGCTGCTTTCTCATAATTCGCTATCGTTACACAATTGCAATTTGCATATCTAGCCACAAGTCCACCACTCAAGTGATTTTCAGGGTGCATTTTCACACTTGAAAGTTGTGAAACCTGTGATCTTGATGAGTATTTGTAAGTTTGTAACATCTGATGAATATTGTTGAATAATGTTGACAATTGTTAGATAGATAGATAAATTCATTTATTGCACACCATTAAATACAAACATTTATAAGAAAATACACTCTTAAATAATAAGTACAATGCGCGGCCTTATCGCTAAAAGCGATCTCTTCCAGGCAACTTTTGGATGGACAGGATCTATGTGAACAAAATAAGGACGGCGGCGTAAATCCGATATTATTAGTACACGTATATTTATAAAAATATAGATAATATAAAATAAAATGCATAATTATAATGTATAATATAATATAATAATATAATTGTTAATCTTTCTTTAGTATTTTCAGTTTCGTAATTTTTTAGTTTCCTTGTAAATTAACTTAAGTATATACCGTTGTACCATTTATCTGCTAATTAGCATATCTAGTAAACATTCATTACAATCCATTGCGTTTTGTGTGTCACACATCCGTTACACACCTGTTCGGTTCACGTCTAGTTTATAAATTTGCAATATTTACGTACCCTGTCTGTACTATGTATTTAGTTTTACCAAATATTGGTCTTAGTCTCAGGTTTATTTCAAAAAGCCTTTTCATCGTCGGTCGGTATGATAAATACAGTTTATGCTGTTGATGGCACTTAAAGGTATAAATTATACAAGAGTTTTACGGCCAGTGCAGTAACGGTTCTCCAAACGCCTTTCGCATATAAAAAGAACAATTAATTTTACTACTCAATATGTCGTTAAAATTCATCGTATTTCCTTTCCCAAGACCGCTTTGACCCATATTCACTAAAATAATTATTAGTTGCATAGCTTGCATAGTAATAGTATCCGTCAATGCTTGACCAATCGCTTTTATGATGTGACCCTGTACCCCGGTCAGTCTCACTGTTTAATTGCACCACCTCATACAACCCTTTGTTGAACTTTCACACGTTTTAAAATGTAGGATTTGTCCATCAAAATGACCGGTCAGCTCGTTAAAGCTCGTTCGAGAAATATTAAACGAACCCTGAATAATAATGTCGTAAAAATAATATTTATATCAAAAATAGTCCCGAAAATCCTTTCAATCAAAACGGTTATTTATGATGACTAAAACCAAAGCGCATCCTAATCGCTACATTAGTATACTAATTAGAACATCGTGACGGTCAAAAATTTGTATTTGATTAGATTAATACTTTATTCGAGGCTAGAGATACCCTGGGTGGTCCTTCGAATCACGTACCACGATTATATCAACGCACATTAGGTTTTTTGTAGTCGTCGGGAGCCTCGTGACCAAAAAACCTAATAGAAGCATTAAAAGCATCCTTCAAAATCAATGCTTAAAAAATAACCATCCTGTATCAGGTTCTTGTGTGCCAAAGGTTACCGCTCTTAAGGAGATAACGCTAATGTCACGCTTAGAACTTTAAAAGCTTTCAAGAGCCATAAAACTGAGTGAAAATTTCTTGCCAAATAATATGCAGCTGTGATATATGCTTCTAACTACACCCACTTACGTATTTTTCAAGTCCCAATGATTCTAAAATCCTGCCTCTATATTTCTAGCCAGTTCAAGCAACTTTCTAGTTAGAAACTCTAGCACTTGATTGCAACTAGTAATTTGAGTGGGTAACGCGAGAATGGAACCCAATAGGTCGAGAGAGAGTTAGCCAGATGGGCCAGGGCATCTGGCATCGAGCGGCATTCTAAGCCACTACACCGATTATAGTTGCCGAATTCGACCCATCTGCCAAATGTTGCTGTTTTACACTAGGAAAATGAAATTTGCAAAGTATAAATTGTAAAATTTTTCAATGTTGTGTTTTTAAGACACAAATAAATTAGATAATACAGATTAATTTAAATCAGGCATTGGCGTGAATATTTACGTTAGACTTTAGGATTATATTTTAATCAATTCCAGCAGAGTCGATGTGCTGTCATCAAGTTTCAGACACCCAAAAGCATTGTTAAATAGCTGATACCATTTGATATCAAAATGTTACAATCGTCTCGTTATGACGCTAGCTAACGTCTAACGTAAATATTTCTACTACATCTGACGAATATTTGTAAATTCGACAAACATTATGAAGCAAAGAGAAACGCAGCTACCTATTGTTTGACTCGGCCTCAATACCCAAACCGTGTCCAAACTCAACGTCCGAATTTTGAATGGTCCTGATGTTAATTCTCATTAATTTACCTAACAATAGAGTCCTATTACAGTTAGCAGAAACATCTAAATAGAGATTACACCGGTTCCCCAAACATGCTCGATTTAACTCCCAAACGCGAATTCGTTAAACATGTAAGATTATCTTGAGAAAAAGTTCTGTTAACCTGTTGTGCATGTATTATATTAGCACCAGCTATTGTGATATTATTCCATATATTCATGGGTAAACACACACCGTCCTTTGTGTCTATTGTTGGGGTAATACTTAGCAGCATCACCCCTCGTGGTAATGCCATCTTTTCTCTTTATTGTCTCCCTAGTTTCTCTCATCTTTCTAAAATCGGTGCACAGTTCAACGCCATTGTCTCCCTTGTGAGATGAATCTATACGAATTTCAGAGGTCAGACTTCTTAGAGTGACCTTAGGTCATTAGACAATAAACTAATCCTTGTTTACTATTGTAAAACCGATGTTTAACCGATTCTTCTCAGAAGTGGTCCATAATAGACATCTCAGAACAATGCTTGGACAATGCACAATGATTTTTTGTTCTTTATGATATTTAGCTACCGTTCCGGCCGTTGGACGTTTATTGCAGGTATTATCGATTGTATTGTTCCCAATTTATAACGTTTCCAGTTTTGAATAACTATCGTGGGAACTTGTGTTCTGTTTGTTGTTTCTCTGAAATGTTTGAAGGGGTTTATTTTAGTTGATTCTTGCGAAAGATCAGTAGCCGGCCAAATGTTCGACTCGAGAAGCCCAGAGCGACAGTGTGATTTATTTTATGATGATATAAAGTTCGAGGTGCGGTTCTTCATTGATTGCTTTGCGATTTGACGCAAGATACAACTGCAGTATATTTGTTTTACTTCAAAATTAATGCATTTTTATCTCAAAACTTTTTGTTACCATTTAAAAAGAGTGCCAGACGCCCCAAGGTCTGAGTCCCACGTACGCTTACGCAGCGTATTCCGGTAGCTATGTTGGAACTTACAAGCCTATCGAGATATGTCGGCGCTTTGATCGTTTGTGGGACCGTATCCTTTGAACTCGCCGCCTGGGTCCTCTACCAGCAGGGTGCAATAGATTACCACTTTATTATCCTCGTATTTATGAACTGTTATTCGATGGCAAGAACACCCACACGGTAGCTGAGTGATCATTACATATCGATATTAAGACTTGAACAAATCAAGGTGAATTTAACAAGTTATTAAAATAATTCGAGGTCGCTGAAAGGACCAGATACTCGGTACAATCATCTAGTCTTCTTGGTAACGCGATATTGCAGAAACAAGCAGTGTAGCAATATTATAGTACTGCAATAGTCTGCACGACTGAACAATATACAGCTTTAGTTATTTTCCACGATTCTTGAATATTTCTAAACATTTCACTCACGCAACCGTTGTATAAATACGGATAATTTCCTATAATAATAGATGCAAGATACATAAACTGCTTGAAAGAAATAGAAGCTGCAGAAAGTACTCAGGCTATTATGTAATCACCCAGTCGACTCGGGAACAAGTAGCAATTTACTCTTCACTCCATGTCTCAGTGTTACCTCACCACACCTGTTCTATGATCAGAGTCATTGTCCTGGCATATACTATATCTTCTATCATTCTACAGGGTAGTCGCCCTCACTACACTACGCTTGTGTCACAAAAAGGTGATCATCCTTCTACGGACAAAGGTTTTTCTTAATGCCTTATGAGGTTACAATAATTGTGTGAGGACTGAGGGCTCCAATTAAATAGTGTTTAGCTTATCCGGTTTTGTACAATCAAAGAAATCATCACTTCCTTGATTAATGTGAATAAAATGTCTGCAGCTTCATATCAAGGATTAATAAAGCTTTCAGAGCGTTGAACTTTTAAATCTTCTGACTCCAGATTTAAATCTCGGACACATGAGTGAAATTGAGAAATTATTGCATGACAAAGTGAGATAAACGCAAGTCTGGATACTGCGCAGTGTAATGAAATTCGCAACGGTGAAAGCTGAGAATGTACACATGTATATCCTTCAGGTATAATATAATTGAAAGGTTGTCTGTAAGCTTGTGAATCGGCGAAGCGGCTGGACGTAAAGATGTCAGGAAATTCGACAGTAACACATAAATGCTGATTGTAATTGTCATACAATGCCAACACAGAATTGTAGATGCCTGCAGAAATAGTTTGACTAGCATCTAAAGCGAAACATGATCATTCTGGTGTCGGATTTATCTTTTTGATAATATTATATGTATCATTTTTGTACGCGGGTGAGATTCACTGTCAAAACCCTTCATTAAAAGTAAAGAAAAAATAATAATGGTAGATCAAACCATGCATTTAAATATAACTAGAAACATATTAATCCATAAATTGAATAAGGTTTTCTTTGGAAATTACAATAAAAACGCTAGAAACTCAATACGTTTCTGAAAATTCGTCTTTTTTGCTGCTGCCTCTAAAAGAAACATACTTTATTACAAACAAGTAACAAACACGCAACGCCTTCCATTTCGCTTACTTTCACAATGGTGTACACGCCCCCCGGCGGTTTCTAGCTTGTTTCATTTGCCATTTAACTTCGAGAAAGTAAGTTTTCTTCGTCAATAACTGATACGAAATATTCTAGTACTGCGATTTAACCTCTAGGCTTCTAAGATAAATCAATATCGTTATAGCAACAAATACTTAGATCTAAAGTAGTTGATTGCATTTCAATGACTAAGAACTTTTGCTTTGCTGATGAGTACTTTTTATAATACTAGCTGCCATCGGCGGCTTCGCACGCGTGGTTTGTTAATAAAAACCTTTTCCTTCTTCGGTGCAGTCAGGTAAAAAGTAGCCTATGTCCCAATCGCGGCCATAATCCATCTGTATACCGAATTTTCTATGAAATCGATTTGGCCGATTAGTCGTGAAAACGTAACAAACAGAGAGACAAGAGTTACTTTCGAATTTATAATATTTGTAGTAATGGCTAAAAGGGTCGACCAACATATCAATGCACCATCGACTTTCATTTCACCGAGAAAACCAATAGATTTTTTTGGAAAAACTTCAATAAAATAAACATCGACAATCGAATCGACATCAATTTACTCGCAGTAGAGTTGTTGCTAAGACGAAACTTGTGAAACTAAAGACACTATGACTTGATCATCCAATATTTGATGATAAACTAAACAGATCATAACCTCGATTATTCACTAACGAGAAAAGCAAAGTCTGCTCTAAAAGAAACAAAAACTGTGAAGATAAAACGATGCAAAAATTAGTTCCTAATTCGAGCCAAACACTTAATAACGACATCCTGTTTGAGCGATTCTAGATAATAACAGACTTCGGATTCAAGTCTAGACTTAGCTCGAACCCATAATTTGTGCGAAGTACGAACCCTGTTTGGAAGCGGAAAACCATACTCAAAATTCAAGGCAAAGATAAAATAAAATTACATTATAGTAATACCATTCGTTTGCAGTAAATGGGTTATTCAATTTAACCAGAATTGTGCTATGACTCAGGTTCGCAAAAATACTCAACTATTTGTTTCGACAGCTTTGTTTGATTGGAAAGAAAGGACTCAAGAGCAATTCGATGATAATTCCTTCTACTCCATTAAAAAAGGTCAAGAACTGCTTACATAACATAGAGAGCCCCAATAAAATGTATCAGATAAATACTTTTAACAAAATGTTAAGAGCTCAATACAACTACCTGGTCGCTTATTTGTTTAGGCTGCCACGTCTCAAAACCAGTAGCCGAGAGTATACATATAAATATATGCGAGTGCCGTGCGGGATTACTTTTTGTTGCTTTTTTTACTGTCCAGTCACCAGTTGCACTAGAACTCCTTTTCTAGGGTTGTACTATACTGTAGCTACCTACGCTTGTTTTGTTCGTCCGTCGAGTCGAGTGGCAGCTACCAGCGTATCCGCAGTTAGTAGTACAGCGAGTTTTGACATCGTCTCGCCTTTCACTTGGCCTAGATATTTGGGAACTGGTTAGTTATCAACAATGCAAGCCATTTGAGTCCATTGCGACTGCTAACAATGCGCTTCCTGTGATGCAGCTGTAAAAAAGTCGAGGACTTTAATTTGTTGGTTGTATTAAGGGCTCTATGATCGATATACTTATGTGAAACCAGTTATAAAATCCTTCGAAGTCACCTAACAGGCACAGCCCTACAGGGATCTCGTTATGACGCTACAAATCTCGTAAGATCCGAACTCATTTACGACCCAATGGAGGCAGCCCTGCCCGTAAACGAATAAAATAAAAAGGTGGTGCGCTAGGGCAGGCGGGGCAACCTGTTTCGAGGGACGTGGTTCCGACGCCCACGCCTGACAAATCTGCGTTTGTTACTATACCAGCAACGTGGTATATCTACGTGTGGAACACACTAATTACGTTGCTAGATAGCTATAGCTCTCGTCTCGCGCCCGTTCATGCTGGGACTTGTTTCGACAAGAGGAAACGTCACAGCTACGGACCGCGCTCTCAAATTCTTAAAAAGTTTGATGCATACACAAAGATATTTACGAGCGTATAATGTGTAGGCAGGCAGGCACGGCACAGTCTATCGTTGTCTCGATCGTGATGTTACAATTTCTCTCAAAACAGAACTCGTCAAAAGACTTACGTTTCAACATGTGCCCTTCGATACTCGTGTCCCTGTAATTACGGGAACAATGGGAGGGCCCCACTCCATTTGGGTTTTGGACTTTGACTGTAATGAGGAGCACGTTTCCTCGTCCTGAATCGTGACCTGCGGCCCCTCCTGACTCATTCCCACAAAGCAGCAGTTTCGACAATTGTGTGCAGCCGCAAGGATCTTAAATGTATTCGTAAACAACTTTAAAGTTCGTAATTTTCATTTCACCACAGCAATTTGGTGAGATTATTGTAATGACATCTGGTGCTCGAGAGGGCTCACCATTCTCTTTCAAAGAGTTGTCATTATACAACAGTAAACCACCTGCAGATGGTGTTTCTTTTCAACTGGCCAATTTAAATTGCCGCTCACTGATATGTCCAATTATTTACCACAGCAACAGACATTTTTGTAAAACTTTTTTTTATATTTTATTTTCTCTTCGTTTGTTAGACAACACATTATGTAGAATGATGTTGTCCAATTCAACACACTCCACAATTAACTATTCATGATACGAGTCGTGATTCTTAGGAGTCCTACGGAGCCATCAAAGTGTCAAAGCAACGCCTCACTTCCACTGAAAAAAAAAGTCAATTTGACGCTACTCACAGGATGACATGATATTTTTTCTAGCTTTCATCCTTCCAATTTCATCGTTCGTCATGACTTAAGTTTTTTATCTAAAGTTATAAAGATTCAGTCGGTGTTGCAGAGACGGATGCGTGCTCATCAGACACGGCCTTCGCACGCACGTGCATTGCATTTTACTGCACTGTTGCCTGTTGCTATGCGTTCGCTTGGAACAGTCTTGGTAACACTTGTTCCATTCAATTCATCTTCAATTCTCTCATCATTTTCTTTGAAACTCTATCCAGTTCGTATTATTCCTTAGCTTTTAACAACTCTACTTACAATAAAGAATTCATCTTTATCAATATCTACCTACTACACTTTTTAGTATCCATATTTTGTAGTAAAGCGTGAGTATTTAGTTTCATAAATTTTGGTGTCGGTGAACAAATATTTAAAATTCTTCGATATGATACTCGCGGCCTTTAAAACGTGTATTGTTAATACACGATTGGCGCCGAAACTCCGCCCGAACAGGTTTCGTTGGTCTTAATGAATTTTTTTCAGAGTACGATGAACAAATTTATAGCTCTACTGGTACATGAGGTTGCGAGAACGGTCGCGCCGATATTTAGGTCGCCAGAAATAAACGTGCTCCCACTGGTTCGCCTCTACGTGGATGACATTACCACTGCCAGGACGAGATTAGTACAGCAAATGTTGAGGTGACCGAACCTGAAAGAACCAATTATTTAAAAGTAAATTATGATATAGACTCAAAAATCATTAATATAAGTATTGATAAGATAAATGAGTATATAGTGATAAATAATTTCACAAACGATATTCTTATCAATAAAAAAGTAGAACGGTTCATGCGTACGGTAAAGTTACAAAAGGTTACCAAACATTTTCCGCAATACTCAAGGTCTCTACCATTTTAAAATTATTACGCTAACTTATCGTAGTAAAGTAAGTACATACTATCAAAACCGTACTATATTAGCCTAAACACGATAAAAGATGATAATACCCGTGATAATGTGTGTGTGAGTTGTTTGCGCGGTCCACACGACCATACTATGCTATGCGCACGCGCACGATCTCCAAGGCCATTTTGTTTACGCGTACGCCCGCATCATGTTTACGCATGTTCGATATTAAACGGCTAACTGAAATAACCAACGCCCCTAAACAATATTCGCGATGAGGAAGTACTCCGCAAATCGGTTCACCTGTATCAATGAGAAAATGGCGCGAAACGCTCCGTTGAATGTTTGGCGGGAAACTTCATTACACAATTCTGTGAAAGTATTTTCACCGCATCTCAGCGTTTTTAGCATTTTATTATTTGCTTTGTGTTTACGTGTCAGTAATTTATCTTTTGTATTCATTTTTATGTCATTATTATTGATATTTTTATATATTATGGACCACGTTGTCGTAAAGTTATGTAATATCATGAAAATTCAGCGAGATAGGTTCAATATTCAGTTGAAGTACGAATTGACTTTTCTATTTCCTTTTTCACGTTATCATTTTCATCTAGGGTTATTATTTCCATAACCACGTGCTCGGTTACATACAATTTGGCGGGAAATGGAGACGTCTGGTTGGCCTTGACTCTCGTGACGTCATTGACATAGTTCCCGGCTGCAGAAACCGCTGCTTTTTGCCGTAATTCAAACAATTATTATTATTATTATTGACCTATAATATGGCCTTCGCGCCATCTTCGTAGTTAAATTACTTACTTCTAAACTTTTCCTTAATGGTTTTATGCTCATTTTCTTTCTACATTCCATTTTTTTCTTAACTATTTTAAGTAGTTATATTCAATACTTTATATTCAGATTTTGAACCAAAAATACCAAGAATACAAATTATTATCTTCAGTAGACCCTTTTCACCAACGTTCTTGGTAAAATTGTAGTCCGTCTTTCATGTTTTATCAAACTTCAGGTCATAATATCAGTATACGAGTATAAACAATTTAGCAGTCCCGACTCTATTGACCATTTGACACCCAAATCGTCTCAACCTTGAGAACTTCTCTCGTTGCTATGCCATTTTTTGTTAGATGTTTATTTAGTTTCGTTCTTTGATGATCATTGACCAACTCTAGCGTGTTTGCTTCTGTTTTTCGTTGAATCTTCATAAAAAGTTCATAAACCGTCAGTGTGGATTTTTTCTTTATCTAATTGATTCCTTTTATAGTATTATTATTGACGATAATATAATTCCGAACACACCCATCTTACTCAATATCGATATTTTAATTTACGGTTCTGAGAATTTCATTATTTTTAACTACTTTGAAAGCACCCTCGAAGACTTAAACCAGTAACTCACAGCCGAAGAACATTACAGTACAGATTAAACAGTAGTAAAAATGTCGTAAAAGTTTTATAGTTATTAAGGGCATTTTGAAAACCAGAAATAACGTTCACAAAGGGTGTCGCCGCCCCCAGGGATTAGAAAAAAGGATTCCGGTACATTAAGAGCGCTAGAACTACTTTTTTACTGGCCTTTCCTCTGGATAGAGTCGTAAAGATGTCAACTGCCGTAAGGCCACAGGCGTCCGGGATCTTAACGAACCTTTAACTCCGAGATTTTACCGCGCGGGCACGCCTAAGATGTTTTATTTTATGCATGGCTGTATGTGTCGCGTCAGACTCCCTCGTAAAGTGCATCGTACTAAAGTAGTTTCGTTTCCTCTTTTCAGATTTCCTGAAGCCCCGCAAGCGCCTGTCGAACAGCGCCAAGAAGTCCCCGGGGCACAGCCACAAGCACGAGTGCGGGCACGGCGCCCACATCCGCCCGCCCAAAGTGGCGCGCCTCGCGCAGACCAACTTCAAGCGGAGCAGCTAGGTCGCCTCCACCAGACCCGTGCAGAATTGAACGCAATATCCGCAATGGACCAATCTCAATTCGGGCAGCTACTACCCCAGCCTCGATCGATTCGATCATGTCTGATTCTGAACTCTGAAACGTCAATTTCGTGCAAGGTCGTTATGGCTTGAAAATTTTATGTGTTAATTTATTTTTTGTCTTAGAACAAAATTAAAATAATGTTAAGTAATTTGTAAAATAGTTTGCAGAATATTGGTCGCGTTTATTATAATTTAATATATTATTTTAATGTTTAGGAGTGTCACACAAAACATCACATCTCATTTTGCTCAACGTTTCACCGCGTGCAGATTTCTACAGATTTTCCAAATTTCATGATTTGATATCCTCAACTTGCAAATATTGAAATGTGACAATTAAATATAAGTTTATTATGATCTCTTTCAATAAATTAAGTTATATTTAAGTTATAGTTAAGGTATCATGATAACAGTAAGATTTGGCTCATTTGATACTACCTGTGTACGTCTCTCGTGAAGGTCACAATAATAAATGTCTTGAAAATGTTAAGACGCGTCGTTAAAGAAATATAATTTCTGTTACGTGCGCGTCTAAATATTTTTGATTAATTCTAAAAGTTCTCTCGTACATTCGCTTCGCCTCGGCGAGGAAGGTACGAAAGATCTTCAGCAAAATTTATATTTCTCAAAAGTAAACAAAGGTTAGTTTAAGATAAATACAAATACTCAATTTAATATATTTTGTTACCTGCCCGTAACAGAATAAGTGAAATGGTAAAAGTAATTTTGCAAAATAATGTTAATGAATGATAAGTAGTTAATTTTTACTTCGGGACTTTGAGTATTTGTCTTTTAACAATATTACTCCCTGGATTTATCTAGCTTAATTGTTTTGTTGTTGTATTTTAATGGATTATATAACTTTATCATTTATTGACTATTATTTTATCGGATTTCTAAAACTTTAGCCTATTGCAATACCCTGCAGCCGTTCACTGAGATATTGTTTCTAATCGCGATCTTTTATGAAAAGTACAAATTTCTCATCAGTTTTAGGTCGAAAGATCGCGATTTTCACATAATTTAAAAGACAAACCATTTCGTAGTTTCATCATTCATTCTCATCACTTAGGATCTTATTTTTCAGTACGTTTCGTATGATTATTTTATAGAATACAACTGTGGGTTGTATATGTTTAATGTAAACTTACTAGCCAAAGGTCAGTGTTCGGTGGATCCGACGAAACTTGGATAAAAATGAAATTTATAATGAATTTTTGCATAACTTGACAAGTGAAAGCACTATTTACAATTACTTACAATGTTGTAAACATTTTATGACGCGTAGAAGTATCTACTTTATGATTTGTTTCTAGATTTTGATTGACTTGTTCGAATTTTATGAATTGTGTTTCAGTGTGTTTTCTCCCAGACAGACTAGTGTTTGTTATACTCATTTTGCAATAGTTGTTACCTTGGATAGGCAGAAGCATGTAAGCAACAAAGTATTAATGAGTCAAATCATTTCTATACTCTCTAGCTTGTATGTTTATGCAGTTTTTCCAGACTTTCACTGAATTACATTAACAATGGGCAAATCTCTTTTTAATTAACAAGAAACAAAGTATCCTTAGAAATAGATATGCAATGGCCTATATTATGCGTATCCTTTTGAAAGATTTTTGTGTTTTTCCAGTTTTTTTCAATAAATATTTAATTTGTCTGCGAGATAACATCAAAAATATTTAATTTAATATTGTTGTTTGATATGTCTATTCAGACGTTAGGTACCCACGTGCCAAATGCCTCGGAAACATGACTGGGTCTGAATCTATTCAGTTTAATTTTAATTTTCTCTTTTTAAAAACCTGTGATGTATTAAATATGATCTCAGAACATAATTTTATGCAATTATCATATTTAATATTTTTGTTTAAAAGTTGGTAGTTTGCAACTTATCCCTGGAGCGAAGATTTGAGTTGAGAAATAATTTAATACATCCAATTAATATAATTTTGTTTATTAGATTAAGTAATGTGTTTCTGTACTGTTTGTGTAAATGACTGATGCACATGTTTTGTGAAACTGTATTTAGGAATGGAATTCTTGGCACTGTAAATAATACGCACTCAAGTGTAATTATGAAGCGGAGTCTTAAATTATGGAACGTGTTTAACGGAACTTGATAGGGATACACAAAAATAATATATTTGTACGTTTAATGTTTCATTGAGCTGCAGAGGCGATAATCTGTTATGCAATAAATAAGCAATATAATATAAAACTAGCGGACCCTGGTTCGTACTTATTCAACTGCATTATGTATTTATACTCCTGTACGATGTCGTATCTAAAATATTATGTAATGTATACTTAAAACTTAAGTAAAAAGCTTATTTCAGTCCGTATCTTGTTGTTTATTTTATTCTACCCTTCCCAAAAGTAAGAATTCGTTAGGCATGGCCACAGCCAATAATCTACTGGGAGTTCTGGTAAAATTCCGGGGTTCTTGTGAAGATATCGCGTAAAAGCCTGAGGCCAATTAAAATTTACAATCGAATTAACAGTTTGACAATTCGTTCATATACTCTGTGGCTTCTGCTTTAGCATCGGGGGAACAAATAAAAACGCAGTGTTGTTATAAAATGATAGATAGATTCTTTATTGCACACTAAACAAACAAAGAAATACACAAAAATAAAGGTTAGTACAATGAGCGGTCTTATCGCTGAAAGCGATCTCTTCCAGACAACCTTCGGATGGGCAGGAAAAACATAATCAAAAAGACGACGGTGTATCTTATGTTCATAAACCTATGTACACTTACTAATAAAAACTAAGATCAAAAAAAGAGGGTATCTTTCTGGCAAAGCGACACGGTGTGAAGAGATCTGTGTTGGCGAGCCCGGGGGTCTCCTGGCCTCATGCCGGAACGTGTGGCAGTCGCAATCAGGACCAGTGTGACCATTTTTAGTACTAAATTGGTATATTTGAGGCTCCGAAGAATGGCGATAGCATATTTTTAGTATATTACTAAATATTGGTACAATTTCAATTTTCATGGTATTTTATTGGTATATTCACCTGGCAACCGTGAAAACGAAAAAACTAATTAAGTCAAGATCGTTTCCTAATTACGCTTTCTTTGATGCGCACTGAGTTCTTTGTAGCAATCTTTCTCTTTTACACACCGAGTGAATGAATGTTTGTCAGTTTTATTTCATTAAATTTTATTGTCTATGCTATCTGAAGATTTTTGCCTTATTTGGTATTTGTGTTTCGATTACTTCGGTCGGTTTATGGTGGTTGTTTCACTATGAAGCGCAAATATAAACAAAAATATAATGCGGCATGGGAACAAAACCCGGAATTCCCTTCTTGGTTAACCAAAGATAAATATAGTGAAAATGCTATGTGTAAAGCCTGTGAAGTGACGTTTTTAAGTAGAATCGCTACAATAAAGTCTCATGCCGAGACAGAAAAACATCGTATAAAGATTATACATTACAGTGGACAGAGAAAGGTAAGTTATCAAAAACTAAGATTTATTTACGTAGACGTAGTTTCGATTTAGAATAAACAATTTTGATTAAAAAAATATGTGTTTTATTTGCAATATTTTAAAAATATGAAACAAATATTTTAGTAGCATTTTGGTATAATTGAATTTTCTTTTTAGTATTTTTTAGTATAATTCAAAGATTCCGTTGGTAAGTTTATAAAATTTGAAACGGTCACACTGATCAGGACTTAGTGCGTGCTATACACACACCAACAAACACATGCGTAGGTGCGTAATGCGTGCTTTGTCATAGGACCATGCATGTATCGATCGACAAGTGTTTGGGAAGTTGAACTTAGGTTTTAAATGCATTTGTAAACTAGCGCAATTTGTATAAAAAAAAGAGCGATTGTAGCAAGTTTTGATACATGGTACCCACCTATCTACTTGCGTTAGAAACTCCACTAGTGAGGTAACAACAAACAAGTTGTAACAGTCCATGAAGCGGCACAAAAGATAAAGCCGCGTTGATACAATCAATAGTATCATCCGCTTGGGCAAGATACAAGATTTATTTACAATTGTTCTTTACGAGCATCGCAAACTACTGATTACTGAGCGCATTTTTATTAATTAGGGGGTAAAGTAGTTTTTCAATCAATGTTCACTTAAAAAAATCAAGAGACCTTTGATCACTTTTGCTACCATCAGAGGAGCGTCAAGCAAGGCATCATAACTACCTATCATGTCTAAGCCCACTTTGATTGTCAACGCAGCTATGAGCCTAGCTAGACGATAATGGTAATTGGATCTCATGACAAGACAATGATGAGAGATATTCTAACCACTGGGCGTGTAGGTATAGGTAAGTAATAATTAAATAAAACCACATGTTGATGCTCGTATGAAAATGTTTATTGATATCACAATCAAGTCTACACATCTACCCATATTACCCATCGTATTCAACACGCCTAGAATACATAGATGATACATAGAGATACACCGTAAAAGCCACATGACTGAGTCGTATAATCTAATACAATTTTACCAATAAAACAGTTACTATCTGTATTAAATGCAAAATGTTCAGACGTGCTATAAAACATTCATTATCTAAGTAGGTACCTACTAATATCCCAACTACGTGTTACAACAATCCAATTAGTGAGGAAAATTAACTTCTATGATTGAAAAGTTCTAATCAGTACAATATTATCGATTGTGGCAACTTATATCGTGTAAATACAGTCCGGAGTTAAAAATAACAACCAAAATGCTCGAACATGCACTTTGGTCTGAATAGGCAGGTTAACGTTTGCCAATTTCGCTACACTCGCTAATTCGTTGGCTGGCGAAATATAATATCTTCTCATGATGCTTATTCGAAACATTTGGATCGCATTTTTATCATACTTATGTTTAAAATAATATACTTTGAGCTACAAGTTAGTTGCAGATAATTAGACACGAGAAAAGATAAAGAAAAGTAGTTAGTTAATAATGTTCGTGGCAAAAGAAGTTATTGTCTTAAAACACACAAATACACGGAGATACGGCAATTCAAACATTTAAATAACTTCAGAACAGCAAGCACGGTTATCCCACCGATTATAATTATAATATTTAATAAATAGGTACAATATCTATTTAATTATTATTTACAAATTACAATAGAATTACACTTAGGCACATCAATTTTTATAAAATTACTTTTAATCAAAAAAGTGATTTTTCACAGCTATTCTACCACGAATATAGTTCACAGTGATTATAATAATTTAAATGTGATTAGGTCGTTATCAATTTTACAACAAAAACTAGATATTTAGTAAGAATATTTAAAGAAATATGCAATATTACCATATTTTAACTTTAAGAGTTTACGGATTACGACATTCATCAAAATATTTTATTAAAAAAGTTAACGCGACTTCTTTCACTTATATAATTCTATGTATATAAGGAAAGAGCTTAAAGCCTTCAGACTGTTGGGGATGTTTGATAAATTTGTACTTTAATTTCCCCATCGTCACCGCTAACCGTAGCATTAATATTACAAGTACCTATTATCATTGTGTTAGTATATCAGTTAAATCTAATTTGGTCATAAATCTACATTACAAACACTAGTCTAGCATAAAATAGGTGTAATATGTAGTAACAGGCGCAAACGCGCAACATCAAAACACTGAGAGGACGCTAAGAACATTTATCAGAATTTAGTGTTACGAACATTAAAATTGATTTGACAAAAATCACATCGAAACGAGATATCGAAATAAGTTATCTAGAAAATTGCGCCTACGACAAAGATCGAACGGTGAGAACAGACATTAGATAAAGTTCAGGGGTTTGGGTAATGACGAAGATTTCGTGGTAATCATATTATATTACCTTGCACATAACATATTTAATAAAAGCCTAGCTAGAGGGTAGGCTGATCCGTCGCATCCATTTATGTTCAAATCTTTCTCGGGTACGTAGGTATGCGAGAAAAAGCTGCCTGAAATCTTTTAGTTACACTCTGACTTCGGGTTTATGTTGCCCTAAGATATAGAGAAGTTCACTCAGTCAATACAAAACCTATCACCTACTTAGCAAAATAGGTGAATGTTTAAGCTGAGTTCATTACCTTCTGCATATTCTCGCAGAGCCATTAGGAATCTAATAACCAAACCCCTATACCCATTTATTTCCCCGACAAAGAGAGTAAAATACAGACAAATATAACATATGGATATATTACTAGGACACGACATCTACTAAGTATATTCCCTAAAATTATATCGTCATAACCATTAGTGACGTGAGGATTAAAAAGTATTTCTAATCGTCTGTTCACATCGGCGGTACTAGACCTAACTAATCCTAATAATGCCTTCTACAGCCACAGCTCGTATATAAATCTTTGATAAAGTTTCTAATTCAAAAAGCCACTGGCTACTGCTATTATTTTATATCCCTGATATTCTTTGAGAGTTAAGTTTTGGACGCCTTTAATTTGTAAACGACAATCCGAGGTTTACAACTAAAGGATTCCAAGCCTTGTTTATCTTAATACTAAAGGCCTAATCACCCTATAAGCTCTAGATAAATATAAAATATTTTAGACATCTATATTATAATTAATTGTAGTAAGTCGGTTTGGTGTTGAAGTTATGCTATAAGACCGTACGCGAAGACTGTTCGCAGCCAAGTAATGAGCCGTTCACTGGCTCATCATCATAGGTAAAGTATGTATGTACGTGTATCATTTAAAATCTCAAAAACTACTTAACCGATTCTGAAAATTTCACTGATAGAAAGCTTTAACATCCTTGAATGCCATTTTGATAAAAAAATAAATTGTTTTAGTACGAAATTACAATATTTGTAAATCAAGTCGAAGAAAAACGCCCTGCTTGGCGCTGTAGAAATTGCAAGCGGGTTAGTTAGTTAAGTTACAAAAATCCAAGAGACAAGCCAGAGTTAAAACTATAAACTGATCTGCGAACTGACTTCGTTTACGTAGTCCTTTACGATTAGAAAGAAAAGACAGTCAGGCTGCCTGCCCCTTACAGAAAATGGACGGCAAAACATCTTGGTAAAAACGGTGCAACATACACAACTGTGAAGCTGTACTTATTTTAAAACTGACGTAAATACGAAACATCAACCTTGTTACCACATAAAGTTACCTACTGTTAAACTTGTGTTTAAAAAATTCCTGACCGATTATCGTATAGGATTTTTTTAACACGCGCCAAACAGTGTTTAATTCTTTTTGTAGTAAGACCCCAAGAATCTAGACTAAACACGTAGAAAAGGGTAAAGTACATTTCTACCGGTGACGAGCCGTGTGCGCAATAGATTTATGAGGTACTAAATTGTCTATTGCGCAGGAGTTCGGCTAAATTTAAAGTACATAGGTAGTTATATCGGTCGTAAGTACCTACTTACAGAAGTCCGAATAATCTTAAACTGCGCTCAGGTGCGAATCTAGACAGAAAACGGTGTATGCTTGATTCTTGCAGTTTGGTTTTGGGTACAAAATTATAAAACAAAAATGTAGAATATATGATCTTACAGTTTAAAATTGTGCACCCCTTCACAGCGTCTACTTTGAAGTTTACTTACCACGTTTCAAAATGATCCTTGATGATTATAAATAAGGATTTTAGATTTCAAGATCTATACGCTACGGACTGCGATATGTAGGTACTTACGCGTCACAATAACTAACTACATCCATTGTATTAGAAGACGGTGTCAAAATAATGTTTATAAACATTGGCCTATGAGTTATAATTGTATTTCCAACTATTTGAAAAGCTTAACTTTATTATCACACAGTATTATCTAGAACATCGAATATTACAAAAGTTACGGCTATAGAATACTAAGTTCAGCGGCGCGCTAATTTTATAAATTACAATTACATTAACAAACATGTGACATTATTTCAGACTTGTAAAAGAGAGTTTTGAAATCCATTTGTTCCCATCCACGCCACCTAGCGATTGCCTGCGTGAACCACGCAGGCGTTGTCAATAATACCACAGAGAATTAAACTAATAATACGAAATACGGTGTAGAATCGGCCAAATTAATTTACCATGCTGCAAAATATCCTTTTCTAATAATGTTCGTTACTTTTCTACGTATCTGACGACTTTCAATTCATTTTATTCTAGTACACTTGACGTGAGAATGATTTGCGATTTCAGTGGTAATCTGGATTTGGCCGACTGTATACACCATCTTAATTCTGCGATAGTCCCATTGAAATAATTAATTCGAAGCTGTTTCACGCGATAACGTTTCGAATGATCATGGCGATTTTAAAATGGTGCCTAACATCAAAAAACGTTTTTTTTTATATTAACTATTAGTAAGATACAAATTGTAAACAGCTAAAACACAGGTGCTTGGAACAACTATGAAACAGTCAATTTATTTATTTTTATAATTAGAATTAATGAACAAACAGCAGTAATTTAAATTTGTATAAATTTCTTGGCTTCTATGATTAAGAAGGTAGGTAGTTAAAAAACATTACGTTATTAAAAAAAAACCATTATACGCTTTGTAAATTGGTGTTCTATGTTGTGCTGTATGTAATACAAATTACTATTTAGGTACTTATTGTAAGGCGAATTTCCATTACTATTTCTTAGAGATATGCTTCTACACATAAGTGGTACATACTGACTACACATCAAATAATTTAAGTATTTATATTTACCCACGTACTGATTCTAATGTAAATAAGTATATGTATGACTCTATATTATGTAATACGTCTATTTTGTATACGACTTACTGATAAAACTATTGATACTAAAAAGGGGCAAGGTAGGTATCTAATGCAAATAATATGAATAATTATTGTCTGACACTGGGTTATTGTCGAGACAGCAGCTTTGGCCTACAGCCACGACTTGCCCTTCTCCAAGCTGTGGTATTGTTTATAGAACTCTCTAGACGTATTCCAAACAAGCTTTCTACCTACGCAACACAAAATGTACTGTGCAAGACAGGCCCAAAATAAAGGAATGGAAAGGTTTAAATAAAAATAAAATAAAAAGGGATATTTGGATGTTTATTTACAACTCGCTCTCTAATAATAAACTAATATGATTATTATTGAAGAAAAACTTAAGCAACATCAGTGCTTTATCCCAAGATTACCCACATTATCGATTTTAAAACATGTTAATGATATCGGCTTGCTCCACACAAGTCGCTACACGCTAAATTAAAACATAAAATACCCAATTATAGTTATCCAATCATAGACACCACTCCATACTCAGTTAATACAAATCAATTGTTGAAACAAACGTTTAAGCTAAAGTTTCACCGACACACACACACTACTGATAATCACAGTGGTAAATATCACTACTGATAATCACAGTGGTAAATATCACTAATGATAATCACAGTGGTAAAGATCACTACTGATCATCACAGTGGTAAAGATCCCGCTGTTGTGCGACTAATAACAAACAGTATTAAATGTATCTTACGAGGAGTATTTGTACATTACATCGGTAATACATAATACAATATTATTGTATACATCAGCAAAGCAATACAAGGAGTCAGGCTCTATGACTGATCCGAGTCTAATTCTCTAATTCATCGCTGTGCGGTGAAACCAAACAAATAATTATAATTAACAGCTAAATATACATACACGGGGCATTCCGTTCAGATGTATCGCAAAATGCAAATATAAACAATTAAAATTTTATTGCAACAACCCAAAATTTACATAATTGTTTTCTCACCAAGTAATAAGTTAAAATTGAGTAAAATCACAGAAACGCGCTGAATAACAGACTTCCATCAATGTATTTTTTTATACACACAATAAGACCGACTATTTTATACTATATGCCCCATATACACTACGTAATAATAAGGCAATGAAATATAAGCTGATTTAAAACTAGGGAAAGTGAAAAAATATAGGTAATGTTAACATTCCATTAAGCTTAAATTAAACCCAAAAACTCTGTAAGATCCTTAAAGTAATTAAATCACTACGTACTAAAGTACTCGGGAGGCAAAACATAGGATATAAGGCTGCGTACAGTATGTACGAGTAAATATAATATGTGCACGTTACGAACAGAGATCAATC
This sequence comes from Philereme transversata, assembly GCA_963924445.1. Lineage (NCBI taxonomy): Eukaryota > Metazoa > Arthropoda > Insecta > Lepidoptera > Geometridae > Philereme > Philereme transversata. Next base: position 25,178,879 of record OZ004344.1, on the reverse strand, counting down.
ACTAAAGCCTCTGCAGAGGTACTCGCTACAACACGGCCATTACAAATGAGAGTAGGACTTAGTATACAATTATAATATTACTAGCTTCCGCCCGCGGCTTCGCACGCGTGGTTTGTCAACAACAAGTAGCCTGTGTTAATCCAGGTTATAAACGTACACACCAGATTTCATCGAAATCAGTTCAGCGGTTACGACGTGAAAGAGTAACAAACATCCACACATACATCCAAACTTTCGCGTTTGTAATATTAATGGGATTTATGAGGAAAACACATTTTTTTTGTACCATTTTGGTGACGTACAAGCATACGGTCCTCCTGATGGTAAGCGGTCACCTGTAGTATAGACATTTGTAATACCAATGGCACCTGTTGTCAACATACATAAAGTTGAAAAGTCTGTGTGCCTGTAATTTCATTAGTTAATTACTAGTATGAAGAATTGATAGTCTTCATAGTAAAATCAATATTATAAAATCATTACACGACAATTATTGCACAAATCAAAATTAATACTATTTTTATTATTTACCAAGCAATAAAGGCGTAATTTTCAATTATTTCTCGTTTCGACCATTCAGTCCAATATTTCACGTACATAATTGAAAATAATTGATTGATCAATAATAAAATACAGTTACATATTTGTAATATTTTTAAAATTCTAAGGCTCACTGCTCATTTCAAAGTGCATAATAACCAAGCATTATAATGAGAACGTCTAACTGCAAGAGAGAAAAAAAAGTATGACCTGGAAATTATTATATAAAGAGTAAAAAATAGTAATGTGATGGTTTCTACGCACGAGCGGCCAAGCCCGTGTGTAGCAGCCACAATAGATTAACATTAAGTTAGTCAAAATATTAAAGAAAATTCAATTGAAAATACCAAAACCCTATTTTAGACATACTTAGAAATGATTGCAAAAAAGTAAACGTTAGCAAAATCAATACAATGCTTGATATAATAAAAATTTAAAAACAAATTAGGCTCCGAATACACCAACAGCCCTATGTAACTAAATTATTGTCAGGCAGCAAAGCTATCAACTAAACATAATAATAGTCATCTCATTAAAATTTCCGTGATAAGGATGTAAGACAAAATACAAGAACACCGTTAATATGTGAATATAAATAAACCACTTAAACTAGTTATAATACTATTGAAAGCGAATAATTAAAAACGGGAAAGACACCACAACTGACTGAAAATCCATTCAAATTGAATCATATAACATGTTGACTATAAAAGTTGTACGACATAACTTATTTTAATACTAATATACAGATTGAACAATACACGCTCAGGCGTGCCGCGGCTAAGGCGAGTTCACATTGGAGAAAAAATGCTTTATAATCGATCAACTCTATTTTATATTTTTAACAGGCTTTCAAGCTTTAACACCCCCCTCAAACGCCGGACGAGAGGGCGAACATAGTTTCTGCCCTGGATAAAAAAAAATCTAGATCCGGGGATGTTTATAAACGCCTTAACTCATATTCATCATATTCTGTGAGATTATTCTCGGCAGTGCGAACTAGCCATTGTCACAGCAACTTCTCTAACACCAAGGTAAAAGAACAAGGCCTGCCTGCTGGCATACAGTGATCGATAGTGACATACAAACTAACACAAACCGCGGTCACCTAATTATAATTAGCATATCGCGTCATTAAACTAAATAGACTGCAAAAGTCGTAAAATAATTGCATTTTAATATATTTTTAATATTTTTAAATACGCTTTCAATTAATGAGAATTAGTTTTAACTTTTTTTTTGTTCTATCTAACGTGAATAAACATGCATTACACTCTTAGATAACTATTAGTGTGTACTAAATTGTTTTATAAAAAGGGTATCTTTACTTCCTTAAATACAGTTGAAAGTACGTCTATAGTTTAAGACCATCACCGCGCCTACACACTTAATTATTCTAAAATATTCATTAATATATTATAACTCCCTTTATTATATTTTAAGTTATTAAACACAGCATAAATGTTTTGTTTGTTTGTATGATCAAACCGAGTGCGCTCACTCCACTAACTCTAAATGATATGGAACGTAAGAAACACCTCCGAATATCTAAAGCAAACCGTTATTACTAAGACACTAGTTCAAAAACAAATCATTAATTGACAAAATCATCGCCACATAATCGTCACTAAAATATATTCAAATCATTACCGGTGCCATGTCCATACATATGATACGCTGGCAACACAGCGCGCTCGCTCACTTCCCATTTAGTAATCGCTACTAATAAATTCCTATTCAACATTTGGTATAAACATTAGTTTTCTAACATAAAATATTAGTAAATGCAACTCTACTCTCCGCTCTTGCAGCAAAAAAAAAATTACAATATACAAGTGTCTGCCATTACGGTCTAAAGCATCAAAACGAAATAAACGCGACTAGCCTAATACAATCAGTAACTTGCGCGACACATGAGCGCACTAAAATATATTACACTAATCTAAAATTAATAAACATTCCATTAAGTAAATAATAACAGCGATCAGCGTACGGCGAGTACATATAATTAGAAACCGCCGTGCAATCACAATTTGTACAGAAATCGATTTACTAGCTACTAGCTACTAGCGATGTCAACCGAAAGGAACATTCTAGACGCGCGCGGTACACACTAGTCATAGTTTTGTTTAAAAATTGCAGTGTGATTCTGTCGTTCAATATATCCTTCCCTTTCAACTTCTATCCCACTCAAACGCCCTTGCCAATTTGAGAAAATCGATTATAATAAAGATTATCGATAAGAGACGTCGAGTGCAAGTCACAATAAGTATTAGCCGTGGTTAGAATCACGATACAAATCCAATTTCTAAAAGCTACAACACCAATAATAATTTGCTACCATTATTCATTAAAACAGCCTAAACATTAAAATTTACGTGAGAATCATCAAAATACCGAATCTAACGTTCATATTGAATATATAGCTGACGTTTGCATCCCTTCGACCGAGAATCACGAATGACACAATATCTTAAGGTCATCTATCGCAATAATCACTCGTTTTAAAGATGCAACTACACCAAAACCACAAACAAAAAATACGATACAATACACAAAGGTAAAGATAATTATATAAGACAGTGAATCTTAAAAAGTCCAAATCACTTTCACCTTGAATCATCTTCCATTAGTATAATCCTATTTCGACGTGGACTGCTATCCAATGCTGTTCACACTGAATAACTGTACACATGTCCCAAGTTGCTTGAGCAATCATTACTCAGTTTCACAATCTTTGTAAATACTGGGACACAATTTAGTTTCAAGAGTATCCCAGAAGTAAGCAAAAGTAGGACACTTTTTTAATTTCATTATACCCATAAATAAAGGGGCATTTTAATATTTTTCGTGATGTTTAAAGTCACTCATCGAGGTTTTAACATTCCTTGTGCCCCAAAATTTCTTGGGCTGAAAACTGGGACAGCACCTTTCATGATTTTATGACGTCACAAGGCCAAAAAGAACAAACTTGCTCGTAGAGTCGACATTCGAAAGTGCCTGGTAGCTCTTAGAATGTTTCGCAGAAAGTCAAGTTTGAAGAACATAAGCCCAGTCAAGTCGAATGCTTCAGCCTCTTCGCATAATCCCAGGCACTTGCGGCTGTATCCTTCCAACTAGTGCTGCAAATTGGCACCAGGTCGTATAAATGTTCAACAGTGTAAGGGCCCCGATGTGAAGAGTTCAAGTGTGTCCCAGTAATTTTGACATCAGGGCTGGTTACTCGGTGAACCACAAATGCTGCTGTGGATGCTGCGGTACCAGGTATGTGGGCGAGTACGGTTGCAGGTAGCCGGGCAGACGGGCTCCACTCGCGTGGTGCGCCGGCGGGGGCGCCGCGACGCCGCCTACGCCGCCGCTGGAAATCAAACATTTGTTATTAGATACAAACATTACAAAGTGGCTGAAAAGTTCATCATTAGGTTGGCTTTCCACCACTTACTACTTACTAGCTTCGCTAAGCGGTGAGCAAGAAAATAACAATAATATTATAAATGCGAAAGTTTGGATATTTGTTTATTTATTTATTTGTTTGTTACTCAATCACGTCGTGACGGTTGAACCGATTTGAATTAAATTTTGTATGTACGTTAGATTATAATCTGGAACATAGGCTACTTTTTATCACATATATCAGCTCCTACGAGACAAAAATGGTGTGTCAAGTTGCAACAGCGAGTTTAGCTTTATTTCTAGGTTACATACACATTTAGTAGTGTAACGCGTACGAAGTCGCGGGTAACAGCTAGAAACACCAATAAGATAGCTGCGCTGTGGCTAAATAAATGAAGAAATCCTATTGGTGATTTTTTTCTTCGCTCACCGCTTAGCTATCTCGCACAACCCTGGTGGAAAGGAAGCCTTATATGGCTTGGAACTAAAACTTATGAATACAAAAAACAATAAAGTTTCTCTCTCTAAGTTACAATATGAGTAGAAATATTAGAATCTAATATTCCTATAAGAGTTTTCATTACCCTGATTGGGCAGGTTTATAAGGTATCCTTTTGGTAATCATATTCTGACAAAACTCTTTGAAAACGCGAACAAATAGTTTTAATCCGTTATTGAATTTGTATTATATCAAATAGTATTTTTATTTTTCTAGTGTTATTGCAACCTTCCTCTTGATACGAGGATGCACTACAATTTGTGCTACCAGGCTCTGTCACGTCAGGGTCGAAATTAGTGAGAGGATTCAGATTACGACTCGCGCCGTTGGCTCCATCTACAGGAAAACTTGTAGTTTTTGACCCGTTTAATGCCAAACGTCACAGTTCAGTACGTTGACAAGAGATGTCGCATTGCTTATTTCTAATACATACTATTTTATTTTTATACTGTTATCCGTGTCGACCGAGTGCGTAGCACCATGCTGCGCTCACTTATCGCCATTGCAGATGTAGGGAAGAGATCGGCTGGACTTAAAGAGGTGGAACTGGTGCATTCAATGCACTCCGAGAAATGGGCCCATATTGTGACACCATGGACGCCTGAAGACGGAGGGCGACGTCGGGGTCGGCCGAGAAAGCGTTGGCGGGACGATTTCGACACTTTCCAAAGAGGATGGTGGGAGATACCGACAGATAGGGATGCTTGGAGGGACTGGGGGGGCGACCTTTGCCCAGCAGTGGGACGAGATAGGTTAGAGAAAAAAAAAGAGTGTTATTCGAATATTTATGTTACGTAATACTTACGTATGATAATGGTAGGTAGGCACGTACAACGGCGGCGGCAGGTAGTTGCCGGGCGAGACTCCGCCGCCGGGCGACAGCACTCCGCCGCTGCTTGTCCTGAACACATACATTTCAAATAAGTAAATGTTTAAAAAATTGTGTGTTTAACAAATTCCGTGTTTGTGTGGAAAAAAATTCCTATACAAAAATTAAATACACATACAAAAATATTAATTTTGTATCCGTTTTTAAATTGTATTAATACAACAGTTATATTTAAAATAAAATACAAGACAACAAAATAGGTCGTCACTCAGCGGTGTGCCAGTGTAGCGTACAGCTACTGTAGCGCTGGTATTATGTGACGCCTTTAGTGCGTGTGAAAAATAAAAACCAGAAAATATAAACACCCACATATTTATCAAGTTTACATCTAGAAGTTAACAAAATTTACAAAAAAATAAAAATATTACACAATCCAATTGGTAAAGATTGTTTTAAAACGCACTAAACAGTAGTTTAACTTTTTTGTGTTTTCAAGGTTAGTGTTTTAATGAAGTTAGTACTAAAAATCGCAAAATACGACACTTTCACATTTAATATTTAAAAACTTACGTAGTTTAATTAGTTATTATTTCTGTTTTTAACTTATAGATTACTTCAATTTTAATATTTTGATACGTAATGAAGCACTCGTGACTATTATGTACACAGTGACGGAATGAAAAGGTTCGTCAATTTTCAAATTGATTCGTTCAACGTATCGCGACTACACCTTTTGAAACTTTGTTACAGAATATACCGAGTTAGAAAAAATAATGATTAACTGTTCGTTAAAGTTCACAATTATTCAGATCAAAGTTGTTTGACTATTTATCTTGTCAAAAAGATTTAATTGATTCTTGCATTACTGCTGTAAGCGAAAACCGACTCTAAGGTGACGAACCTTTCCATTCCGTCACTGTATTTGTACTTAGATAAAATATTAATTTATCTATTTATTGAATTATTCATTTATATTTTGAAAGAAAACCAATACTAAGCAAAAATTATTCAGCAAAATGCTGAGCCATACTAATTTTTAGACACAGAGCTCAACACACTAATACGGTTCTGAATTAGATAGTGTTTCTCAATATAATAGCATGTTAGTAATTATTATTAAGATCATAGAAATGAATTTGGGATCCGATACACTCCAAATGATTAAAACACAGATAATTTGTTAAACAAAATGTCAGCTTGATAGTCTTCGATCTTCATGTCGCATGTCGAAGGGACAAAAGTGGAACGTACAAATAATTTTTTTTTTCATAGTGGTATTTCTGTGTTAGTAATTTGTTCCAAAATAAATGTTTTATTTATATCTTTAAAAAATGCAACGTACTTATAATGTGGGTGTGGCGGTGGTGCGTGGTGATGCCAGGCGTGCTTGTGAGCCTGCGGCGGCGCGGCCACGCTCACGCTCACGCCGCCCACGCCTCCCACGCCCGCCACGCTTGTAGGCAGGTACTCTCGACATCCACCGTTCTGTAACACAGACACTAACGTCAGCGAATCTGCTCAAGATCATCAACTTATGACAAAGTGACTCTGCTGCAGTATCACACAGATATTATAAATGTGAAAGTTTGGATGTCTGTTTGTTTGTTATTCAATCACGTCGTAACGACAGAACCGATTTCGATGAAATTTGGTATATACGTAGATTATAACCTGGATTACCACATAAGCTACTTTTGATCTCATAAATCAGTTCCCATGGGATAAAAATGGGGTGTCAAGTTGCAACAGCGGGTTTAGCTTTATTTCTAAATTACCTACACATTTAGAAGTGTAACGCGTACGAAGTCGCGGGCAACAGCTAGTAATTAATATACTCTTTAACATACAAACAAGATAACTGGTAGCATACAAGGACTGAAATTTAATAAAGATTTTGGAGTTTAATTATAGATTATGCTGAGTTAGTATTAACTATTGGTTAATTAACGTCCTCCGTGGCGTAGTATTTAAGCTATTCATAACGAAAAGATAATTCATTAAACAAGGTTTGGGTGATTTTACATTAACGGTTTTGTTAGAGTGTCTTGTTAGTTTGTCACAGTGGGGATTTGCGAGCGTGTTCCGAGCGGGGCGATCAGTCAACGTGCTCGCTGCGTGTGCGAAGCGACATCGCCGCGGGTGCGCAGCGGGCTCGCGACGTGCACGCGAGCGCCAGTGTATTTATAGAGCGTTCACAAATCGCCTCGCTGGATACACGCTTGCAAATTGTGAGTGTGATAACGCCCGTACGCAATGCAACTCCGTGTACTTACACTATCCCTCTTGTTGTGTTGAACGGGTACGTATTGGTTACATTGGTAATCGTTCGTTTGGCGTACTGTCGATCCACTCTGTAAAAAGAAACGTTTGTTATAACAAAATTATCGTTATTATTATAAATTATAACATTATCTATTCTATCCAATATTATGACGACCTTCGTGGTGCAGTGGGCGAATAGCCGGCTGAGATGCAGGAGGTAGCGGGTTCGATCCCCGCCGCGGAACAAATGTTTGCATGATCTACAGATATTTGTTCCGGGTCTGGTGGTTTCTCTATACATATATTATAAGTATGTATTTACAAAAAAAATGTATATAAGTATTCTATCAGTTATCTGGGTCCCATAGTACAAGCTCTGCTTAGTTTGGGGCTAGATAGCGTTGTGTGAAATGTCCAGCAATATTTATTATTTATTTATTTATCTTTGTTATAACAAAAATCCTCTCCACCCAAAGGTTGTCTGGAACAGATCGCTTCTAAGCGATAAGACCGCCCATTGTACTATTTGCTTTGTGTTTCTATTTTTTTTGTTTATTTTGTGTACAATAAAGTGTTTTAATTCTTTCATTCGTGAGATTGTTGAAAGGAATAAAGATACGTCAATTTAACACAGTTTTATTTCACATTAACACAAAATTCCTTAAATTACTAAAAAACAAGTAATTTTTTAACAAAACCGGCTTCGAAATTCAGTAAATAAAAATAAAATCGGAAACATAACTGTAAAATGAAAATAAAACTTCTACATTATTTTTAGGGAGCTTTCAATTGGTCTAAGAGCCGGTGAAGATCGACCTTCACCGATCTGATAACCAGATGAGACATATTTTTTATCAAATATAACTTATAAACAAATATGCTTATAATTACTTGCCTATCTAAAAGTGCTCATGGCTATTTTTAATTAAATTACTTTAATCGATTTTTTTCATCACTTTCATTCTTTTGATAACCAAATGAATTTTATTTCACTGTTAGTTTTTAACACACCGAATATGCCTCAGTAGGCTTGCCTACTCATTTCTGTGTATAGCTACCTGGCAAGCCGATGTGAACAGGTAAGTCAATATAGGTGACTCCATCGTTCTGCTAGCTTATCGAAAGTTATATCAAATTTTAGATTATTTTATTACAAAATCAGTCGTATAGACTTGCACAAGTCAAAAAAAAAATACCGACGAATTGAGAATCTCTTTATATTGAAATCTGTTCGACTGAATCTGGTTGAAATCTGCAGTGAATAGAAAAGCGAGCACACAGAAAAGCGCAGCGCTAAATTATTATGCTAAGACATACCGGTGCATAGTGGTGGTGATGTTCAGGCGCGGGTTCGCGTTTGGCCTGCGCCTCTTGTTGCGCTAACGCTAGCAATCTCTTCTTCTGGCTTTGCGGCGTCGCTTGCGGAGCAACGGGCCTCGTCTGCGGAGGCTGTTGGGGGACCGCTTGCTGCGGCGGCTGCTGTTGCGGCTGATGTTGTTGCTGCTGTGGTAATATATTATTCAATATTTTTTTTAGTTAGCATACACTTTCCCACTGCTGGGCAAAGGCCTCCCTCAATTCCTTCCACCTATCGCGATCCTTGGCAGATTCCCATTATTCCCTCTCGAATCCACAGATATCATCGCCCCAAAGCTTAGAGATAAGATTAATAAGACAACATAAGATATGGTATGCAGAAACCCAGATCTACACGAGACATAATAGAATTTCTATTGTGTCTGGAATCCAAACATACCAAAGGTTAAATGTTTTGATTGTAAAGAAAGCAAACTAATGTTAACAACCAAATAACAAAGCTCCATGATTATTACCATTTACTTAAAGATACATCAAAAGTCATCAATTAAAGCTAAGTACTAGTATTATGCTCGAAAAACTGACGGCCGTTGGGGCAGAAAGGTTCTCGAGTTGCCCCCCACTATGGAAAGACGACCTGATAAAGGTTGCTGGCAGCCGTTAGATGCAGGCCGTACAAGATCGCTCCTTCTGGAAATGTATGGGGGAGGCCTATGTTTAGTACGATGTACGTGCGTGGTGGTACTGACCGTGTGGTGATGGCACGGCTGCTGCGGCTCGTGCTTCACGTGCTTGTCGTCGCGCGGGCTGCGCGCGCAGGTGATGACGCCGCTGGTGATGACGGCGGCGGCGGTGGGGTGGTTGTTGTGGATCACCGCCGCGTTGTGCGCCGTGGTGGTATGCCCCGATGTTATGGTCGCGCATTCGCCGCTACCACCTGCCAATACCATTACATTAGGTATACGAACTTTTTTATTAATGTTAGATTAGAAGTATTTAAAAATTTTGGTATTTTATTTATTTTCTGTGTATTCAAAATGATATGTGATTTTGTTTTCGACAGAGGGGATTCGTGAAGTGTTTTAAAAAAATATATAGGGCACGTCGACTTTATAAAAGCTTTCATTTGGTTTCACATGTCCTGGTGTCTGTCTGTAATCAAATCTTGCAAGTTAAATTTGACCCACTTTCCGGTTTCCGATTGAACTGAAATTTTGCATGCATATATCGGATAGCAACGGAATATTATTATGACAGGAAGCTGATTTGATGATGGAGCCGGAAGGTCGCCATGGGAACTCTACTGTTTGCATGTTGCTTGGCGCGGCCGGAGAGTCGGAGTCGGTGATGGATCAGATGGTGCGTACCTCTGTTGTGCGCGTGTTGGGTGTGGTGCGCGTTGTGTTTGGCGCGCCGCGGCTGTTCCGCGTCAGAGTCGGAGTCGGAGATGGTGATGACGGACACGGCCGGCGACGGCGTGTCGCGGATGGTGATGGTGTGTGCTGTGGTGCAGACGGGTGCAGGGTTGCCGTCCCACGGTTGCGGGTTCGGATTCGCTGCTCGACTGTTCCTGGAAAACAAAATTGATGATAAGTATGCGGTTACTAGACAACTAACAAAATCAAAAATTGGTACATTTTGCCAGTTTGTGTTGTTACATAATAATGGTGAAACTAAAGACAAAGATCAACCGACATAAAATGTTTAAAAGACAAATGGCAAGAAACAGGTAACTTAAAATCACACTAATATAAGTAGTGGTTCGCCCCGAACTGAGATCTCGCGAGTCTCCCATAACAACAAATAAAAATATTATTCGTAATATTTGACTATCAAAATAGTGCCCCGAAATAAATAACCAAATAACTTGACATACACTTTCATTCAAATTACAAGTAACGGGAGTTTATGTTATTTGGTTATCCTTTTTTGGGGTACAAATTGCAGTTATTCTGGATTTCATACTTTTGCCTATGTTTGTGTCACTAAAGGTTCACGCATACCAAATTTCAGCACTGTGGGGTTACTGGTGTACCCTGTGAATTTCGTCAAAGTTCAGTTTTTATTATGGCTAATAACTCAAAAACTGCAAAGACTCAACTAAAAATAAAAACGGGAACGAAATGTACTAATTTCCTTTTATTTGACGCCCCATTTGAGCTAATGTCTCATTTTCATTTTTTTTACCCCTCTTGAACCCCAATATCTCAACAACCCCCTCACATTTTTTGCTCATTTAGTCACACCAAAATTGTGCCATCACTACTATGTACGTATGTATCAAATTTCACGATGATCGGATCAACGCTTCGAAAGTTATCCTCGGACAAACAAACATACATACATGATTGACATACAAGTTGATTTGAAGATCTCGCTTCGCTCGATCAATAAACGCGAAAGTTTGTATGGGTGTACGTATGGATATTGGTTACTCTTTCACGTCGAAACGGATAAACCGATTTCGATGTAATTTGATGTGTACGTAGATCATAACCTGGATTAACACATAGGCTACTTTTTATTGGCAAACCACGCGTGCGAAGCCGCGAACGGAAGCTTCTATTACATAATTATTGTATTTAAGCCTAAAGGTTGTTTTACCATGATCGCTTTTAATACTTCGTCGTCAATATAATATTCGTGCAGGGTCACTACCAAGACCAGACATTACGAGTGAATTTACACATAGATAAATGTCAATTAATTTAAACCAAGTGTTTCTTATTTCGTTAGGAAACCGAACCGAAATATGGGTTAGTATTGTAACAAGCGGCGGGGGGCTGGCAACCTGACACGTGAATCCTTAACTTCTGTGCAAAAAGTGGGCATGTATCAAATAAATAAATAATATTGCTGGATATTTCACACACCGCTATCTAGCCCTAAACTAAGCAGAGCCTGGAAACCGGATCATCATCAGCCCACATTAGTCCACTGCTGGACATAGGCCTCTCCCAATACGCGCCACTGAGCCCGGTCTTCGGCTCTTCTCATCCAGTTTCTGCCTGCCACCTTTCTTATGTCATCGCTCCACCTAGCCGGGGGGCGCCCCACACTACGTTTTCCGAGACGCGGTCTCCACTCAAGAACTCGTTTACGGTTGTCGGTTCTCCGGCATATATGGCCAGTCCACTGCCACTTCAGTTTGCTAATCCGCTGAGCTATGTCGGTGACCTTGGTTCTCTGTCGGATAACCTCGTTACGGATTTTATCCTTCAGAGAAACTCCAAGCATAGCCCGTTCCATAGCTCGCTGCGCAACCTTAAATTGGTGGACTAGTCCTACCGTGAGCGTCCACGTCTCAGCACCGTAGGTCATTACGGGTAGGACGCACTGATTAAACACTTTAGATTTCAGGCATTGTGGTATAGGTGACGAGAAGATTCGACCTAATTTCCCAAATGCTGCCCAACCCAACTGAATCCTCCTCTTGGCCTCCTTCTCGAAGTTGTGTCTACCCAATTGCACTATCTGGCCGAGGTATACGTAGTCTTGAACTACTTCGAGTGGATGACCTTGTACGACGACTGGTTCCGGATGTATATGAACATTAAACATAACCTTGGTTTTGTCCAAGTTCATCCGTAAACCAATTCGTTGAGAGGAGTCAGCTCGGTCGTCCAGCATGCTCTGCAGCTCCTGCAGCGACTCCGCCATCAGGACTATGTCGTCTGCAAATCGCAAGTGTGAGATGTGCTCGCCATTTATGTTAATGCCCATGTTTTTCCAGTCCAGCGTCTTAAACAAATCCTCCAGTGCGTTAGTGAACAGTTTCGGGGATATGACATCCCCCTGTCGCACTCCTCTACGCAACTGGATGGGATAAGATTGCTGGTCTTGTACCTGGACACTCATGGTGGCTGATTCGTAGAGACATCTCAGCACGTCGATGTAACGACAGTCTACTTGGCATCGCTGCAGAGATTCCAGAACAGCCCAGGTTTCAACGGAGTCAAAGGCCTTCTCGTAGTCCACAAATGCTAGGCACAAGGGCTGATTATACTCCTCAGACTTCTGTGTAATCTGCCGCACTGTGTGGATGTGGTCTACGGTACTGTAGCCGCTTCGAAACCCGGCCTGTTCAGGGGGCTGAAATTCGTCGAATCTTCTAGCCAGACGATTTGTGATGACCCTTGAGAACAACTTATAGACGTGGCACAGGAGTGAAATGGGCCTGTAGTTTTTCAATAGTGTTTTGTCACCTTTTTTAAAGAAAAGGACAACAATACTCCTGTTCCACGCCTTCGGAGTTCTCCCACGGTGAATGACAGAGTTAAAGAGCTTCTGTAGTTCCCTTAACACTGGAACTCCTCCTGCTCTCAGAAGCTCAGACGTGATTCCGTCATCACCGGGGGCTTTTCCATTTTTAAGTTGCCTTAGAGCCATTCCCACTTCTTCTACGCTGACATCCGGCAACTCGTCTGTGAAGTGGCGCGTAAGCGTAGCTCTGGAGTCGTAAGTGTCGGGTTCTGGGCGAGGAGCATGAGAGTGATACAATTGGCTGTAGAAATCTTCAATTTCAGAGAGAATCCGCGGCTTAGACAAAACGGTGAGGCCACTCGAAGTTTTAAGCTTTGTTAGGTGGCTCCTTCCAAGCTGCTGGCTGAACACTTTAGACCCTCGATTCTGCTCGATCGCTTTCTCGATCCGGCATGTGGTGGAGCACCGAAGGTCACGTCTAACCAGCCTAGCAATTTGTTTGTTGAGAGCCAATCGCTGTGCTGAAGTAGCATCTGCGTCTTCCCGTCGTTTTGTCATCAGCCGCAGTCTCATCTGAAATATCAGATTTCCTGCCCCGTAAGGGCAAATTCCTCAAAGTGCAGAATTTTTCACCTTCTTCCCTCACGACTTTTAGTATGCTTTGAAGTTCCTCGTTCACGTCTTCTGTGGTTTCCACGGCAGCGAAACGATCTTCCAGTTTCTCCTGGAAGGCTTCAGATCCAGCACTGATTTGGAGCAGGTTAGGTCGGAGCGTGGACTTCATCATGCGGCGTCTCTCCAGCTGGACATCGATATTTAGGATGCCTCGGACCTGTGATCGCTTCCGGTATTAAACCTATTGACCACTGAAACATCCCTAAATATGTGTCTTTTGTCCGTCATGATAAAGTCGATCTCGTTTTTGGTTGCTGAATCTGGGCTTCGCCACGTCCACTTTCTGTGGGGCTTGTTCTTGTAGAACGAGTTCATTAAGAAAAGCCCCTCCTGTTCTAGAAAGTTGACGAGCATTTGCCCCCTATCGTTCCTACTTCCGACACCGTGCGCTCCTAGTCTCAATTCGCTGCAAGTCTGTACTCCCACTCTAGCGTTGAAGTCCCCCATGATAACGTTGAAGTGAGCCTTGGTGGTGTTATGAAGAGCTTTGGATATATCTTCGTACATCTCCTCTACCTCTTCAGTCGGATGTGTCCCGGTAGGTGCGTAAACCTGTATAACTTTCAGACTATATCGTTTGGATATTCTAAGTATCAGGTACGCAACCCTGTTCGAGACACTAGATATTTCTTCAACGTTACCGGCTAGGACTATTAACGAGGAACCCCACGCCATGGAAACCGGATAACGGATATTTATATACTATTTTTTTTGTAAATACATACTTATAATATGTATACAGAAAACCATTCAGACCCAGACTACAGATTTTTCAGCGACACCCAACGGATTTTAAAAAACAAAAAGCACAACACTACTCCCGCGCCCTTGCCACCTGGCGCCTAAAGCGACCGCTCCTCTCGCCCTACCCCCGGGCCGGCGCTGCACCAAATGTTGGTATTAATTATGTTATTACCCAGTTATGTTGCTAAAAAGTTGCTATACGTCAATTATTTATACAATTAATAGTATAATAGGCTTTCTGTTTTGTATCAGTTAATTGTTAAGTTACTAGGCTGTTGCTTTTCCATAAAATAAATAATTAAGCTTGTACTTACGTATGATCGTGATGATGGTGCCTGTGTCTCGACGGCGGGGTACCTTCCTTCACTCGCTTCTTGACTGGCGACAGCTGTGTAGGCTCCTTCTTGCCGCTACTGCTTGCCATACTGAAACACAAATCATTCAATAATACTGGACATTTCGTTTGACGATAAAAAGTAGCCTATGTGTTAATCCAGGTTATAATCTTCGTACATACCGATTTGAAAGTAACTCTATCTCTCTGTCTGTTTGTTACCGTTTCACGACTTAACGGTTCGACCGATTTCGATGGAATTTGGTACCTATATACCTAGATAGATTATGGATGGACTTGAGACAGGATACACTTTACGCGACTGCACAGAAGGAGTGTAATGTTTTATTGACAAACCACGAATACAAAGCCGCGGGCGGGTCAGCTAGTTATACATAAAATTTATATTGTATCTACCATATTATATCTTTTGTAAACTACCTCCGTGGCGCAATGGGCGAATAGCCGGCTGAGACGCAGGAGGTAGCGGGTTCGATTCCCGCCGCGGAACAAATGTTTGCATGATATACAGATATTTGTTCCGGGTTTGGATGTTTTTCTATATAATGATAAGTATGTATTTACAAAAAAAAAAGTATATAAGTATTCTATCAGTTATCTGGTTCCCATAGTACAAGCTCTGCTTAGTTTGGCTAGATAGCGCTGTGTGACATGTCCAGCAATATTTATTTTTTCATGTTGTTTTAAAATTTCCGAGCCGAATGAGACTTCTCACTTGGTAATATTGTGGTCAAACAAAGATCTACCCCGTTAAAAAAAACATTCTTTTTTTTAAATTCGTTAAATAAATATAATATCAATCTATGTTTATATCTTTATTTTTCTACGTAACAAATCGTAAATATTTTCATGAATCTATATATAAAACAAAGTCGGGTTACTTACACCATTTACAACTCAAGAACGGCTGGACCGATTTTGATGACCTTTAATTTGTTGTATTTGTCTCCGTCTCGAATAGCAGAACAAAATATTGGAAAAATTCACGCAAAAAAAAATGACGAAAATTAATTTTCTCATACAAAGATGCAGCTAGTGATGGCCGATTGACAATTCTACTGGGGAGGCGTATATTGGCAGCTCGCGTCATATGTATGTCAAGGCGGTACGAAGTTCGGCGGGTCAGCTAGTATAGTATAAAATAATGTGGTTCGAATTAAGTTTATATAATAACCTGTATTGATGTGTTTGGTGATGCGGTTGGTAATGCGGCACAGCCGTCGCCTGTTGCTTTGTCGATCTGTTGACAAACCTCATATGTACTAACACTATATTCTACTTATCTACAATTACATTCTACTTCATAGATTACTATAATTATTTCATATAACAATATTACTAATGTTATCTATTTCAAGATCTTTAAAACCTAAGCATTAGTTTCGAAAAGACGTGATTATATTGGCAAGAAATTTACCTAAACAAATTCTAACCTTAAAATGTAAGGACGACTTGAGCAACGATGCCTAAACGTATTTAGTCGCTTATTACGTTTAGGGATCGTGAAATTTGCCACAGTAATAAAGAAAATGTACTTCCATACGCTGAAATAAGATTTGTGATCTTTGGATCATTTTATGGGGTTAAGTGAACCGCGAGTAGTAAGAACACTTTACTGCTCGATCTCACTTAACAAACAAGCGAATATTGGACTTAAAGGGTAAGTAGATATTCTTCAGAAGAGCGAAATGTCCTAATACTAGTTAACACAAGTTAATTAAATAGGTCTCGGTCTCATTAGTATAACCGCTACAGTAGAAACATTTGCATGAGTCTTTCTACTTTCTATTTTAAAATGTAATGTTACACAATTTTTCAAATTTTTAATAGAAACAAAATTTTTATGCTGCTAGGGCTGCTAGTAAAGCTCATTCTTCTATTAAGACAAATAGAAAAATGTAAGAAACTTAGTAGATTTGTTCATTTATAATTCGCGTTTACTTCATTGAAAGCAAACGCTGGGTCAAATTTTAACGACAACACAGAAAGTTATTCTTCTTCTTCCTGCCCTTATCTATCAGCCGTCAACTCCGTTGTCACTTCCCTGATACCCATATCATTCTTCACACAGTCTATACATCTCTTCTTCGGCCTTCCTCCACTTATCTATATCCTACTATATCCATCCATACTCATATCGAACACTTTTTTAGTCACATGATTTTCTTCCCTCCGCATGACATGCCCATACCACGCTAGCCTCAACTTTTCTATCACTGGCGCTGCTTTCAAACTTCCTCTAATGTACTAATTCATTATCTTATCCATGCTCGTGACCCCACACATCTCAACATTCGCATTTCCGTCGCGTGCACTCTGCTTTCATCCACCTTTTAAGTGGCCCATCACACAAAAAGTTATTGTAATATATTATTCCATACCTCTTATGCGTGTGATGATGCAGGGCATGATGCGGATGGTGGTAGTCCCATACATCGGGCTCCGCTAGCGGCGCCGGCTCCACTATGAGCGGCGCGCGCCATTCTCCCACGCTGCCCACGCCCACGCCGCTGACGTCGCCCACGCCGCCTACGCCGTGCTGGTGGTGGGCGGCCGCAGCCGCTGCAGCGGCGGCAGCTAATTGCTGCACCTGTGTTAATTGAACATATTTTAGAGAACAGCCATGTAGTAACTTTATTTTTATGTTAAATATTTATTATATTAAATGAGGGTTCAATCAACATTAAAAGATTAAGAAATTATATTTTTTCTGCTTCGTTCCGAACACATTCTACAATAATATGAGATAATAGAGAATGCTCTTTATCATTAAGTCCACCTTTGTACTATTTTTATAAGTACAATAAAGTATCACACTAATATTATAAATGCGAAAGTTTGGATGTTTGTTTATTTATTTGTTTGTTTGTTACTCAATCACGTCGTAACGGCTGTACAGATTTCGATGAAGTTTAGTATGTACGTAGATTATAATCTGGATTAACACATAGGCTACTTTTTATCTCGAAAATCAGGTCCTATGGGATAAAAATGGGAAGTCCAGTCAAATTGAAACAGCGAGTTCAGCTTTATTTCTAGGTTTCCTACACATTTAATAGTATAACGCGTACAAAGTCGCGAGCAATAGGTAGTTTTCAATAAATCAGTATGATAAACATATTGTATCACGCCACACCACTCAGCATAGTTCAGAAAATTAGATTAACTTTACATCATTTTATTAAGAGGATTGAGGAAATACCGAACTATTTCTAGTGATTCCCATGATCTAATAAACCAGGTTTATTTCAATTTAATAATTTCAACTTCTCATACATTATTGCGGTTTACAGTCAAAATTATTGACAGCAATATTCCTTAAAATGTCATTGTTAGTTAATTTTTTATATAAATTACACTTCACAGATTTTTAGGCTTAATATTGAAGGGTTTGTGTACTGGTAAGGTAATGTGGGGGGGAGTGGGGGGGGGTCCAGCTAGTAACTAATATTAGAATAGGTTAATATGACTTTTGTACTTGACATGGTACTTGGTATATTACCTACAAAGTAATAACTAATAAGTGCATAATAATAATATTATTGTTATTGGTCGCCCGCACCGCCCCCGCTAGTCAGCCCGTACGCTATTCGTTTGTTTCTTTTGTCAGTCGACTGACTGAGCGGGACTCATGTTATGGACCAAATATTTAGTAAAACAAACATGGAGCAATAAATATGTAAGAGTATGAGTATGACTGACCTGGTACGCCGGTTGGCATAGTATGGACGATACGAATTGATGTGGGAAGGGCTCGGCGGCGCGCGTCGCGTATTGCCTGGCTGCGCCGACAGCCACTCTACCGCCTTGGTATAGTTGATACTGCAACAAACATTATTCACCATGTCTATTTATGTAGGTATACAACCTGTTTTGTTATATACGACATTAAATGAAAACACAGGTAGTGCTAAAGTCTAGTATTGTTGTAAACTAAGTAAGGTTGAAGGAAGAGATTGCGTTCAGCGATAAGACCGCCCATTGTATTGCCTTATATATTCTAGCCTAGTACTTATTTTTGTATTATTTCTGTTTGTGTGGTAATTCAATAAAAAGTATATTACCATAGAAAATTTAAAATTTTTAAAAAACCTCAAACTCAAATCCTAAAATATTAATGAAACAGCCTGAATAAAATAGGTAAACAAATCATATTCATTCATCATGTAAGTAGGTACATGATAGACTGATTAAGCGGCATCGTCGCAAAGGCACCGCCGATTTACGTTGATAATTGTTTATTGGAAATGTATCGATTATTGGATATATATATTGAACCAATCAGTATTAAACCCACCTCTAAAATCAATTAATACGATTCCGGATGTGTGTTTTAAATTAATGTCGTACATAACAAAACAGGTTGTATATTGTCTCGGCTGGGTAGCTTTAAGAAACTGCATGACGTCTCGTCCAAAATACCTCAGTGTCTTATGTACAAACTCTGATCAGTGCGTGTACAGAAACGGCTCGTGGTCATTCAGCGTGCTATGGAGAGGGCTATGCTTGCTGTTTCTCTACGAAATCTAATCGGAAATGAGGAGATTCGTAGATGAGCCAAAGTCACTGACACAGCCTAGAGGATTAGCACGCTGAAGTGGCAGTGGGCGGGACACATAGCTCGAAGAACTGACGGCCGTTGGGGCAGAAAGGCTCTCGAGAGTCAGACCACTATAATCCCAGAATCCTCAAGCCCAGAGTGAACAGGTTCTTTCTAGTCGAGCGTGCTACATCTTCGACCACACCATCACTTACTGACTTAGAAGCTTGATTTTTTACATCTCCAAGGGACTGTACACCTAAGCATTTGATATTTGTTCTACTTGACTTGTCTGTCATTTTTCCTTCCTTTCCTTACTTACCTTTTTCTCTAAACACAACGAAGTGATCCTATATGAATTCCGTTTTTCCTTTTAATGTACGGAACCCTAAAAATAATAAGAAATGACGGAAAAGAGGCATACCAGGTTGTCATAGGGCGCCGCCCTCAGCCTCTGCTGGTTGATGGTAAGCGCGAGATGATGGGCGGGCGGCGCCGCTGCGCTCACCACTCCGCCCACGCCGTAATCTCCACCGGCCACGCCGCCCACGCCGCTGCCTGACCTCCGGCATACCTAACGAACATAATCACAATGTTATTAACTACAAGGAATTAAGCGAAAGATACAATAGGTGATACCACTTAACATCAGGTGGGCCATATGCTTGTTCTATCACTAGGTAGTATAAAAAAATAGGATTTGTTTATTTGCCATGTTATGTGTGGTGTATAAATCCTTATCCTACGAAGTATGCCTTACTCGTTCCCTGTTTATGTATATAAAGAGTCTATACTAGACGCCATCGCTCCTTACAGACGGGGCCAACCAATACACATGTTTGTTTGCTTTTCAATACAATAACTGGTAATTAGTGTTATCGATAGGAACTCGGTGCATCACTAACGGCTCCCGTAAGGGCTGCAAGAGCGAGCGAGATAGCAATATAGTCGTCGCTTTTGCCACCTACCTTTTATGACCCCTTCTGCCAGGACCCTTAGCGTATACATTAGTTGTTTTTACTTGATCACCTTAATTAGCACCATGAATATCTTCTCTTTTTTCTAAGTAGGATTTCGGTACAGTTTGACATAAAAATTATTTTTAAAATCACGAATAATTTACCTCCATCATCTGCACTGAAGCCTTAACGTTATTGCAGTGCGCGTAATCCACGAGGTGCGCTAACGTCACGAACGCATGGTTCAACGCTTCGCCGGGCGTTATTCGTCTTTCCTGTGAAAATAATGGTCAGCTGATAGAAACTATTATCACACTTTTAAGGCCAAACAGCTTATTATATGCATATAATTATCACCCAAAGGAATTCAATAGAAAAAAGTCTATCGCGATAATAGGAAGTAAATACCTAAAATAGGAAGTAATTAGGTATTACCTAATACTACCCAATAATATCGCGTTTAGAGATAAGGCCGCCCATTGTACCTATGATTTAAAAGTGTATTGTAATGTAAGCAATACAAATGAATATGAATATAAAAAGCAAGTTACCTGGTCCATTGTGAGCATTCTCTTCAATAAATCTATAAATTCCCTTCTATCTGCTTTTTCGGCCAAGAGTTGGCCGCCTTCGAGATCTGTTGGTACGTTTACCTGCAAAACATATACGAGAAATCAAAACAATGGCTCAATAACTTCATCGTAGACCACATCATCGCTTACCATCAGGTGAGATTGTGCTCAAACAGAGATATATCTAGTTAAAAATAAAAATCATTAAGCTATGCCGTGCTATGCTCTGTTTAGCCAATCCGCTCCTACATTATAACGAGGAAACAACAACAACAACATCGCTCGATATTATTTACAATATCATCACATTTATATTCCAAATGCGAAAATTTGGATGATTGTTTATTTGTTTGTTGTTTGTTACTCAATCACGTCGTAATGCCTGAACCGATTTCGATGAATTTAGGTGTGTCGATATATTAGGAACTGGATTCAAACATAGGCTACTTGATATTGACAAAACACGTATGCGAAGACGTTAGCGGAAGCAAGTGTTTAATAAATGAGTTATTTTTGTTAGATGCCACTCACTTACCACCAGGTGAGGTAGTGGTCAAGCGCTTGACTATCATCAATAAAAAAAAATAACAAATGGTTTTAATAATCCGAAAGCCCAGCTCATAACACGAGCGCGATTGTTGGCATAGATACGTACTTGTCCTATGTCGTCGAGGCAGTTGAAGATGTACTTCCTCGCCTCCTTGCTCTTGATGCCGGTCTCCAGCTCGTGCTCCTCGGGAGTCTTCAGCCGCCAGAACGGATACGTGCTGTCCACGTCGCGGTAGAAGAACTTCGCTGTTTTACTCGCGCTGGAAACAAAACAACGTGTTCATTACAATTATAATAATCTACACTAATATTATAAAGAGGAAAGATTTATTGTTTGTAACGAATAAACTCAAACCATTAGAAAACTACATTATCCCTGAGTGATCCACTTGTTTCCTCGCTGGCGAGTAAGCGATTAGCTATCAACTATTTTCTCGCTCGAGAAGCGAACAAAAGATATAGATTCCGTGTCAGTAAAAGAGACACGTATATTAATAGTTGATCGCTGGCCGTTCACACTGCCGGCGAGAACTCACTCTTCACTATTTGTCGCAGCGACTACAATATTCGCTCAGCGATACGCGCTCAGCGATGCTCGCTTGGCGGTCAGAACACACGCCGTGAGATGATAAGTATCGGCCGCCGCACTCGCTCACTCGCTCACTAGGCCAGCGAGACAACTATAGGACACTCGCTTCTCGCTGCTCGCCAACTCGTTTCTAGTTTCTAGCTCTACTCGCTTCTCGCTCATCGCCGGCGGTGATACAAATGCCTAACATAGCTACTTTTTACCCCACTGCGCAGAAAGAGGGTAATGTTTTTATTGAAAAACTACACGTGCGAAGCTGCGCATTGATCAGCTAGTATAATACAACGTTTATTTCAGGCAACAATGTGAACATACAAAGAATGATTGAAAGGCACATATCTATAAATGCCTTATACATAGATAGACTAACGTACATACATATTATAAAGGCCATTCACGTTACGACAGTCGCACGGACCGTCCCACGGACTTAGGTCGTATGCGACAGATTCGTTCGTGAATGGGAAGGTCGTAAAGCGGACCCGTATGATTACATTAGATATACTCTTTATTGCACACCAAATAAATATACAGTAACAAAGGAAATATACAATAAATAACGGTACAATGGGTCTTATCGCTAAAAGCGATCTCTTCCAGACAACCTTTGGATGGACAAGATAAAACAAAATCAAAAAACGGCGGTGTACGAGTACCTTTAATATACATGTATGATAATCGAATTGTCGCAACGTGTATGACCACTCTTAGCATGTAAAAGTATCGTGGCGTATACACTATGGTGGCCTATTGATTTTTTTTTATTGCTTTCATACAAATTGGATTAAAATGTTACATGTCAGAAGTTTTATATTTATTCTCCGACTTCCGATTCGGAGGTCGAGGGTTCAAATCATGGATTCACCAACGGATTTTATCATCGAAATTTGTGTGCGCATTTACACGTGAACGGTGTAGAGTGTAAGCACCGCGTATTAGTCTAACTTTTCTAAGTTAAAGTAGTAATCATTTGATGTAATAGTAGAGTTATCTATATATCTATGCACAAGAAATTGTATGTTTGTGTAACTAGAACGGCCATGGACAATTATACCCCCCCATGCGGGACGTTAAAGTAGATCTAATCCGCTCCCTTTCTCGCCCAATCCTGAGTGGCCGAATTTGCGCCACTTAATCACGCGTGAGCGTTCCCGTCACAAAAAAAAATAACATTTTTTTTTCATTAGGACCCTCAACTTTATACTATAGGTGGAACGTCGTTGAATTAAGTTTTTCAAATGTGTCAAAACATTTTATAATCTGTAATCGGGATTTGTAAATATGACAGTAAATTAAGTCAGCGATATCATCTTAGTACGTCTACAAACTATCTGGTAGAAAAACCTAACATAGCCACCTGAGGCCCGTGCAACGCTGACACTAATCCAGCTATCCCCCTGTCTCACCTGTTGAGCATATGCTCTGTGGGCAGGCCCTGCGTCTGCGAGATATACCGGATCTGGTCATACTCCGAAGAGCCGGGGTACAGCGGCCAGCCGAGGAACAGCTCGGCCACCACGCAGCCCAGCGACCACATGTCGATGGCTTCGCAGAACGCTAGACCGAGGATTATTTCTGGCGCTCTGGGAAATTAAACAAAACAAATATATATACAATGTATGCCTCAAGTTGGCACGTTTCAAAGGTGCATGATCTACGAGGCGATACTTTGGTATAGGCGATGGATACCACTTAACATCATGTGGACCATACACGAAATAATAATAAATCTTTATTTCAGGCAACAATAGAAAAGTACAATGTTAAAACTTAATTCTACGACCCATATGCTAGTTCAAACTTCAAGTCGCATTAAAAAAAATAATTAAATAATTATTTTTGTAAGTATATAGGCTGTTTGATAATATACGCACAAAAATTAAAGCGGTTATTTTGATGAGCATAATAAACACTTTATTAAACTTATGTTGTGCTATTGCATAATGCTTGCCATCTAAACACAGATACTGTATTGGTGACGTCTCGAGATATCTCTTCCTGTCCCTTTCTAACCCAAAACATGCAGCCATTTCCGAAAGAGATATCAAATCGGCCTTTATTTTTGGATGTCGATTGCAAGAGTAGGCAGTAAATTTTATATCGAATTAATCACCTAAACTTAGTCGATTTTATTTAAAATTTGATAATATAAATAAATAAATATAGCTGGAAATTTTACATACCGCTATCTATTCCCAAACTAAGCAGAGCTTGTATTAAGGGTACCAAATAACTGATAGAATACCCGCTACCTCCTGAGTCTCAGCCGGCTATAACTATAATATATAAACTAGTAGTTTTTTTCAAGAAGTCTTTTTTATGTTTTGAGAAACCATCACTTGAATATCGTCCGTATATTAAACACCCTGTATAAGTATTTCATCAGTTATCTGGCTCCCATAGTACAAGTTCTTAGTTTGGGGCTAGAAAGCGCTGTGTGACATGCCCAGCAATATATTTATTTATTATGACGGAGATTGTTGCAACGTGAGATTGACATGCAACTTTTTACCCGACTGTCCAGAAGAATGGTTATATTGTATCGTGATAAACCCGTGCGAAATCTATCAGTTGTATTACCTGTAGTATCGACTCTGTAGATAGGTGTTGCAGACTGCCTTGCTGACATGCGAGGCGCTGCCGAAGTCTATCACCTTCACGCGGTACGGCTGTCGCGCCGGTTCCACCAGCATTATGTTCTCCGGCTTCAGGTCTGCGTGGATCAGGCCCAGTTGCTGGAAAACAATTGTATTTCATTAATAGTTGCTAAAGTGGGAGTGGGCAACAGTCGTCACACAATGGGTGCCTGCAGATGGGCGTCGAAGCCGGGGCAGGCCGGGGAAGCGTTGACGTGACGACCTCGATACATTCCAAGATGGCTGGTTGGACGTGGCGAGTGATCGTGAGATATGGAGGAACATGGGGGAGACCTTTGCCCAGCAGTGTGAAAGTACAGGTTAAGAAAAAAAAATAGTTGATAATTATGATCTTAAATGTACTTCTGGGTCAATGTGTTTGCTTTCTTTTTAACCGATTTCAAAAAAGGGGAAAGAAAGAAAGAAGAAAAAATAGAATTTGGAATACATAATGTAACTTCGGTGACAATGCAATAATATGGTATCATGGAGGTGGTCTCATGATGGAGACAACGGAACTTCTGAATGGATTATAATAGGCACCTAGTGTTTGGGCTCATTTGAATCTGGTTGTGGTTCCGATTCAGAATTTTATAAAAGCTTCATTTGATAAAAGTAATTTATCAACAAAAACCACTTATTTCTTTTCGTTTCTGAAACCCCTTTATTGTACGAGCGGATGAAGTTAAACACTTATAGCTTAAAACACAAGTGACTTACTTTGAGTTTGAGTAGCGCTGTGAGCACTTGCTGCAGTATCGGGCGGATGTACTTGAGCGGCAGCGGTGAGAACTTGTTCTGCTTGAGGAAGTCATACAAGTTCTGCTCCAGCATCTCAAACACGAGGCACGTGTGAGAACGGTGCTGGAAGCACTCGTACGCGCGGACGAAGTTGAACTCGTCCGCGGACTCTTGCGAGAGGCGCGAGAGAATCGACACCTGCAAATTACAATTGGGATAAATATTATAGGTGGGCCGACTATGACTTGGCCGATGGTGGCCGACTAGTTGGCCTTTTTTTACCGACTAGTCGGCCACCATCGGCCAAACCGATCATTGCTTTCGGTGGAGTTTGGATGGCATCAGCTATGTCCGTGCCGCTTCTTTGACAGTTGAGTTGCTCGCACCCGCCGTGCGGTTACTTTAATTTTTCTCTAGTATTGTTTACATACGAGCCGGCGTTGTCAGGTGTTTTTAGAAAAATAAAGTTAAAAATATACAATAAAGGTTTTTAATAAAAATATACAAAATGAATTTCAATTATGCATAGAACTACTTTATATGAATAAATTAATGGGTTGACTAGCCGGCGCTTTTTGCCGACTACTCGCCGACTACAAATATGGCCGGATAGTCGGCGACTAGTAGGTACAATCAATATGAATCATAGTGGACCAGAACAGCAAGAGAAAGAGATGGAATAGATGTACTCTCTATTGCACACCAAACAAAATTAAAATGACAAAGAAATAAGGTAAGTGCAATAGGCGATCTTATCGCTAAAATCGATCTCTTAAAGACAACCTTTGGATGGACAGCACAAAACAAAATCGGCGGTGTACCTATGATCATAAACCTAAATAACCTACCATGTATTTAATTTTTACTAACCGGCCATCAACTTAGTTGATGTATATATTTTTTTAATATTATGATTAATAATTTATCATCATCAGAAAGATGATACAAAAAGAACAACCTACATAATATAATTAATTTAAATCACTTTGTCAGTTATAAAGCTAGTAATGAAAGAATAGGTCACAGAAAAACATCTGTGCAATGTGACAAATTCTAAGAAGACAAACTTTATAAAGTGTTCACTCGAATATAAGTTTCTGTGAAATGACAAACACATGAGCGCCGTAGATGGCGGCGAGTTATTCTTGTCAATGCCGGCGATATCGCGTTTCATTGAGGTGGAAACGTATAAAATTGAGCGCGTGATTATTTACTACGTATATGTCTACAAGGTGGCTACTAATGGAAATAGAATCGAGACTCGAAATATAGCAATAAACATATGAATGTAAACGCAATCTTAAACACATTAAAGGACATTTTAGACAGTAAATATTAGGAACTTCAATTTAAGCACTTCAGAAGGCGTTCAAAGAAAATATGCATCAAAATATCGGCCTCTTGTTACGATAAAGGCTTTCATAAAAGATTATAAAATAAGTCTGATTGAAAAGGTGTAATCCTTCTTGATCCTGCATGATTCTATAAATAGGACATCATTGTTATGGTCGATTACTCAGGTTGAATCATGAAACCGAGAATAACAAATCAACGTTGCGAAACATTGGTTTCTTTTTGCGTCGCTGCAAATGCACGTGTACTAAAGCGTGCGGTCCTGACCTACGTTATATAAAATTATATTGCTGTACTTAAAGGTGTACAATAACTAACTGGCGGGATCATTTAGACGTCTTCGTAGGCATTGGCAGAACATGGCACAGGATAGAGATAAGTGGAAGGAGGGGGAGACCTTTGCCTACTAGTGGGATCATCATCATATCATCCATATGACGTCAACTGCTGAACATAGGCATCCCTTATAGATTTTCAGAGTGGCCGATCTTGTGCGGCCTGCAACAAACGGCTCCCAGCAAATCTTATGAGGTCGTCTTTCCAAACTACGGTCACATCAATCGTGTGTCAAAGCTATTATGTAGCTAGCACCTCGGACAAATTGAGGTTGCTCTTGCAAAAATAAGTGCCAATTGTGGGCACTTTATAAGATCATCAAAGAAGTTTCATATATAAATTGTACTGTCAGAGCACTCCGGTGCCGGTGTGTAAACACAAACAACCAGCTTCTGGAATAGTGCCAAACTTGGAATAATGGAAACCAAGAGCTTGATATCGTTCTATGAAAAATAAATAGGGGGAGAAAGTAACCACGCCTTTAGATCCATTGAAAATTATTCTATATGCAAAAGCGTATTAAGTTTTCGGCTTATTATTGTCTGGAAGAACCATTAGGTGGAACACTTTCTTGAAATGCGGCACGTAATATTTGGAAATGATTTTTAATGTATTATTTGGCACGATATCAAAGATGTAGGTTTGTGCAGCTGAATTTTCACACGTAGCAATGTTGTGCAATGCAGTCAGAAGCCAGAAATCGGAGCAGGTCGCTCGAGCAGACTAGGAGTTTCATGCGGAAAATCTTTGAAAAATTGTGCTTAACTCCCACCGCCAACGAGTACGCGACTAGCTATAGACTAATTTCTCGCTCATGAAACGTACAACTGAAGTACGATTCCGTGTCAATAAAAAAGATACATTAATAGTTGATCGCTGACTATTCAGACTGTCGGTCGACGAGAACTCTCTCTTCAATAGTTTGTCGCAGCGACAAGACTTATCCAAAAAAACTCGTTCGGCAACTCGTTTCAAGCTCAACTCGCTTCTCGCTAATTATCGACAGCGGTGAGCCAAGACTTATCCAAAAAACTCGCTCGCCAACTCGTTTCTAGCTCAACTCGCTTCTCGCTAATTATCGACAGCGGTGAGCCAAGACTTATCCAAAAAACTCGCTCGCCAACTCGTTTCTAGCTCAACTCGCTTCTCGCTAATTATCGACAGCGGTGAGCCAAGTGCTTTACTCCATTTGAAGTTTGAACTAGCACTGAGAAGATACTGATTACCCTCTATTCAGCGTCACCATATGAAAGAAGAAAACAGACTGTGCCAACTACACGAGGCCGAGAATGCGATGTCCTATTAAACTCCGAACCGTTCGGAGTGGAGTGGAGTTACCCAATAGCCTATTGGTTTTAAACTACAAATTGTTCGATGTGCTTTGCATCATCAAACTTCAAGGATTATCCGTTTTTTCTGGAGTTCAAAAACTGACTTGAATACTGCAATCCTGTTTAAGGGGTCTAACCAATACATTTTCTGTAGAAGATGGTGTCATAAAAATAGTAGGGCAGTTGAGAAGTACATAAAACAAGAA
Organism: Philereme transversata; assembly: GCA_963924445.1. Taxonomy (NCBI): domain Eukaryota; kingdom Metazoa; phylum Arthropoda; class Insecta; order Lepidoptera; family Geometridae; genus Philereme; species Philereme transversata. The sequence goes on along the minus strand of OZ004344.1, from coordinate 25,150,250 downwards.
AAAAGGCAGATAAGAAGCAAATTTTGACGAGTTGCTTACCTCAATCTGGCCCTGGCGAGCATAACTGGGGTGGTTCTTCAATATCTTGATGGCGACTATCTCGTTGGTGCCTTTCTTCCAACACTTGACCACCTGACCGAATGTGCCCCTCCCGAGGAACTCCAACACCTCGTACCTGATGATTGAAGATGATGTTCCAGTAAGTACAGCTTCAGTAGTTTAAAATACGGAAAAAAATGTGTCTATAAAAATACTTAAGTAATAATCAAATAATAATGTACCCTTAGAGAGGAATACCTATATCTTTAGGGATCTTCGTAATGAGTAGATTTAGTAACAATAAACTTTTTTTCCATTTGCAGAATATAGAAGGATAGTGTTCTCTTGGCCGGCTCAAACTCTAGGCACAACAGTCAACAAAAAATCTTTAAGTATGGGAGTACCCCCTGTTTTTCCCTGACATCATTTTTGGCTATTACTAATGTCTACAATTGCGATACTATTAAAACAACACTATGCCATTACGAGTCTAGTGTCGCTCTGATGTGCTTCTTTCTAGCTTTTTTTGGTCTGTATTTCTATTTAAATCGTACAAATCCTACTAATCTTTATTAAGAAAAATGTAAAGAGGTTTCTACAGGGTAGTGAACGCATCGACCATACCCCGGGTGTTGCCGGTACCAATAGGCGATGGTGACCGCTTACCATCAGGTCGGCCGTAAGCCCGTTTAACTTAACTATTAGTTAACTAATAACATAAAAAAATACAAATAAACTCTTAAACCCAGTTCATTCCATTCTACAGGATGCCTTTTCAGGATACTTTTCATCATATATTATATACTAGCTGTTGCCCGCGACTTCGTATGCGTTACATTGCTAAATGTGTAGGTAACCTAGAAATAAAGCTTAACTCGCTGTTGCAACTTGACTTGACACCCCCTTTTTATCCCATGGGACCTGATTTATGGAATGAAAAGTAGCGTATGTGTTAATCCAGGTTAAAAATCTACGTACATACTAAATTTCATCGAAATCGATTAATCCGTTACGACGTGACTGAGTAACAAACAAAGATCCAAACTTTTAATTTTTAATATTAATGTGATAACTAGGAACAATGTCATTGTCTGGCGTATAGTGCATTGTCTATTAAAGAAGGCACAATAGTCTCGTTTCACTTAGACGGACGCGTGCACCATATTGCATTCATAAAACAGCACCCTTTGTAATAGAAGCTGAGTACAGTACCCAATAATGTGGTATTGTTGAGCTGTCCAGCCAAGTCCAGAAGATATCGTTTACAGCGCTAACGGGATTTCCATTGAAAATACAGGCACAAAGGTTTTCAGCGTTGAAGTATGTCAGATCTAATGCATTATAGACTAGATCGCACTATGCTTGGATCCATTAGTCAGGGTGCCTGCTGTGCTTTGTACTATGACAGGTGCTGGTAGAATAGAATAATGCTTTATTGTACACCAGGAATACTTAAAAAAAAACAAATTAATGCTAAATATAGTACAATGGGCGGCCTTATCACTGAAAACTATTTATTTCAGACAACCTTTGGATGGAAAGTAATGAGCGAAGCAGTAATGCGGTGCACAGATGTGTACATATTTATATATAGGGTCAGATCAGTCAGCACTATGCTGAGCTGGGTCCATTTGTTCCTGAGATTGCCCCCTACAAACATACAAACAATAAACTTAACCTCTGTAATTATAAATAGTATTTACAAAGAAAACCTGGGCCTATTCCCGGATAAATCTAATCCACGAAAAGACGTTACATTACATCTCACATAACCTTTGATGGAAATACATATAAAATTATGATTTCTATCAAACGCTCAATTTTAATAACATTTTCATCTTGTTTTCGAGACTTTTCCGCGAATATGGGTGCTCTGTCGGAGAGAAAAAATCCTACAATAAAATTATATTACTTTCCTACCCGCGCATCGCAGATCTCCTATTAGTGAGTTTTTCCTCATCGCTCATGCAGCTTTATAGCACAGCTCTGGTGATTAATCTAACATAGCCCTTACCTATTGGACGAGGAGTAGAGAACCTCATGCTGCACCAGCTGGTAGTCGCCATCCGCACCGCAACCGGAGCCTGTCCATCATCAATGAGAAGCAATGATCGATGGTCGACGGAGAAGCGTCGCGGTGACCGCATGGGGAACGATAAACCAACATTAGTTAATTAGTGGACACTACAATTACTAAAGGCTAAAGACTCGGCAGCGAATAACTGCAGTTCTATGTTACTATAAATTTAGCTGTGACAGAGAGGTAGAAACTTTCTATAGATCTGCAGTTCGTCGCATTCAAAAGCAACCCCAAAGAATGGCAGGAAATCTACAAAGGGTGGCAACAATAAAGACACGTGAAAGTTTGCTATTGCATCATTGTCATAAGTTGCCAAAAACGGTAAAACAGCATCAAATTCCCAAACAAAATCTTTTATAGCAGAAACTTTAGACTCAGTTACATTTTGAAAGAAAAACTGAATGTTTCATTGTATTTTGATCAAGGCATCTTTCTTTATCATCCACGAAAAACCCTCAAAAAGTCTTGTGTTTCGGTTTAAAGGGTATGGGTGCCGGTGAAATGACAGGCACATGAGGCCTCGTGTATGCCTCAAGTTGGTGGACGCAAACAGTGCATCGTAAGGCACGTGGGCACACTCCTAAGGTGCGTGACCTACGACTCCTACGCAGCAAATGCTTTTTTATAGGCGATTATTACCACTTAACATTAGGTGGGCCATTTGCTTATTTCATCTCCATGTTTAAATGTTAAATGTGTATAAAAGTAGAAAAAACTACAAATTAATTCGTGGTATTCCGCTGTTTTAAATCTAGAGCCAAATATAATAGAGATTCTAGCCTGGAAACTTTTTGTTTTCGTTAAATTGCGTTATGGCTTCCCAAGTTTAAGTTTCTGTAATTTCTACGGATAAGGTAAAGCAAAATCAGAAAGTTTATACACACAAGTGAAACGAAAGTTCGTCACATGTTTCCAAAGATTTGAGTCATGAATACTTCTAAAGTAATTGGCAAAAGTTGAACCCAACGTGACAGTAGATATTTTGTTCATAACATAAAGTTTCCTATAACAATCAATCAATAGGTTGTTTTGAACACGTAACTTCGGAAAGTTTAAATTTTTATTAATGAATAAACTATACAGGGTGAATTTGTAAACCGTCGATACATTTTGGGGAAATGGCTCTACCCTGTTTTTATTTTAATCCCATATTAAAGTTAAAAATCCACCGTTCTAAACAAATTGCAATATATGAGAAGGTGGATTTCCACTACTGAATTGAAATGAACACAGATTATTGCTCAGGATTAGGGGCAGAGCCGTTCCTCAAAATTGTCTGTTTACCATAAAACCTGCATGCTTTTTAGAAAAAAAATCTTGTGTGTACAAAGGCTCAAGATCTCTTAAAACGAAGTGCATGGAAAAAAGGATAGTGCATGAAAGTTCAAACAAACTACAGGTTTGGATCCCACGGTAAGCCCACGGAAGCTGATTGTTACCTCCTGTCAGATTGGTTGAATTTTTACACAGCATTCCGAAGCCAATTAGGCGTATGCACCATTGACAATGAATATACGCACCCTTACGGCTCGAATACATCAAATCCACCAGCGGCAGTAGCATTCTCGGACGTTGACAGCCGAACTCGGCCGACCAAGTCAATCGTATGTAAAGTAAAAGAGCGCGTACACCAGAACCGGGACAATATCGGTTGTAGTGTACGCGCTCTCTTTATTTTACATACGTTCGATTTCGGCCGTCAACGTCCGAGCATACTACGGCCGATGACGGATTCGGTGTATTCAAGCCGTTAGTTTACACGATGGCAGTACAGTAACCTAGTCCAGCGCTGACTTGCTACTGGGCTCGTGTGGACATTAGTTTAATTCAATCCCGTCCAGTCCTGACTTCGCGCTCGCAAGTCAGTCCAGCTGGCTAGCCATCCGTTCTATTTTCATTTTCTGTCAGTCACGATCGCCTGTGTCAAAAATGGACAGCAAACTTTACAAGGTCGTTGTAAAAATAGGTTCAGATGGTATTAGTGTTTGGGATCCAACGGTCTATGACCATGTGACTTTGACTGGGACCCGGGTATTCGTAATATAATATTTTGTGGGTTCAGATGCAACAAATATTCAATAGGGATCAGATTTGTGAGTTCAGATGGGTATGACCCGATCCCGTCTACATGTACCCAGTGACTGGCGCCGAATTTCCGTGACATTGGATCTAGTCACTGCCATCGTGTAAATCACGCTCAAGGCTTTTGATTTCGAAAGGTAAATAGGTGCATAGCCATGTGTTAATAGTTAGTATTTGTATAGTGTTTTGAGGAATTTATTAGAATACGCAGACAGCACGGACGTAATATTAAAGATAATTCGAATAACTCTATTGATAAGATTACGTTACTAGTATCGAGACACGGTTAAACAGTTTCAAGTTATTTGTCTATTTAAAACTTTGTTTAGCTAATATGAAAATGTCAGATAGTCCCCAGGCTATGCTAAATCTAGATGACTCTAAGACAAGTCATCGATCATCGAACGGGATAATTCCTTTACATAATCAATATAATCTTCAATAATCAATATAATCAATCTTTACGTCTCAGGGCAGTGTAGTGCAAGAGTGGCCAAACTTTTGAGGTATGTATAGGGTGTCTCAATAAGAGTGCACTTTTTAAATTTTGTGAAATTTTTTTTTCGTGTATGTGGCAACTCTGAAAATTGACAGCTGTCACCTATGATCATTCCGATTAATAAAAATGAAGCGTTACCCAAAAGAAGAACTTGTTATCATTGTGAAAACTCATTACAAAACATGGAGAAGATTACTACTCGCACACTTCGCGGAATTTTTGGCCGAGAAAGTGCACCCTAATGTGTCCATAATTCGAAAAATCGGCGTTCGCTTCACTTTGCAACTTTCTACATTTTAATAATAAGTTTTCACATTGATAACACGTTCTTCTTTTGTGTAACGCTCCATTTTTATTAATCGGAACAATCACAGATGACAGCTGTCAAATTTCAGAGTTGCCATGTACACGAAAAAAAATTACCATTTTTAAAAAGTGCACTCTTATTGAGACACCCTATATTATTATTCAAAATATCCAAGCGGTCACCTTATGTATGCAAGAAAATATTCACATATAAAGCTTCTACTTCTTCAAGCAAAGCTCAAATCTAACGCCTTTGTAAATTACCGCGCGGGCTACCCAACCAGGCTCGACGTCTAGGCCGCCCCTAGCGTAGTGCCCCCCCATACTATTCCTGGAAGGTATTACCATCAGGCAGTGACGTTATTAACTCGAATAAAGAAACTTCGCGCTCTCTGTGAAATTATGCTGGTGTGTGTCATGTGGTGTGTGTGTGTGTGTGTGTGTAAGGAGGTAACAACAATTGGTTGACATTACGTTTGTGGTTACCTTGCGGCTGGGGCGGGTGGTTGGCACCGCCCGCCGCCAGCTGCTTGCTGTGCGCCGTCGTCGTTGCGGCCGAGGGTGCCGTCTTGTGGACTTGCGCCCGACGCTGATCGTTGCTATCTCCGACGCTGTCGACAAACAAATACAGTTCTAAGTTAGATTTATAGGTATTTTTGTTTTTTCTGTTGAGTCAGGCCAAGTATAATACAGCGCGTATCTATAAATATTCTATTTATAATTCTATTTTAAGATATTTATGTTTCCCCATCATTTCCAGACATGTCGTATGACGCGCCTGTGTGTAATCACACTAATATTATAAACTAGAAAGTTTGGATGTTTGTTTGTTTCTCAATCACGTCGTAACGGCTGAACCGGATTCGATGAAATTTGGTATATACGTAGATTATAATCTGGAATACCACATAGGCTACCTTTTATCCCATAAATCTGTTCCCATGGGATAAAAATGGGTTGTCAAGTTAAGTTGCAACAGTGAGTTTAGATTTATTTCTAGATTACCTACACATTTAGTAGTGTAACGCATACAAGTCGCGGACAGCAGCTAGTAAATGAATAATCTTTATTACTTCGTAGCACCCAAATATCTGAGAAATTTAACATGATTATTTTTCTCCTTCCAAATAAAATGGTTGTTAAAATAATGATGGGTCTGAGATAAAGCTAAGAAAAAATCCGTCTACTTTTTCAGACCAACTTACTCGGCTTCATCATATCAGCCATAGGACATCCACTGCTGAAAATAGGCCTCCCCATAGACTTCCAGAGCAACCGATCTTTTGCGGCCTGCACCCAACAGCTCCCAGCAATCTTTATCAGGTCGTCTTTCCACCGAGTGGGGGGCCGTCCTATACCGCGCTGTCTAGTACGTTAACTTACTCAAAAAATATCACAAAAATATTTTAATCATCAATACTTTTCAACACCAAGAACTTGTCAACGGCTCGCAATATTTACCAACTAAAGACAAGTTATTTTTTTTAAATCACTTGAATAAGTTAAAAAGTAACGGCAGTAAAAACACTGACTGAGCTGTCGAGAGTGAGAACGAGAGATCGTGTGTGGGTAGAAATTACGAGGGCGTAGGGCGAGTCATGGATAGGAGTGGGAGGGGCTGAAGGGAGGAGGTTACCCATATCCCAGCATTGAAAATAATGATGTATAATATTAGAAAGTTAATGACAACGAATATAGAAGTAAGTTTGTATATGAGCTAAAATGAAACGATTCTAAAATCCTTTACTGTAGGTATAACTGCAAAACTGTAGGGCCAGCTGAATCTTATCAACCCTAGTCTTTCTGCAAATATTTGCCATTCAAGTAAACAAGAATAACCTTATCAGGGAGCACCGCGCCGTGTCTGTATTGATTTAGTAGTATCGTCTACTACAGAATATTTGCAAAAGCAATAGTAGGATTTTCGCTTATGCATAGAGTTCGTATTAGCTAGTTACCAACTCTAGCTGCCCGAAGGTATCCGACAATTTAAGCGTAAGAGCCCTTGGAAGTACTACCACCAAGCAGCATTGGTCTGTTTCGAAGGGTATGGTTTCCGGTGAAATTACAGGCCCATGAGGCTTTACACCTGTATGCCTCAAGTTGATAGACGCAGGACAGTGCATCGTAGGGCACGTTTCTAAAGTGCGTGACCTACGAGGCGATATTTTTCTATAGGGGATGGTCACCCATTTAACATCAGATGCTTGTTCCATCTCAAGGTAATATCAGAGACCAGTAATATAAATAGACTGTCAAGTCCATTGAAAAAAACGTAATCCGCAAAAAGCTCAAAATCCCGTATTATTTCTAGATGGCGCTGTCTCATAGCCTGGAAACTTTCATAGCGGCCATTGCAACCAAACAAATTAAAATATATTTTCACTACAACACACCAAAATTTTTCTGGTTTTTTTTAGAATAAGTAATATTGTCCATGCAACAAGATTTACCGATTTTATTTCATATTGATTATTTACCACTTTCGTATGCTTAATCACAGATGGCGTAGGAATAGGATGAAGGTAGCATACAAAAAAAACGCATTGTTTTTTACCTAGATGGCGCTTAACACAAAATTAAATGGCAGATTTTTTTACTTCTAAGGGTATCGTCGCCTAAAAAAACAATGCAATGTAGGTAGTTAGCCATTATACAGTGTGTCCCTGGATAAAGTGCAACCCCGAAAGGGGGTGAAACTAGATCAAAAATTATCGACAAAAAAATAGAAAAAAAAAATAAAAAAAAAATCGTATATACTTTATTGATGTATTAAAATTTTTATTACTCACTAATTACTAATACACTAATTACAACAACAAGGAAGCCATTTTGAGCATTTAATGCATTAAACAAAACCCTTATTTCATACTTACATGTAATAAGTTAAATAAAAATGTTGTAACTAAAATTTGATTTTTAATACTACCTGAGCAGCAAAAAAAAACGTGTCTCTACCTGAGTGGTGACGTAATCAGTGGTCAACTTTAAATGCTCCTAGCCAGCACATTTTTTATGTTAGAACGTAGGTTTTTATTTTATTTAAAAGCTATTATGATAGACAATAATAAAAAGTCATAAAAATTTCTAGTATTATAGGCTTAATTTTAAGATTTTTGGAGTTTATTGGAAAAAAACAGCCTAAAAAATGTAATTTTAATACAAAAATTAAACTTTAAGTCACGATAGCCACTTGTTTGTGAGTTATTTGTTATTTTATCGTCATCGTCACATATCTGACATGATTATGGTTTTTATTTTAACAAAATAGACCTACTACTTTGGAAGAAATCATTTTTTTATTAAATAGAGTCATTAGTGAGCAATAAAAATTTTAATTCATCAATAAAGTATATACTAAATTTTTTTAATTTTTTTTTCTATTTTTTTGTCGATAATTTTTGATCTAGTTTCACCCCCTTTCGGGGTTGCACTTTATCCAGGGACACACTGTATACTCACTACGGCAAAAATCCTACGCTGCAGGATTTTTAAGTTGGCGAGTCTATCGCTATAAATAGGTACCTACCTATTTATTGGAGACACATTAATTCAAACTGTTTTGTTCTAGTTTAGAGCATAACGGTTTTAATTACTATGCTTTCTTTCACCATCAGAGCTCTACGGACCAAGCCAATACGATTATAAACCTAATGATGCGGATTTCCTAGTGCTCGATTTAAAAATTAAACAATATTCAATAAATAATATGAAATAATCAAACTTTTTATTATTAGATAATCAAAAATCAAAAAGGGGTTTAAATATACTAATGAAGACCTTTCATTTGACGTCTCATTTGACCTTATAGTCTCATTTTTATTTTTTTTACCCCTATTGAACCCCAATATCTCAACAACCCTCCAAAAATTTTTAACTCATTTGTCACACCAAAATTGTGCTACCATTACCTACCTATATACCAAATTTCACGATGATCGGATAAACGCTTCGAAAGTTATCCTCGGACAAACAAACATACATACATACAACGCCGATTTGTTGATTTGGAGATCTCGCTTCGCTCGATCAATAACTAGTGGTTCGCCCCGAACTGAGATCTCGCGAGTGTCCAATAAAAACAAAAAAAAATCATAATCTTAGTAGGCAAGCAGAATTATTGTACTGAGAAATCCAAACGCAAAGAAATTCACCCGAAAGCCGAAAACAAAACAATTAGCCACAAGAAAATGAGCGGGAACGAGTGGGAACCATGAACTGACTGACATTGAATGACAGCCAGCAAGCAAGCAAACAGCCACGCTGTTTGCATCTAATTTGTTGCATGCTGTGTTGCCAAACCTCACTTCTCAAAAGTCACGACTAGCAAGTCTAAGAAATTTTGTTGCACTTATTATATGTAGTGTACTTATGTAATTAAGTTTATTATTTTAGTAAATAACGTATTATCTTGTAGTATGCATTTGCCGGGTACTTACAAATGAATTTTATTTTGTTTCAAAAAGTATTCTACATATCTGTACATATCACTACAAATAGGTACGTATTTTACAAATAGGTATTTCCGAATTTAGGTGATAATGGTACGATCATAGACCTAAGTAATGAATTAAATATATCTATTTATTATTGCACCAGCAAGGCTTTCCTTTCCTAAAAAAACCCTATTTTGACGGAAACTTTCATGTTCTGGCAATTCCGATAAAACTGTGCGCAAGTCTCAAAAAATACTAAAGACTGAAGTTTTAACGAAACTGAAGACCGGCAACATCGCATACCGTGCAAACTGACAACGTCGCATTAATACTATCGCGCACGTTAAATTGGAAATAGCGCCATCTATTTTTTATCGTTTTTTTCGTGAGCGGTAGTAAGCTAGATGTTGGCTAGAGGTCACATAAATATAATGATTTGGAACTCCTAGCGACATCTCGCGTCCTAACAGGTAATCAAATATCGAGTTACATTAATTTGTTCGAGACTGGCAGTCTATTTATATTACTGGTCTCTGGTAATATAAAAACGACGACGATTTTTATAGCCGAGTCGATATCTTAACGTGCCCTCCGTAGAACGGAAGCGTTCAGTTTAAAACTGTAACTGGTCACCTATCCAAGATAAAAAAACACAAAAAACCACTCATACATTTTTGTATTAAATGCAACAACGTAGACCATTCAATTTTTTAATTTAAGATAACAGATATTACTTTTAAATAACACCGATAAAAAATCATCAAACAAAATAGAAGCGACGCAAAAATTCCGAACCACGCACCGGTCCAAAAATGCCATTTCGGTTTAAAGATTTATTCTCAAAAGAACTTAATATTAGTTATTAATATTATTATTATTAATTATTAATATTTACCAGTGCATTCCGACGGCCAGCAATTTGTTATTGAAATAATATTTTATTATTCTACCGGTGAACAGTACCATTTTAAGAATGCAGCTTTCGTTTAAAAAAATTTCTAAATATTCCTTTAACAATTATGCCCATTAAAATTACTCATATCACAAACCTTTTGGCAATTCTTCGGTAATGGACTAGTATTTTTACGGAGAAATACATAATAACAAAGTCATCTTTTAGAAGATTCCAGAACAGATTTTATTACGCAAACTATTATAAACTAGCTGACCAATCCGCAGCTTCGTAGGCGTAGTTTTTCAATAAATACATTACCCTCCTTCTGCGCAGTTGGGTAAAAAGTAGCCTATGTAACCCGGGGATAGTGTAGCTTCCCAACAGTGAAAGAATTTTTTTTAATCGGTCCAATAGTTTCGGAGCCTATTCAATGCAAGCAAACAAACAATCAAATCTTTCCTCTTTATAATATTAGTATGGATAACAAGTTCAATAACGCTGGAGGAAACCAACGTTAAAGATTCACTTACGCTTGATCCAGATCAAACTCCGAGTAATTATCATCTTCACACTCAAACTTGAGTCTCGAAATCGTGAGATCCATATTCACATTATCACTATAATACATCTAGAACCCACAAATATCATAATCCGTCTAAAACCACATTTGAAACTAACACTAAAAACGCGATGCGCATACGCATCGTACGTTAGCAGGGGTGGAGCGACGCGTCTGTACTACCGAGGGTTGTAAGTTGTATGAAGGGGATGCCAGGTAGCAAGCCAAGGGGTCGCACAAATATCCCGAAATTCCTGGTATTTGTAAATAATAAGAGACCTGCGCTTGCGAACCGTTCTTTGCAACTGTTATGGAACTCGCGGGGTGTATTGATGTTTATTTTTAAATAGATGCTTTTGTAATTGCTCAAGAATCTCTACGCTATTCAAAAATAACAGAAATAGATAATTAAAGCCGTTGTTTAAAAAGGCATCTATTTAAGTGATCATTTTAATTTTGCAAAAACAGCAAACGAATATGTATACAGTGTGTCCCTGGATAAAGTGCAACCCCGAAAGGGGGTGAAACTAGATCAAAAATTATCGACAAAAAAATAGAAAAAAAAATTAAAAAAAAATTCGTATATACTTTATTGATGTATTAAAATTTTTATTACTCACTAATTACTCTATTTAATAAAAAAATTATTTCTTCCAAAGTAGTAGGTCTATTTTGTTAAAATAAAAACCATAATCATGTCAGATATGTGACGATGACGATAAAATAACAAATAACTCACAAACGAGTGGCTATCGTGACTTAAAGTTTAATTTTTGTATTAAAATTACATTTTTTAGGCTGTTTTTTTCCAATAAACTCCAAAAATCTTAAAATTAAGCCTATAATACTAGAAATTTTTATGACTTTTTATTATTGTCTATCATAATAGCTTTTAAATAAAAAAAAACCTACGTTCTAACATAAAAAATGTGCTGGCGTGTCAACTTTAAATGCTCCTAGCCAGCACATTTTTTATGTTAGAACGTAGGTTTTTTTTTATTTAAAAGCTATTATGATAGACAATAATAAAAAGTCATAAAAATTCTAGTATTATAGGCTTAATTTTAAGATTTTTGGAGTTTATTGGAAAAAAAAACAGCCTAAAAAATGTAATTTTAATACAAAAATTAAACTTTAAGTCACGATAGCCACTTGTTTGTGAGTTATTTGTTATTTTATCGTCATCGTCACATATCTGACATGATTTTGGTTTTTATTTTAACAAAATAGACCTACTACTTTGGAAGAAATCATTTTTTTATTAAATAGAGTCATTAGTGAGCAATAAAAATTTTAATTCATCAATAAAGTATATACTAAATTTTTTTAATTTTTTTTTTCTATTTTTTTGTCGATAATTTTTGATCTAGTTTCACCCCCTTTCGGGGTTGCACTTTATCCAGGGACACACTGTATATAGACTGTTATCTTTTTTAATGATTGATCCTCTTTTAGTGAGACAAAATAAATCAAACAAACGATACTTTAATCTGCTTGGAGCTACGCAAAAATTATTTGAGATGTAGAAATTAAGTTTGATAGATCCATGTTGGGTCCCAAAACTTAGAGAAATAAGCATTTAATAATAAAGTTCGATACATTTTTTAATTTTGGCGCCACTTCAAAACTTAATCTGTAGCTGCGGTGGCGTTAATACGTAAGTACTAGTAGTAGCTTTTTGGGGTGGGCTCTCGCCAGAACTCTCGCGTGGTCGCCCCTGAGTGTCGTTTTACCCACTCTACCTTCACTCCGCTCGGCTTCGCGGGCTTGCTCCACTCAGGACCTTCCACGCGAGCTTCTGGCTCCGCGCATTTTTATAACACTCTAGGGGTGTCACGCACAATACTGCCTGGATAGTCGGGGTGCTCAATGTCGATTCTCCCACTCATCTAGACCAATTATTAAAAAAGGGGATCAAATATTATTTTTGAATAACAAATATTTTTTAAAATGTGTACACATTTACAATGGATCAATTAGATTCTTAAGGATCATTCATATAATATTGTCCCGTTTAAAAATATCTTAAATATTTCACAAAATTTTTACTCGGGCGCATGCTAAGCATAAGGATATTTTCCTCGCTCCTGATGTCTGGCCTGTAGAAATTGTGTTTCGAAACTATAGGGAGGCGCCAATGCAGATAAAACCGTAGCTATTAGTGTTCTGTAGTTCAATGTATGTTAGTAGGTACGTAATGTATTTACAGTTACGGACCCTTGTATTTTTACATATTGCCTGTGATAAACGTTATATTATTATTTCACAAAAATAACCCTCTCTTTTTCCGTTGGGGGTCTTATGAGTAAAATGGTTGCTTAACCAGGTTATAACTTTCATAAATGGCATTCACTCGAATTAGCTTATCGATCGATCATTATCTTTTGGCCAATAGAACTAACCACTTCCCCGTAACTCGGTACGAAATCGCAAAAGTTTGTAAGTTAGCAAAAAATACAAGTTGCCAATCCCAAGTTTCAAATATACGAATAATGATGGGAAAAACCAATACGCATCCCCCCTAGCCATGACAAGTGGACGATTTAACGTGATAGATACAGGTAATTGTGATATTATTCTGACCTTAAAATGTACACTTAAAATTTTGGATAACTGAGATTTCTACTACCATCTCGCTCTCTTTGGTGCATCCCTCCCTTCTCTATAGGTGATTTCACTCCGATTCCGCGTCAGGCAAATTAATGGCAACAGAAAAAATTACCACAGCAGCATTAATTAACATTATTTAATTAACAAAACCCATCTAGCTAATTACTCTAAAGCAAAACCAGTCTAAAGCGTGTATTTTCATTCCCAGTACCCATATCCACTCAAATAGATGGTACTTATTTCAAAATGAGCGAAATTTAGCGCTAGTGAAGACGCCGTCCGAAAAGTGTAGAAAATATCACTGTCCTAGAAATAATTATATTTCGACAGTACTTCGTATGGATACAATTTAATTCCATAATGTCGCCATGTTCTACACTTTTCTTTTCAGCCCGACTTTACATTTTTTTATTCCATGGTAGGTAGAATGCAGATTAGTTTAGATTAGTAATATAGGTAGGTGAAAGAAGAGTGTAGTTAGAATGTACAGTACTCACGTTGCGTCGCGACAGCAGGGTCTGGTGCAAAGCACAGGCGGAGCGGGTAGCGGCGCGGGAGGTGACCGCTCCGCATCGCACGCGCGACTCGGCACGACGGGCGCGGCGCAGCAGCCCGGCCCGACGCCTGACCAACACTTGTTGTTCTGAAAAAACGAAACAATAATTGTAGATTACTTATTAATTATTATGTAGCAAGCAAGATAACACATTGCCCTAGGTGAGCCACAACGACGCAGCAATGTGTTGCGAAGTGAAACTGTAGAAAGTTATACATTATTGTCTGGTTTCGTGTCTGGTATTTGTTTTATGTCACACGCCTAAAGCGCGTCACAAACGATGAATATGCTATAATATTTATGTTTATATTTAATTTTTATATTATTCGCTCTGGAAATATATGGGGGAGAGAGGGGGTATGTTCAGCAGTGGACGTCCTGTGGCTGATATGATGATGGTGATGTAAATATGGCTCGCCATACAATCCAATGTAAGATGAAAATATATATTATCTTCGTGGTGTTTGGTCCATTGGATTGCATGGCGAGCGATATTTTATCATAACATAAAATATTATTAATGCAAAAGATTAGAGCACTATGTGAATATTCAGAGGGTGATGCGAATTTACCAAAAACGCGATTAAAATCATGGAACTAATATAGGTATTATCTTACTGGTTCTTTAATGTACACCCTACTAGTGGTCAATGACTATTGGAGATGTTTGTCGACTATAAACTGAAAGCGACTTGCATATTCTTCTTACAAAGTATCATACGTTTCATATTCAGAAAGTTTATTTCTTACCAGACTATTACTTGTTGGTCAACATGTTATACATCTAGCAGCATACATGTAGTTAGGTATGTAAATGAGACAAGTAACAATTCGCCTTTCTCATTTTAATTGGCTAGCAAATATCGCCATATCTAGAGATCTTTTTCTTAAGAGAGACAATCAAGACTACGAGTACATGGGCTTAAGATTAGATAGCTCCACTTGGGAGTTAAAATACAAATTATATGTTTACTTCTTCATTAAAATTACAAGTTTAAGTATAAAATAGTATAAAAAGTTTATTCGTACAGCAAATATACATAATATAAAGTTACAAATTACAGTTTGGTTTTAAAATGATTCTTATGGATGATAACAAGGATTATTTAAACGCCTGTTTCTGCGCGACCAAGCGAGAGTACAAACAGGGCTAGTAGTTTTTGTTTTTGCAATAAAATTTATGATTTATTTATTATTTTTAACCTGTGTTGTCCCACTGCAGGGCAAAGGCCTCCCTTCCCTCTTTCCAGTTTTTTCTGTCTTTTGCTGTAGTGGACCAGTCTGGTAAATGCACATCTAAGTCGTCACGCCATCTCCGTGGTGGTCTGCCGCGTGGGCGTGTTGCGTTAGGAACCCAATCAGTTGTGATCTTTGCCCATAGATCTTCGGGCATGCGGCAGACGTGGCCGGCCCAATCCCACTTGAGCTGCGCTGATTTTGAATAAAATTTATGCTGATGCTATATTTAAATATTTAAGTACGGGGCTATTTGTCTTAGTATAAATTCATACCTAATTATGAATGTATCATCAATGTAACTAAGCCCTCCATTAGATTACATTTTAAGACGATGTGGGCTTACAATATAATGAAGAACAGAGAGCTGATGCTAACAAAACAGCCTGTCTAGCTAGCTATACCCAAGTAATGAACAAAATACTATCAGTATTCACAACTAAAATAGGTCTAAAACGAAAATTTGTACGATGACTGACGCATTGAACGATGGTAAATGTGAACACGTAGAACTCGTAGAGTGGAAAGAACAGGGTAGGACGGCACCCACTAGAAGGAAAGACGACCTGATAAATATTGCTGAGATCCATTGAGTACAGGCCACACAAAATCGGTCCCTCTGGAAATCTATGGGGAGGCATATGTTCAGCAGTGGACGTGGCTGATATTGAAATGGGAACACAGCCATGATACAATGTTGCAACGCAGTTTAACGAGCTGTTTCATATGTATGACATCTAGTAAACCTTGCTTTAATACAGGCCACAATGGCATCCTGTTCAAAACCCGTCCTAGTAGATATTAGATAGCTTTATCTATACTAGAAAACTATAACATTTAACACAACTTGTACGGCAAGGTACTAAAGAATAATCCTACGTCTAAATAGGTTGTTAATACTGAAAAAACTGGGGCCGTTACGTCTATCAATTGCAGATAATTCGTAATTTCGTAAAACCAGACTAGTTTTTTATTGTGTACCTACAACAACTTTTTTGCCTCAAAATATAGGCAAGGTTAACTCGAAAATAAATAAATGATAAATAAATATATCGCTGGACATTTCACACAGCGCTATCTAGCCCCAAAATATGCAGAGCTTGTACTATGGGAACCAGATAACTGACAGAATACTTTATATACTTTTTTTTGTAAATACATACTTATAATATATAGAAAAACACCCAGACACGGAATAAATATCTGTAGATCATGCAAACATTTGTTCCGCAGCGGGAATCGAACCCACTACCTCCAGCGTCTCAGCCGGCTATACGCCCACTGTGCCATGGAGGCAAGTCAATGATGGAAAAGAATGCTTTCTAGGATTAAGTTTGTCCATGTACATTGTACAAATTTATTTATTTTGTCATCTCATTTATTTAATCATCAGTCACGACAGCTTTTTCTGGGCCAGCATACATGATCAGAATTAGGTTTGTGATCAGGGGTGTTCAAAAAATAACCAATAATACAAACCAAGATTTCAAAGGTCTTATAACTAAAGAGAATTATTGTTCCTATTGGTCTAGCAAAATGTAAAATCATAGTTCTAGTATTTTCCCTCACGCAATCTAAATATAGCCGTATTCATAATCGTGCTTAGCCGAAGTTGTCCCTATTTAATGCTATTTAACAAAGCCTGAGTGTTGTTGTTTTCATTGGTAATAATCGACTATAAGTGTTCAAGGCACGCCACCTATTTGCGTCCTAGATATAGTAGGTACCGGGTTAATGGATTGGATATTCTGATGAGTAGTAAACACAGACGATAAATAAACAATTAAATAAAAATAGACCCAGTAGTGTACCTTGAGCTACTCATAGCTTATTTGCTCTACTATAATCATGAGCAAAAAATTAATAATTCTGAATTTAAATTCGGCTCGATCTTACTGGACAGAATAATTAGTTATGTGGTACAAATAAGTTGGACCCATTTAGATACAATTTTAAGAAAGTAATAAACTCATAATGAAGCAAATAAATGTTTGATTGATTGACTGTTTCTGTGTATTTATTTTGTATGCTGTTTACTGATCTATGTATGTACTCCATGGTTACCTACCAACTTATTTTATTTAGTAAGTGCCTAGCCTTGTTTGTGTATTACTTGTGTGTGTGTGTGTGTCAAATCAATCGTTTTTATTTCTGTGTGTCGGCCGAATAGTAATAAAAATGTAATTTCTAACCTCGAAGATAACTAAGATTTTTGATCGAGCGAAGCGAGATCTCCAAATTAACTTGGGCAAATCGGCGTTGTATGTATGTATGTTTGTTTGTCCGAAGATAACTTTCCAAGCGTTCATCCGATCATTGTAAAATTTGGTATATATGTGGGGCAATTTTGGTGTGACTAAATGAGCTAAAAATGTGTGGGGGTTGTTGAGATATTGGGGTTCAAGAGTAGTACAAAAACCCAAAATCTGACTATCCGATCAAGTGGCACGTCTAATAAAAGGTATTTGTGAGTACATTTCGACCCCGTTTTTATTTTTAGTACAAATCTTGTAGTTTTTAAGTTATTAGCCATAATATAAACTAAACTTTGCAAAATTTACAAGGTACACTAGTGACCCCACAATGTTGAAATTTGGTATGCGTGTAGCTTTAGTGACACACATAAAGGCCAAAGTCTGAAAACCAGAAAACTGCAATTTATACCCTTAAAAGTGTACCTAACCAATTAACACGAACTCCCGTTACCTGTAATTTGGATGAAACTGTAGGTCAAGTAATATGGTTATGCATTTCGTGGCACTATTTTGATAGTCAAAGATTACAAATAATATTTTTTTGTTTTTATGGGAGACTCGCGAGATCTCAGTTCGGGGCGAACCACTAGTTCATGAAACCGTACCATGAAGTTACAGTAATTCACCCAGGTTTTTCAGTTATTCCCCATGTTTACATAGCATAGACTTGAAATCAAATACCCGAGTCGCAGACTAGACGGGCCTGAATCACAATTTAAAACAACTCGAATGGAAAAAATACTATGCAGGGTGTCAAGTTTTACAATTTAATCATCATAAGAAACGCATTAACGCCACCTAACAGTCATAATATCGAGGCTTTAAATGCAAATAACAGCTATTTGTAACAGAGCTTTTACATTATCGTATTATCGCGCCTCCATGATAAAACCCATGGAGGTAACAGTAAGGTGTAATGTAGCCATTATACATACTACACACAGAAAACAACTTTACAGGCAGTAACAAAACAACGGTGTTACAAAATATATACATATCTTTTTTTTTGTATAATATAAGATAATATCAGTAACTAGTCATGTTGACCTAAATAGAATACGCCACAGAAAAAACCACATCCGCATATAATAGACAAAAGTAGTTACAGAAGTAATTGGAAACAAATATTGAATCTTGTTCATCTGTAGTTTCTATGCGTGGGAAGAATTGAATTAAACACATTTCTCGAAGCCAAGTTACAGCTAAGATAAGATTCCAGTTATGTTCAGTCAGTACTAACAATACCATTGGAGCTAGCACAGCGCCGCCGACCAGCTGAGGAAGCAAGTGGTTAATTGGAAGGCATATTCGAGAGGAAGTGGCAATCATTGACCGATCGACCTATTAGTGCCGAGGATAAACTGTTTAGCTGATGGGATGGATAACGACTATGCCTGTTAGACGTCAGAGTTTAAACTATTTGCGCCATATACGGATCTAGAATGACTGATTGAATCAATCAATGTACTTAGTTCCTTGTTGGAAATATTGTCGTTTTATTTAATTACAAAACGGTTCTGATGACACACTTAATCAAAAGGGACATAATATGTCTTGAACATACGATTTTCGATAATTTAAGAGCCTAAGCACACGGTGTATTTTAAACGCGCCGAGACGACGAGCAGAGAACGCGCGCTAACACGCTGCAAACGCGATTCTCAACTTTTTACCTATGATTTTTTGGGCATTTACAGTGCCGCAAACACGTCGTCTGCGCGCATAAGGCGCGGGACAAATACAAGAGGTGTCGGACTAGGGCGAAGCGCGGGCGAGGTGCGGGTGTGGCGCCGGTGCAGCTAATGGTTCAGAAAGGTGAGGCGCGGGTCAACACAGTGGATGCATTTGGGGCATTTTAGTGTTTAATTTTATCACGACCACATGACGTCTTCTTCGTCAGATGAAGAGGATCTGCAAGCTCTGGTGCATTTGGAGAACAAACTACTAGTGCGCCGAGGGCGAGGAAGCGGCGCCCGCGCCCCGTCCTGCACTCTGCCGTCTCAGTATGTCTCGCGCCCCACCTCTTCTATACATTTTGTATGAAATATCACAGAAGTGGCGCCGCGCCCGCGCTGCACCCGCGTCTCACCTCCGCCCGACGCCTCTTGTAATTGTCCCGCGCCTAAAATACGCCGTGTGCTTAGGCTCTTATGAATGTTCAGCTTCATTTGGTCAAAACACAAGAGAACATAAATGTTTCAGTTGTTTATGTCAATACCGACTGATGCGGAATGAAGACTGACAAGGGTACGACGCGCGAACAGGATAACAATTTACGGAGATATATCCATCCTACACTGTATTGTATTCGTTATCGCTCGCGGTACGAAAACGTCTGATGGCTGGGAAAATTAACAGGCGTTCACTAATACAACTACCTTTTTAACAAAAATATAACCGACTTAACCAAACTACTGAACTGAGTTTAATGAAATTACTATGGCACCAATATGAAAGTGTATCCTTTCAAATAAAAAAATAGTTTTCCAAATCGGTTGATAAATGACGGAGTTCTGAGGTAATAACAAACATAAAACCAGATTGCGTCCCTATAAAATTTGAGGGTTGCCCACGATTTTTTGGGATCCCATCATCAGATCCTGACTTGGTGCCAATAGGACCACCTGGGAAGTATATACATTAAACAAAAAAAAAATTCTCGATTCGGTCCAGGCGTCTTCGAGTAATCGGAGAACATACATTAAAAAAAAGACATTCCGTCGAATTGAGAACCTCCTCCTTTTTGTGAAGTCGGTTAAAAATGACGGCAAGGCTCGCTACTACTTTACTGCTCGCTTATTGTTTATCCTCCCACCATGGCATAATGGATGAAAGTTGAAAACACATAGATCGTATATAACATATAGGATACTTTTTATCTCCAACTTCAGTTTCCTAGAGCGAAAAGAGTTCGCGGTCGAGAACATAATAAATTCAACAATTTCAAACTAATTACAGCATTAACGTATTTTTTGTTTGTTTCAATAAACGAATGATTAGATTCAGTCATTAGCGGAATACTAATACGAACAAGTCAAGCAAGTAATTTGCAAATAGTTAAGTACGGTTAAGTAAAGACACATTATGAGTCATCTACTTACTTATCAGCAGCGAGTTTACTTACACTAATTTAATTTTCTTGTCCTTAAACGGCTCTTTTGCTATCCTGTCGTATAGATGATATTAGAAGCCTTCAAGGCAGTTTTAAATGCGGATTTCCCATTACGGAGGGTGTTTTTCCCAGAGGCTGCATACAAAATAGTACGTGCCAAAGTTACGGAAATCTGTTGATGTTTTTTGGGCGGGTAGTGGAACGTGGGCGGGGTATTTTGTTCTGTTCGAATTACGCAAGCGGAGACAGTTATTCAATCGTGTCGTCACTCGTCAGCGCTTTGACAAGAATACCAGTGATCATTCTGGAGGAGTTTTAAGGGTATGTAACTTACTTTATGCTTGCCACCGGGCAGTGTAAAATAAATAATAAAAATAGTAATCTGTGGGGATTACAAAATATGAACCAGCATTTCAGATAGATAATAAGGCGAGATAGGTGGACGACGACATCGCCAGGAACACCTGGATGAGGTACGCATAAGATAGATGAGGCAAAAAAGAAGGGAGGCATAAGTAATAGGGAATTTCGGGCTAAGATGATGCTGTCAGACCGACCGTTCTTCTTTCTTTGACAGTTTTTCATTTATTGGTGCTGTGGCAAACCACTTGGCATGTAGAACAATCTTTAGATAGAATAGATAGATTAACACATTGTAGTTGCGCAGTAGCATTGCGCACGCGACCGCAGTCACGTTTTAATAAATTAGACGCGGATATAATTACATTCACCGCAATAGAATATCTTCAGCATTCAAACAGCAGTAACCACTAAAGCAGTACCTATAAAATGCTACAATATAATTGCGTTCATAGAACTTTCATCTATTTATAATATAAGACCAGGGGACCAAATAAATTAGAAACAACACATTTAATATGTGAATTACAGATAATAGAGTCTATCGGAACTCTGAATTGAAATGCAATTTAAACTTCTACCTCACCTGATGGTAAATGATGGTGTGTTCGAAGATAGAGCACGCTTGCCTAGAAAGAACCTGTTCACTCTGGACATGAATAGGTTTATCATAACGAATACTTATTACTTACTTATTATTAAATACTTATTTATTAAATACAAACTTCCGCCCGCGGCTTCGCACGCGTAGTTTGTCAATAAAAAGTAGCCTATGTGTTAATCCAGGTTATAAACTACGTACATACCAAATTTCATCGAAATCGGTTCAGCCGTTACGACGTAATTCAGTAACAAACAAACAAATAAATAAATAAACAAACATTCAAACTTTCGCATTTATAACATTAGTGTAATCAGCAAAGGTACTATGACTTATGATATGGCAACGTACGTACGCAGAAAGTTTTTTACTTCTTTACCATGGATTTGAGAGAATAATAATGAGTTTATCTTTTATCCCCAACCGCTGTCCTCAAAAAGCCAGTCAGCAAGTTAATATTTCAATACTCAATCATTTATTGTATTCCACAATGTAATAATAGGTGGTACATAAATAGGTACATTACCAATAAGGACCCTATTGGCCACAACAATAATAAGGCGAGAGGAGGACGCCGTTGTTCTCGTTAGGTACGTATATTCATTTTAAAATGAAAACACTAAAATCTCATTGTCAGAGTAAGGAGTTAGTATTCTAGTATTAAGCCTATGTGTGATTTATTTCGTACAAAGAATTTGCTCTTTAGGACAACTTACATACGTTGAAGGAAGCGACCGACAGTTCATTTTGCAAAATTCAAAGTAACTGCAGCGCTGTTATCAATGTATTTACATATCAAAGGAAATGTTATCTGCAACGACGTCAATACAATCATTTACTATCATAAAAACAACACATAAAATGCCAGCCGACCGTAAAACACATGTTTCATTTGCTATTTTATTGTGTACGTGTGCAAGCATAGATATTACTAGTTAATACTAAACAATTCAACCTTTATAAATTATTTATTTACGTCATCATTGCTTACTTGTCAGAAAATGTGGTAGTAAATGTATACGGAGAAATTATCGCATATAATATTTTCGATATCTCTAATAAGGGCCAGGCAAATAAGGCAGATATTCTAAGCTAAAATTATCCCCGAACCGCGTCTATCTGAAGTTTACCGTTTTGGTTCTACGTCCTTGATGCGTACAGCTAATAGCGCCTCTACATTCCTACATACATCCTTATGTAGCCTCTACACCATGGGCCATGATGGGCAATCACCATCGTGTAGAGGGCATAATTGCTTGTAATCGCCCATGATCGGTGACGATCGAGCGTATTGACGCTATGTCGGTTTTTCGGACAAACATCACAGGAGTTTGCAGCCATGATTGTAAGCGTGTCCATACGATCGCCGATCACTCAGTTCATACTTGTTTACGGTACGGTGCGGACGCGTGTGTTATAAGGGTATAATGTGTTATATAATGTTTATATACACAAAATAAATAAATAGCGGCAGCTGCTACTGTTTCGACGTCCATAATTAACAAATGTAGCTGCGCAATCATGGTGGCAATCATTGCGCATTCTGTGATTGTCCATCATGGCCCATGGTGTAGAGCCTACATAAGGTATGGAACACTTTGCCGTCGTCTGTTTTTCCTAAAGAATACAATCCGGGTCTCTTTAAAGTAAGCGTAAATAGGTTTCTTCTAGATCTTCGTGCTTCATCTTAGACCACATCATCCCTTACCATCAGGTGAGATTGTGGTCAAACGAAGATTTACCCAGTAAAAAAAACCCACAGTACGCCGCGGCGCCGCCGCCGTTTCAAATATGATCATAAGGATCATTATGGATGGAATGAATAATGGTCAAATCTGAATTCAGACTTCTGAATTCTGAAGAGACCGAAACAGGTGGAAATCTGAAGGTGCAAGGTCAGGACTATACGGCGGATGCATTAACACCTCCCAGCCAAACTCTCTTAATTTTTGCTGAGTGGCTAAAGATGTGTGAGGTCTAGCGTTATCATGATAGAAAACCACACCCCTTCTGTTGATTAATTCCGGCCGCTTTCTCTCAACTTCTTGCTTTAATCTCATCAGTTGTTCGCAGTAGAGTTCACAATCGATGGTCCTGCCTGGTGGTAACAGCTCATAATGAATAATGCCCTTCCAATCCCACCACACACACAGCATCACCTTGTTGCGAGTTAACCCGGGTTTCGCCACAGTCTGTGAAGCCTGACCGGCCTTTGATCGCGACCTTTTTCGCACGTTCTTGTCGTACGTGATCCATTTTTCATCACCAGTTATCAGCTTCTTAAAAAATGGTTCGGTTTCATTACGTCGTAATAAAGAATCACAAATGAGTACATGGTTCATTAGGTTTCTTTCAGTGAGCTCGTGGGGTACCCAAATATCGAGCTTTTTTTTGTACCCAGTTTTTTCAAATGCGCCAAAACTGTTTTGTGGTCAATTCCCAGTTCTTCAGCTACGTCGTAACTACTGATATGCCGATTTTGCTCCACTTTTTCAAAAATGGCATCAATTTTATCCGTAATAGGGCGACCAGAGCGACGTGCATCTTTGACATCAAAATTTCCGGATTGAAAACGCTTAAACCTTTTTGTGCTACTCTCACAGACACTGCACTAGGCCCATAAACATCGCAAATTTTTTTTGCGGCTTGCGTTGCAATTTTACCTTTTTTGTAGTAAAATTTTAAAATGTATCGAATTTCTTCATTAGATTCACTCATCTTTACAGTACGAAAACCAAATAAAAATCACACATTTTCCTAATTTGAATTTGGAATAATCTTCTTTAAAATTTAAACTTTGAATGATACCAAAACCAGCCAGATACAAATAGTATAGCAAAAGAGATTTTCTTACAAGTTCATACATACTATAATGCGAAAAGACTTTTTCCCCAACTTATTATGTATTTACAAAAAAAAAGTATATAAGTATTCTATCAGTTATCTGGTTCCCATAGTACAATCTCTGCTTAGTTTGGGGCTAGATAGCGCTGTGTGAATGTAAAAAAAAAAAAAGAATAGAATAGAAAAGAATAAAAGTTGGTAGTATAAAAGAGAAATTAGGAATAAAACTAATTCAGTCAAGTTTGATATCTTTTATAACACTAGAATTAGATACTATTCTAGGTAATGTAGAGAGATATTAAAAAAAAACATAATGTTGTAGGTTTTTTAGTCGTCACTTATAATATTAGATGAAACTATTATGAAATCCAGCCCATTTTAGTACGTGTTAACGACCGACCTATGCTAATGGGACGGTGCTTCATGAACTCATGAATAGCCCGTAAACGTAACACGGAACATAAATATGAACTTAATAATAACAGAGTAATTGCATCAAGCATAGTTTATGTGGGATGTTTAAGTAAGCTACGTAACCCGAATACATTTTACGGGCACTGTTAACAACCCTACCCCATAAGTGTATGTATGAAACATACATAAATAAAAACGAACATAATATATTTATTTGGTTTTTTCTAGGTTGTAAAGTGTAATAAATAATTTTTATTCATTCATAGATAAGATAGTAAATAAATAATTTCACACAGCGCTATCTTGCCCTGCTCTGCGATTAGATGGAATTTCAAGCAAAAAAGTGTTTTTGTATGTTTTTCTTGACAAAACCTAGTAGACTACCTAGACTAATAAAAATCGCCATCGTATGTATACTTATGTTATGACATATGATTCTTCTTCAGAAGTGTAGTCGGGCAAGGCTTTTAGGATTCTAGAAATATATGAAAGTACTTTAAAAATATACGACGTAGAAGCCAAAATATACGAGGTGGAAGCCGTAGAAGGACGTTACCGACCCGAGGCTAAGGTAAACGTTCCCAGGGACAACTCTCAAGGTTTGGACAGCCTTCCCCGATATTTGACGGAAAATTATTAAAATATGCGGTGGGCTCGAGCCTATCATATTTGAAATACTGACAGACAATTATGTTCAAATAAATATTGATGAATTAATTGAAACTTGCCTCGGACTAACCTTATAAAAAAAAGAATTATAATTTGTTGAACACACACCTACAGGGCTTTAGACAAGTAGTTCCATACGTAGGTACAGCGTGCAGTGCATGAACCAAATCTCTTTATGATCTTCTTATAACCATACACATCAGTGAACTAAGTAAACGATCAATAAATTTTAAAAAGAGATTAATGAATATTAATAATCGAAAATACAATTGGCTGTCTTATCACTAACTAGCGATCTATAAACCTTTGTATAAAACAGATTGTGTTAGTTTTACCTAAGATATCAATGTAATATGACCAATAGAGTTGTGAATCTATCTATGTATTCCTGTGCTTCCTTCAGGTAATTGTTCCGGGCACCTCGGACTCAAAGCCGTCGACAGAAGACAGTTCAAAATATTTTTGAGTATGATAATTAATATTGGCCTGTCGCGCTAAAAATAAGCGAGACAATTTGTCACGCTCGGCTCGCTAGTTTGTGCGTCTGTCATATACATATTCAATCAGTTGTTTGGACTGAAACGATGACACTGGACAAAATAAATATTCTAAAAGATCGCAAAAGTAAAGCTATATTTGTACCAAAAATGAAAAACAATTCTAAACGACAAAAATGAATAAATCGACGCTAAACCTATATTCCATCTGATAAGTTAGGTCTAAAGGTTAACCGAAAATTAATCACCTAGTTGTAAAACCCTGGTAAGAAACTCTAATAAATGCCTTTCTAAAGAACCTAATCCTAGCAGCGGGAATGGGGTTAGAATGAGAAGGATCACTGACAAAGATTAGGCATTGTTTTAGAAAACCGCTCATGAGTAATCCTTGTTCCACATCTAAATAGAAAAGACAATAGGCTTGAGAAACATGGTTCTGTTTAAAATGTTGCTGGTAGTGACAGTGATAATGCTAAAACTACTGGAGTTTAGCAGAACATATTGAGG
Organism: Philereme transversata; assembly: GCA_963924445.1. Taxonomy (NCBI): domain Eukaryota; kingdom Metazoa; phylum Arthropoda; class Insecta; order Lepidoptera; family Geometridae; genus Philereme; species Philereme transversata. The sequence continues at coordinate 25,123,693 of OZ004344.1, read as the reverse complement.
ATATCTGTTGTTTTAAAAGGTCTACAAATAATCATCCTTAGATCCATATAACGTGATCCATCATCACATTTAAATCAATCAACTTCAAGGTCATCAAAACAATACATGAAAACCAAACCAACCAAACAATACTTGGTTCTAAAGGTTAATGCGTTGACTGATGAATGTTCCAGTTTTATCCCACTAATATTATAAATGAGAATGTTTAGATGTTTGTTGAAAAACGCTGTAACGATTTGGATAGCTCTACGTCTAGAGTAACATATAATTACATATAGAATTATAGAGCTTCGTGGCATCACGAGCGTAGTCATTAGCAGAAGCTACTGATACTGCACAGAATTAAACTTAAACTTCATTAATAAACAGTTTGATAAATGAAGATTGATGCCTCCAGGTGATGTTAGATTCAATAAAGGAAAGTAATCAAGAAGTTTCCAAGAACAGTTCCGTTGGAAGCTACTCGTAGAATCAATAGACAAGGGTATTTTCAAAGGCAAAGTGAATCGATGAAGCCGCATTATAAATTGAAGAACAACTTCGGATGCGACCTGACATCGCGACTTTATAATCACTAGCATGACAGTATCTCCTTACGACATGCAGGTAAGGTGGTAACCAAAAATGTAGCCTGTCTGTCCTTAAAACTTACCCAGTCTGCTATTTCCATACGAAAGAAAATGACGGAATGATTGATCATTAAAAATATTTAAAAGGGCAGGAAGATGATCATCAATTAATAAAGGAGCATTAAGGTGTCCGTTGAGCAGTTCCACGCGTGAGTGTTTTGTGAGTAAAACAATGAACACGCGGCATGCACAACGTAGCGGCGTTCTTTTGTTTACCAGAACAGACCCGCACGCACGTGGACCGCCCGCAATCTGGACCTGCTCAACACAGCGGACGCCCTTATTATTTAAAACTATTAAAATTTACACATTTAACATTTATTTTCAACCCGTGTAAACCACTGCTGGACGTTCGGGGCCACTGAAAGTCGCGGTTAGACGCTCCCTATAATAATATAATAGAATCCATAATTGGCTAAACACGTCAGCGGAACACCTGTCGACGCGCAGACATCATAATTTTCTTTTCACCGTGAATAAGTATTAAATAACATTCTATTTTCCTTCCTGACATTTTCTCTATTTTAAGAATTAATTAAATTTTATGTTTCAGAAGTAATATTATTAAAGTAATTTTAAAAGGATTTTCTTGGATCTGGGTAGGTACTTTGGATACGTCTCATGTAAGAATTCATGATTCACCTTTATTAAAAGATAAAATTGGAAGTAACTAAACAATTTTTTTTCTTTAATATTGATACCGTCGCAGTCTAAGTTTTCTGCGTTTGTTAGAGGGCTATTTTTAGAGTCATGTCGCGCGGTAGAGCGACACGTAAACCACAATAGAAACGTAGTTAGGCTAATATTAACACACACAGTAATTCGCAGTATGCAATACAAAAACTAGTGCACTCAAACATGCGTGTATGCAAACTATGTTTCACTTTTCAACTACCAAGAAGCGCAAGCAAACACTACTTACTTCAATGAGGCATGCAGCGTGTCCTGAAAGTGTCAGGTGCATAGCGAGAGCGCTGATGCACATCATTGACTTTCAATTTTGCTGTTGCGTCTTGGAATCTGACCAGCTGCATAATGCCGCGGACAGCTAGTATTGACGCATGTAAGGTCCGAAGGGAGCACCATGGGTTCTTGGGGAATACCCTGAGGCACACCGCTTTGGACGTCTACATTACGAAGCGTCTAAAACACACTACTTGTACGAAACACTGTGCATCTACATCAAAACATAACTCATACGAATTCTGTATGCTAACTCAAAATAACAGGTCGGAAGGTAGCACCTCGAGGTACTCCCTTTAGAAAAAGCATCTACATATATACTACTGCCACGGTAATTTTATATTGCACCGGGTCTCTAATAATCATACAATAACACACTTTTATACATTCTAAATAAAATTAAAGGCTTACTCAAGATACAAATTAATTAAAAACAAAACATTAAGGATACATGCAGTTCAAGCACTACAGAACAGTCCATCGTACAGTGGTCCTTTAGTAGTATAAAGGCAATAAGGATTATATATGTTGTTGTCTATGGTCTCGTAACGTGGGCAACATACTGCGCGCAGTCATGAGTCGCCCACTGAACCCCGGATTATGAATACGAGCATGATAATTACCCAGATAAACTGAAATAAGACCTAGTTTCGTTGTAGTATGACTCTATATTTCGTTGCACACTGGCAACATTTTGTAAATATCCACACAAATATTTACTTATCTATGGATATTATCATAAATATTTTTATATAATAATTGAATAGTGGGTTGTGAAATGTTCTTATTTATTTAAATTTCGTTGTGATTGATGATAATTAGAAGTTATTATTGTAAATAAGTGACCATAACTTGATTAGATAAGAAAAAGTCACTGTTACACATTGATGAAACAAGAAAGACCCTTGATGGCAAGCTTCAAATCGTAGAGCTCGGGCTGCGGACGAGTGTTTGGCTATGGGCTAAAGCTAAACAATCGTCAAAACATACAGCTCCTACCTTTCTTCAAATAAAAGTGTGTGCTAAACATCTGAGATTCCCTCTAGGAGAAAATTTCCCACAGCATTCATAGTATGCTGCAAAGCCTGGCTAGGAACGATGTCAAGGATCGCGGCGTTCTCGACTCGCTACGACGGCAGACTAGTGTTTAGAGAGACTTGACTTTAAAGGAGTCTACGTGACCCCATATCCACTTGGCTAGAGGAGAGCTGTTATCTTTCTTGCTCCAGTAAATAGGAAATCTCCTGATATAATTAACTTAAATAAAAATAAGAGTCATTCATTTCAACAAGCCTCCGTTGACTGCCTCCGTGGCGCAGTGGGCGTATAGCCGGCTGAGACGCAGAAGGTAGCGGGTTCGATTCCCGCCGCGGAACAAATGTTTGCATGATCTACAGATATTTGTTCCGTGTCTGGGTGTTTTTCTATATATTATAAGTATGTATTTACAAAAAAAAGTATATAAGTATTTTATCAGTTATCTGGTTCCCATAGTACAAGCTCTGCTTAGTTTGGGGCTAGATAGCACTGTGTCAAATGTCCAGCAATATTTATTTATTTATTTTTATTTATTAATGTTTAAAATGTTTGCAGAAAGTCAACCTTCTAGTGTAGCGTCTACGTATTACGCAATTGGGTATCGCCTATCGATGAATGAATCACGTTTCCGTAACCCTTCTGATTATCTGTCAACAAACCCGAGGCCGTGAATTGGAATGGTTTTGTTTATTTATAAAGATGGAAAGCTCGAGGCATCTCAAGGGCCGGATGCGAGGCGAAATACGGCGACAACAAATGCTCACGCACATTTCGCAATGGAAATTACTTGACGGAAATAAGGACCAAGGCCGTAATGCCTGCTCTGGTTCGTGAACAATGGAACTCCGCGCAAGGGATATTCGGCTGTATGACTGCCGCAGTAAGCGCTATTACGCAAGATTTGAATACGAAATGTGAGACGGAAGCATTTTTTGCTCAGATGACACTGCTGATGCTGTATCATACCGTGTAATGCCAAACACTTCCATACAAACATACGCCTGTATTCAAACACACCTTCAAACAGGGCGTTCTGAGTTTTCATTCAATTTTGTTTATTTAGTAACATAACCAATTTTTGGAATTTATTAAATTCCATACGTTTTCGTTAACCTGTCGTTAAGTCTGTTACAAAACTCTATTGTAAAAGATGAACATCCTTGTTATGCCACATTTAAAACAAAATGGGTACAGTATTATGACAATACAGCTTGTCAACATGTCACTTACATACAAGCGCGGAATGGAGAACTGTCCAGCCCATACCCTCGAGAACATAATATTTGTATAGGATCCATACAAATGGAGTACCCTCTTCGCCTGTGGTGTAGGTGTGTTTTACATAACTATTTTGTGACGACAGAAAATAAAAGTTTAAAAAGAATTATAAGGTCATAGTGACCTTTATCCATAATAATAAAGTTAATCTATTGTAAATATGTCACATTTTTATTTAAATAATGTTCTGCTTTATTGGGTATTTCATATTCAAGGTGTTCTTAAGCCTTTTTAAGGAATATTTAATTCAAAACAAACTTTAAAAGTTATTCAATAAAATTAAATCATATAAGCTCACTGTTGTATTGCATCACCGATACGTACATTTAAAGTTTTAGTAAATACACATACAAATTTCTGTAATCTTGATACAAATAATGAAATTTTAATAAAAACCGTGTGTACTTTGGTTTAACCTGCAGTTTAACTCCGGTTTAATAAAATTCTATCAATATATTAAAGAATTAAAATTTAGTCACCACAATATTATGACGAAGATTTATGACGAAGACTTCCTAGACGAATAAATCTATTTCTAGTAAGTAATGCACACAGGTCGTTAGTCTTGGTCATGTAGGTACATCGTAAGATGCATATGGTATTTAGAGGCACGGTTCCAAAAACGGCTGTCAGCCAGTTTATATTTGAGCATGAATATATACGAGTATTCTGTGGCAAGAGTGTTCCGAGTTCTGACTATTGACTCATCGATGTATTTTCCTCGCTGGATGCAGATATTGAAATTTTAGCAGGTCTGGTTGCATCAGCAATTTGGCCATTACTGTCTCATAATATAACTATACCTGTATAGATATTGAGCACTCGTATTATTTTTGTAATGGAAAACTTCAAAAATGTTGGCAACTTCAATTACTTTTTCTACATTCGTATTTTCATTTATTATATTCGTATTACATGACAACCCACAAGAGTGTACAATTGTATTATATGTAATGTAAATTTTTTTTTAACCTTTACTTTCCCACTGCTGGGCAAAGGTCTCCCCCATGTTCCTCCACCTCTCACGATCACTCGCCACGTCCCACCAGCCATCTTGGAATGCATCGAAGTTGTCACGCCAACGCTTCCTCGGCCTGCCCCGGCTTCGACGCCCATCTATCATTATATTATTATATGTAATGTACATAATAATAATATAATGTTTTTCAGTTTCTTTATATTCATATCACAAGTTTCACTTTGATACACATTAACAAATAATATAAAATAAAAAACTCCAATCTTCATGCTTCTATGACTCATGCGAGGAAAGCCCTGGGATGACGTCATCACTGAGCAACGGTTTAAGTACTGTAATGAGCTAGCTTTTACGTGTCACAATATTATGTAACTGCCTCGTTATTAATTCTTCCTATCATAATAATGTTAAATATAAAACTTTTGTGTTTTGTTTGTTTCTCACCAAAAACAGTAACCCAAGGTAGAATAGCTGGGTAAATAGACTAAATAAGTGAAATACATACATCATACTACTCAAATGAAGACACAGTTTGTTTTTTATATACTACATGGGATATGGAATAAACATATAGCCCACCTGATGTTCAGTGGTAACCATCGCCTATAGCAGAGAATTGTCTCGTAGGTCACGCACGTTAGAAATGTACCCTACGATGCATTGCCCTGCGTCCATCGACTTGAGGCATACAAGTGTAAAGCCTCATGTGCCTGTAATTTCACCGGCATACCCTTCAAACCGAAAAACAGTAATGCTTGGCGGCAGAAATAGGTAGGAAATAACAAATAATAATCAATTTAAAAACTGGACAAAGGCTTGCGAAACCAGTAACCAATATCAATACTTACTCAATATTCAAGGTCATATAAGACGCGCTACGATATCTTACCATAATTTATAGATCATATAAACTATGGTACATATGTATAAGTATATCGTAGACAATGACAAAGACGTAGATTAAAAAATTGCTTATCACAGGGTTATGTAAAAAATATTACTTTATTGATATCAATTGTTATAAATATTTTATTGACAGATATTGGTAAAAGTAGTCATTTTGAAAATATCTTAAAAAGCACCCCACGCTTTTTTACAATAAAATATTTTTTATTTGTTAATCACACTATTCTTAATTTAAATTTATTGAATATTATCTTCTAATTTTTAGTTCGGTTATCTACAAAAGCGTGTTTTTAGATTTTTAAACTATTATTTATTTTTATTTATTAGTTCGACCACATAACTGCATAAGCATTTTTTTTAAATGAATTATGCTTTGCCATCGATAAGTGTACAAAATTTCAATTTAATTCGACGTTTTGAGTGGTTGAAAATCAAGTTCAAAGATTCCGTTACATACATACCAAGTTAATAAACGCGTGTTAAAAACTGATTATTTAACTACGTTATTTAGCTGTGACAACATGAACTAAAATGTTATCAGAAAAGACACTGTAGCCGATAAGTTATTTATTTGCCAATAATGCTGAATTACAAGATGATACTTCCGGATAGATTTATACTCCCGGGTAAAGTTCACTATTTGTACGCAATTTGTTATATTGATTGGAGAAGATAAATAAGTAATTGTGGATACTGCAATCATTTTATCACATGGAAGTTCACAAGGGCACAAATCCAACAATGTACGTGTACAGTTGATTGAGCCTCGTTTGACATAAAGCTCATCAGCAAAGTAACCAATTTAATTTTAGACAAAGCACAGCAAACACATGCATACATAATTTAATTGCAAGTGGCAACTCATTCAGCATTCTGGTGACAGTGAAGCGCCAACCGATTACGGCTCACATTTTCATTCCAATTAACTTGAATCGCAATCAGACGAATGATTTCCAAAGCCTTTCAATAGTCCCAGTTTAATTAACCTTTCAACTTCATCAACAAGGTCGTCGAGTCAAAAGGAACTTAAAAAGTGTCCCTCGAAAACTCTGCCGATGACGCAGTGCGTTCAAATTGTTGATTGGGTCGAGGAAGCACTCGCAGTCACGCCTTGTCAGGTTTTTATGGTGCTTCAGTTAATTACACAAGTACTCTTCTGAATTAAAAGATATTTCTGAATCTGTAAAGCACTACAAAACGTTGAAAGATGCCATCAGCAAAAATATTTTGGAGCTTGGATGACATCAATGAGTTATAATTTTAGAAATGGAAGCAACTCCAACTTTGCTTCGACCATGTCGACAATATATGTAGCTCACTCGGACGGTTCTGTCGGTTTATGGGTAGCACATCTCGGTATAATTCGCAGGCGGGAGATACTTGACTCTCCAAATACAGCTGTCTATATTGCTTTATTTGTCGACCGTCCTTGTTGCTAACACCGTTACGGGTTTGTTAGCTCGACGCCGACCCGTCTCGAGTGTGGATACGAGATGTGAAAATAAGTAGATTCAGATACCAATTATTTGGAGATTGCTTTGTATGGGAGAACGCGTTCTTTGTGTACAAATTGGAACGGATTTGCTAACAAGCTATTGATTACAAGCGGATGTTTTCATGCGAATTGATACGGCCTGTAACTGGCTTCTTTAAATAGCCATATTATTCCTGTTTGCAATGTAATTTATCGTTCCAGATAGTGGGCTACTTATAAAAAGCTATTGAAATATGTTATGTAAAGCAGATTCCATACAATATCTTGAAATTGTGCAGTTCAGACATTTTAGATGTTGTTTTTCACAACACTTTAGTCATAATGAATTGACCAATCCGGACAAGTCTCATGTGTTTGCACAACTGCTGATATTGCAGGCATTGTTAAAGCCTTGATGTCCGTAGCTAACTGCTATACTGCTGAGTGTTTTGAGATACACACACACACACACACACACACTTTAATCTTGTTGCTAAGAAGTCTTAATACAATACAGAAATTGTATAGAGACATGATATTCTTGTACGTTCTACCCTTATCTTTCAAGCCCTCCATGAATCCTCACTTTGGTTTTTTCCTTTGGTCCACAATTTGTTTTCTATCCAACTTTAGGCTTTGATTCTGATTTTAGTCTCTTAACGTTAGATGGCTGGTGTACACTTAAATTTTTGTAAACTTTTGGTAAATATGTATTTGTATTTGATGTATAGCTTCAATAGATCGAAAGATAGAACCATGCCGTCGGCGATTCCGAGGAGTTAACCCACTAACCATTGGCAGCGATTCGTGATTGCGAAACGGGTTTGATCTGTTGTTCTAGAATTTGATGGTGGATTAAGATTTATCGTTATGATTATTGCATAATTTAAAACAGCGTAACGCGCTTTCATAGAAGCCAATAAAATGGCTTGCATTGATAAGTTTCCATTCTAATACTTTGGTTTCCTCGAGACATTCGATTCGCCGCACGAGTTAAGTACTAACAAGTTTTTTCATCTGTGGGAAAGGCGGCCATTATCGCTTTCCGTCGGTTGCCGGCCGACCTCAGTTCTTTGGAGCGTGTGGGTTGAGTCGAGATCAGACTATTGTTAGACTTGAAGATTTATCTGACAAGCGCGTGTTTCTTTTAATTGAAGTGCCCCTGGGAAGGAGGTTTGTACGAATAGAGGGCGTAATTTGTAACTGTAGTTAGTATTTTAATAGTATAACTCGATCATACATTTTTAGATATATTGGGAAACTTCTCATAAAATTTATCACACCATCCAAAACCACCACAAAACGCCGCCATCACAGTAATATTATAAATGCGAAAGTTGGGATGTTTGTTTATTTATTTATTTGTTACCCATCACGCCGAAACGGCTGAACCGATTTCGATGAAATTTGGTATGTACGTGGATTAACACATAGACTTTTTATCCCATAAATCAGTTCATCCATCTAACTAGCATGCCTTGAAATTTAATTTAATTTATTTATTATGGCACACAAAACAGAATACAATCAAAAAGATACAAAATACAATTATAAACTTTTAAACCTAGATTGCACCCTAAAGCATGTAAACGAAAACAATGTAAACGAATTGACCTTTTATGAATTCAATTTATTAACAGCTGTATTAGCTTAACCCATTTCAAACTTTTAAAGCGTACATAATTAGAATCTCTAACTCGCCTGTGACTTTGATCGCGTCCTTAAAACTAGAGGGCAGACGGAATGTTTCCAGGCGAACAATTCGCGGGCAACGAGTCGGTACCATACCGAATGTCCCTGTCGATCCATAAAACCTCTTGTTTACCTCCTTGGAGTGCGTCACCGGCTGCCTACTCAAGCTTTAAGTATATTTTGCCTTTTAGTATTCGGACATGCTGAATCCTTCTGTTAGTTGGTGACAAATGGTGACACATCTGAAGAAAAGATACGTCTTATCATTCAATAAAAGTAGATATTTTTTGCGCTTAAGAAGATAATGAATCAGGCATCTTGAAGGAAACATCATGACTCTATGTTTCACAATCTAGCAGAGCAGATATATAACCTTGGTATTACCGTTAACCATTTATCTAGTCGCGATTAGTTCATTCAAGTGTATGAATGCCATGAAGCCGGTGTCGTGTCGTGGTAACGTGACTTCGGTTCACGGAACGACTCTGAAGCCGAGGCTTTTCGTCGCACGCGGAAATGACGCTTGGACATGCGCTCATAGCATTTCCTACAATACATTTTATGAACCGTGAAACGTTAAAGTCGAAGCAATTTGCTTGAACGCGATCGAATAGGTCAACTGTCTATAAACCGGGAAATACCGAAATCGCATTGCACGGTCTGCCCAGGAGACAGTTTACGAGGTTGGCGTGCATGTGCAATATTGTGCATAGCAATGCGATAACCATTATGCTACCACGCCTATGCCAAGTTTTACAAACTTATAGATAGACTAACTTCGCATAAGGAAGGAACACGCCCCAGTCAATCATTCAATGCCCATCAACGTAATGGAAAAGTTATTTCCATGTGGTCTGCTCGCTCATGCAGAAACCCCATTTATGTGGCAACATCACCTAAGATGCCACTTTTTATAGCCGTTTAGCTGTAGGTAAGGCCTATAGCTTTTCCCAATATCACAAGCAATTTCCTGCTTCGTTCATAAAACTAAAATGGGGCGGTGTGTTCATTGGCGATAGTGACAGCAGTAAATACTGACTAGCAACATGTATTGTGAAAGTGGCTGAACTACGTGCGTCTGAACAGCGTTGGCAACGCATATCAAAGTTTGGCAGGCGCCTGCACTTTCGAAACGGCCCACATATCTGGCCCAAAGTTAAAACACGTCTAGCGCAACGTTGACTCACGCTTGCTGCAATGCGTTGCGATACAAACACACCAAAGAGCAGACCCCTTATTCGCGCATTATTTAATAAGAGTAAATAATCTTTTTATCCAGATACCATTTTAGCTAGGCCTAGAACGGTAGCCTTACTTGTAGAAACGAGAAACATAATAATGAGGAAGCACTTTTTCCGGAATTCTAGGCAACTACGTTAGATTAGATTAGATTAGATAATTCTTTATTGCACACCTAACAACAATACAACTACAAAGAACACCGTAAAACTATGTGATACAATTGGCGGTTTTATCGCTGAATAGCGATCTCTACCAGACAACCTTTGGATGGATTGAATTGTGTGGACGAATATGGGTTGGGGAGTAATAATGTACCTAACATACTACATATACATACTTATACTTATGATATAAAAAATAAAAATAACATATATGAATGAACTTAAATAATATTAGAAACATTTAACGATACGCTACCGTCTGATAGAAATTGAATTGTAGCCTAATAAAACTTAGCTTTATTCAAATAGGGTATTAGGTTAAATTTTTGCGTTCTAACCGAATAACTTGGCAGATAATAAATAATCTTTTTAGGATTTTATAACTCGACATAACGACACTCGAGGACTTGAACGAGGATATTTCCTGGTGGCTATAAAATATCTAAACGTTATGAAAGGCGGGCATGCCAGTGGAGGGAATTACGGGAGCATTCAGAGCTATCAGCAAGCACGAACGAAAGTATTAGTTTCCTTTTCAAACATAAGCCGACTGCCCACTGTTTTATTTCTTTTCTCCAGGACCCGTATTTTCGTGTACACCCACAATATGTATGATACATTTCATAGGACCCTTACAAAATGATGGTTCTTGTCCGAAATTGGACGTCATCTCATACAAGAGGTTTTTGAGACCCACTAGCCTGGTCTGGAAAGATTTTAGAGATGAATTTCCACCGCGAATGTTAAACCTATCAAGTGTTTTTTTTTTCTATATTAGCGATAAAGATCGTTAAGATTTTTCTAACAATGGAGTACCTAATTGATATATATCCGAATTTCTATGGTTTGCATATCTTGAGTCTACGCGCGATCCGATCCAGATTGCGCGAGTTAAAACAATTTGCGCTGCAAATAGAATATTCACATGAACTATGTAATTTCGTCGGTAAATATCAATTCAAGACTATGGGAAAGGAACCAATTTGCTTTCCCTTCGATAATTACGAAAAATATACAGACGGAAATGTTACTGTTCTCTCTTACGTGTTTAATATTAGAACTCTCCCCTGCTGACTGGATATCGAACTGTACCAATTAATAATCTAATGTTCTAATCTTGAGTTTTGACAGGTAAAAGTTTTAGTCACCAATTCAATGTTTTGATTACCGCAAACAGAAACTCGATTTTAAAATAATCAGTTTCGTTCCCCTTGCGTCAGACAGAGCTTACCTAAACCATATTTCGAGGAACGTTTATAAAAGTCATTCCGAACGTTGCAATGTGGAGGGCCGCTTTTAGCATTTGCCAGCCGAGCAGAAGCCCTGACTGTAATTATGTACGGCGCCGGCGCGAGATTGCCTGCCAATTGAGTTATGTTGCCGTGGATCTATGGCGAGGTGGATAAGATAATATATGTCATAGCTTTCAAAAAAACAGTTCCAACGTGTTTAAATGTGATGGGTGAATGAACAATCCATGAAGGGGATTGTGTATATGGCCAGCCCTAGAGAAATACCTCATACACACATGCCAGCCATGGCATATCATTTCACGGTTCTTGAAGTTAACACAAAATCTATCGAGAGCTGAGCAGTTGAACGTTGTGGATCAGCGAAGCGGAGCTTTGACGTCTTCGATGTTTTTCTACATAGTTTTTAAAATTTAACCAATCTTGTAGTTATAGGTAGCGGTTAAATTGAACTGTAGCTCTTCCTTTGATATCTCTAACTATAGTTGGCTGATTGTATACAATATTAACGTATCTATTTGATTATCGCTTAGTGTTGTGATTGTGACGTTGCACGTGAAAGGGAGGCAATGGCTGTGTCGCTCGCTACCCAACCAAATAAATGATTGGCTGTATACGTGTTGGAGGCAACGTAGTCTTGAAAGTGGTAGCCATGTAAACTAATTAATTGCATCCGCAACTTGAGGATTGGCAGGCTGCAAGACTTCAGTTTAAACGATTTTATTCACATCGAATGTATTGAATTAACTTTAAATGTACGTACGGCAGTCATCAAAGCAACCTGAGGTGATAGAAATTCTATACCACAAACTCTTAGTCATTGTGATGCTACGTGTTTTGTTACGTACGATATTAAATGAAAGCACGGGTAGGACTAATGGCTAGTATTGTTTTAAAATAGGTTTTTATCTAATTCATTACCCAAGAAAATTTAAAATTCTCAAACAACCTTCATATCAAGTCCTAAAATATCAATGAAACAGCCTGTATAAAATAGGTAAACAAATCATATTAATTCATCATGTACCTGTTCAACTGACTAAGCGGCATCATCGCAAAGGCGTCGCCGATTTAGGTTAAACATTGTTTATTGGAAATGTATCGACTACTGGATAAATATTCAAGATTAATACGATTCCGGACATGTGTTTTAAATTAATGTTGTAAATAACAAAACAGGTTGTCAAAACTTCTGAATTCATCAAATATATGACCGCCCATTGTACTATTTGCTTTGTGTTTGTATTTTTTTTGTTTATATGTTGTACAATAAAATGTTTTCATTTATTTATTCAAAATACTGACGGTAAATTATGAATCTGCATTCATTTTTAGCTTTTTACTACACATCAAAGCTGACAGATGTTAAGTTTTCTAGAGTATATGACATCGATCTAGCTTGACCTGAATACCCTAATAAGAGACAGGTACGTACACGATTGCAGCCAATAAATTTAATTAAATGTGGCAAATTAGGTTTCTCGCATTTATGGCGAAGTGGAAACCAAACAGGTTAAAATCTGAATCCTCGATTCCTCAACCGTCCAAAATGAGAAAATATTTTATTATTTTAACGACGCAATTAATAAGTAACGAAACGCTCATAAAATGTCTTTCTTGATGCAATAAACACTTCAACTTTTTCTTGCATAAAATTGAGTCTACATGATATAAATATTTTTTATGTTATATAAAAGACTCGAATTTAAATTAGAGTTTTTAACAGAAAAAAATAGGTCGCATCTCGCGTTTCTGGTTATGACTTACCTACATAATATATATATGTGATTCATCATTATCATTATTCGACGACCTCCGTGGTGCAGTGGGCGAATAGCCGGCTGAGATGCAGGAGGTAGTGGTATCGATTCCCGCCGCGAAACGAATGTTTGCATGATCCACAGATATTTGTTCCGGGTCCGGTTTACAAAAAAAATGTATATAAGTATTCTATCAGTTATCTGGTTCCCATAGTACAAGCTCTGCTTAGTTTGGGGCTAGCTAGCGCTGTGTGAAGTGTCCAGCAATATTTATTTATTTATCATACGTATTATGTGGCAAGCCGATATAAAGCGGGTAGGTGGATGATATAAAGACAGTAAAGGGAAAGACCTGGATGCGAATAGCACAGGAACAATTAGAGCCTTATAGCCAGCAATGGGCTATTATTTAAACCAAAAGTTGAAAATTAAAGGCAATAAATAACTAGTGATACTAAGGAGGTCAATCTTTCTGTGCGTGCATCGGAATGAGTACAGTTGATAACATAATGGCCTACATAGACGTTAATTGATGGTGCCATGTTCTATCAACTCAATGAATAGCTCAAAGTACATGTTATGTGTTTCTATAAGACATGGGACTTACTCGTAAAGTCATTGCCGTCATTATCATACTGTATGACTAACAAGTATCGGTACCAGATGCTAAATTAATCTAGAATTTAATGGAAAACACGTTCTTGTACACCACATATAGGCTGAATTTTTTTGACAGTCGACAAGTTTTGAAGAATGGCTCTGTCCGTAATCCAAAATAATACAGTGAGGGACGTTAATATTTTTCCTCAAAATCCAATTTACTTGTTTTCACTTTAATGGGCAAAAACTTTCTCGTTATTGACGACCTCTGTGGCGCAGTGGGCGAATAGTCGGCTGAGACGCAGGAGGTAGTGGGTTCGATTCCCGCCGCGGAACAAATGTTTGCACGATCTACAGATATTTGTTTCGGGTCTGGTTGTTTCTCTATATATTATAAGTATATATTTACAAAAAAAAAGTATTTAAGTATTCTATCAGTTATCTGATTCCCATAGTACAAGCCATTTCCCAATCCGACGCTATATTATAAAAGTAACTGATAGAATACTTAGCTTTGCTTAGTTTGGGGTTAGATAGCGCTGTCTGAAATGTCCAGCATTTTTTTTATCTCAAACGGACTGCTGGATTTAGACCTTTTTTCAATTCTATTAGTCTCATATCTATCTTGTTTTTCTTTTATTTATGCTCAACATTGTAGATAACATGAGCAGAACACCCCAATTCTCGATTCCGTGATGCAATCGGCGTACCTCGCAATTACACCGTTCATTACAAGATCATTTTGGGCTGACACAAATAAACATGTTTGCTTGTTCCAATTGCCCCGAGCTATTTGTTTCGGTTTTGATAAGTTGTACCGAATCCTTGTTGCGAGGAGGGCATGAGTGCAATACCTTGTTCCTATAACAAAGACTTGATGCTGGCACTTTACGTTGCGTGTTTGCAGAAAAAACATTAGCAGTAAATTTTGTATTTACTGCTAATGTTTACTCATGGAGAATATCCTCGATCGACATTAGATATGCAAATAAGCAGTCATTCTTAAGAAGAAGAAGAAGAAGACGATTAAAGCTTTGTATTTCCTTGACGGTATTTGTAATAGTATCATAAGCCGTAAATTGATAATATATATTAGAATAATCACTTATATAACCAAAACTTTTATAGGAAACCAGTAGTATCTTCATTACAAAGTAATTGATACAGTTTTACTGGTAAAAGTATAGGATCATATGAAGCTATCAGAGGTATAGTGGACTCTTAATTTGGGATACTTGGATATTGAAGTAAAGGAAGGTCAAAGAGAAGAAAGAGAAGAACATGGATTGTGTGAAAGATGACATGGATAAGAAATAAGTTACTACTGAGATGACAGCTGAAAAAGAGGTTGAGAAAACATGTTGTGTCAGTCAACCACACCCACCGTAATGTGGGACGAAGTGTAGGGGTAAATTATGATGTTATTATATAATTAAAATCATATAGGTAGAGTAATTAATATCAAGCGAGCTACCAGCATTGAACAATCATGTTTAAGTGACAATATTCATATTATACATGTTTCCAGTAGCATAACAAGGTAAAGGGCACATGTTTGAGCCGGCACTGAGCGCTGAGCTAATTCTGTTTCCACCGCTTTCATCCGCTAACTAGGTGGAACTCGGCTTAGCTTCCATCGTTCATCATGCCCGGCTGATTGATGCTGTTTTGAGACTCAAACATGGAAATTACCTCTGAATCGAGCTATATAACTTGTTATTCTGATTTTGAAATAAGTTTCTTGTTGAAAAAATACTTTTTCAAAACAAGATTTTATAAAATTCTTCATTAAATTCTCCATCATGAGATCACCTTCATGGTACTATATTATTGCATTGTAACCAAATTTAAATAAGTAGGTATGTATTCCAAATTTAAATGCGTATACAATGTGTCGTGTCTGTGCTGTTGACCGTTTAGGAGTTCCTTCTTGGAAGCCAACCTTGAGTGCAGCAGACGACATGGTGGAACTTAGAACATGATATTACAATTAAATGCATACACAAAATTTCGTGTCTGTGCTGTTGACAGTTGAGGAGTTCCTTCTTCGGAAGCCAACTCTGAGTACAGCAGCCATGACATAGTGGAACTTAGAACGGGCTATCGTATGCGTATACTAAATTTCGTATCTATGCTGTTGACCGTTAAAGAGTTCCTTCGTCTGGAGCCAATCCAGGGAGTAGAATCAGGTCATGCTTACCATAAATATGCATCGTTCTCCAAAATAAACGTGTACCTATTCCAAATTTCAGCTCAATCGATTCAGGGGAACAGGTTTAAAATTCAGTTGCAAGATTCCACCCGGACAAACATACATACATTGCAAGTTAATAAAAAGCTTGTAATAACAAACATTTTGAAGCAAGAATTGGGTGCGAAAAAACTAAGTTTGGTCCCTATACTTAAATTAGGGACTCAGGGCGAGGCGGTAATACACCCTTCTGTATTGCAAAGTCTTATCCAAAAAGGTTATGAAGTAATTTGTTTTTGTATAAAATGTTTCAAAGGAATCCCTCTGAGATGAGGTTGGTAAGCAAGTTAAATGATACCTTTGTGATTCCAGTAAAAGGCATAAAAACAAGCAAGGAAAGAGCAAAGTATACCCTCTTGCTAAGTAAAAGAAGCCGTTAAAATGTTTTAGCTTGAAATGTATTTTGTGAACCCTTTTAAACGAAGGAGTCCTTTTACGAAAGTTTATTTTTGATGTTCATAACGTTTGATTCTGCAGAATTTCTTAACGCTTTGTAAAAACAATTTATTATCTTGTTATATTTAATGGTGTTTGATAATATACGCACAAAAATTAAAGTGGTTATTTTGATGAGCATAATAAATAAATTTGTGAAATGTTTAGCACAGAAATGTGAAATTTATTTTGACATGCTAAAACAAACACTTTATACTTATGTTGTGCTATTGCATAATGCTTGCCATCTAACCACAGATACTGTATTGGTGACGTCTCAGGATATCTCTTGTTGTCCCTTTCTAACCAAAACCCTCAGCCATTTCCGAAAGAGATATTAAATCGGCCGTAAGTTTTATATCGAGTTAATCACCTAAACTTAGTCGATTTTCTTAAAAATTTGATAATATAACTGGTAGTTTTTTTTGAGAAGTCATTTTTTACGTTTTGAGAAACTGTCATTTTAATATTGTTAGTATATTATCAAACACTTTGTATTTTCATATATTACCTCAGTATTGATTCTTATAAGCTAATATTATTGGACCAAGCTGAATAATATTATTCTTTAAACGTTAATTCAAATGTATTTGATTATTTTCGCAAATATTATCACGAAGTTTGAATAACAAATATTACAACGATGACCGTCAAAACATAGATAACAATTCGTGTTTTTAACAAAAATAATATATGTAATGACATTGAAAATGCTTACATAAAACAGATGAAAACAATAACTTACGTAAATTTGTATGCTCTTATACACGTGTTTTTACTTTCATAAAGCAAATATTAAGTGTCCTATCACAATGACGTCAAAACCATCCAAAATAACAACTGTGCGTGTAAAGCAACTGTATTCAAGTGAAGTATCACTACATTAAACTCACGTCCCAGAAACACCCAAACGGTGCATTCTACCCCACCCACATCTAAGTACCCGTATGCACTTCAAACTATTTTATCTATCGGTTAGCTGGACGAGCAGGGGCATGAGTGCAGCTGTTTTCGATAAACTATTCTAACCAAAAGAATGGTAGGCAAGGTGTCGTTTCAACGTAGAGATATTCCAAGTTAAAATAGCACGAGTTTACTAACAGTAAGACGTTTCAAAATTTTGCAATGAATAAAGATTGTTTCTTTAGACTTAAATACTTTAGACGGTGAGAGTATGTCTTTTAGGGTTCCGTACCCAAAGGGTAAAAAAACGGGACCCTATTACTAAGACTCCGCTGTCTGTCTGTCTATCTGTCCGTCTGTCACCAGACTGTATCTCATGAACCGTGATAGTTATTGTTGAAATTTTCACAGATGATGTATTTCTCTTGCCGTTATAACAACAAATACTAAAAAGAGAATAAAATAATTAAGTGGAGCTCCCATACATGATTGATACAGACATGATTTTTTTGCCGTTTTTATACATCCCTTCGTGCGCGAGTCCGACTCGCACTTGGCTGGTTTTTTTATTGTAACCCGGTTTTCCGCGATGCGTTACTGGCTGGACCTAGAGCGGGGACCATTAACAACTTAAATCTGCATTGTACTTATAATGTGAAAGTTTTTGCTAAAATACACGTATTTGAATTTGTATTTGTTTGGATTAGACGTCATGTAGCAGGGAGGTGAACTATTTCTCTTTTATGTCCATAAAAGTAATGACGTGTATTTTATTATAGGCGATGGTTACCACTTTACGTCAGGTGTGCCATATGTTGGCCACACCTCCAGGTCGCCATAAAAAACAAAAAACATTCAGTCTTATAGCCGGGACCGACATGTTAACATTCCCTTCAGTTGAAATGAAAAATGAAAAAAGCGACTAGCGGTCACCTATCGAATGTGATCTAATTATGAACGACTGATCAAGCTTCATTACGAGCGGTTTTCCGGTAAAAACAGGTATTACAACGAAGGAGCAAACATATAACAAGAACTCTGTGAAAGAGTTCGTTCGGGGAAGTACTACCACTGTACATATTTCTGCCACTAAGCAGTAATGACGTGCTCCAGTTTGAAGGTGCATGTGACACATAAGACGTTGGTACTTTTGCACCTGAATGTCTCTGTATGCGAAGACAACGAGCGAGTGATGCCTTTGGTATTACCGTCCGCAACGGTCGCCGGTTACCATCAGATCGGTAGTATGTTTTTTGTTAGGAATCCGTACTAATACTACAAATTCGAAAGTAACTCTGTCCCTCTGACTGTTTTTCACGTTTTCACGACTAAACGGCTGGACCGATTTCGATGAAATTTGGTATATTACGACCGGGATTGAGACACAACTACTTTTTCCCGACCGCGCAAAAGGAGGGTAATGTTTTCATTGACCAACCACGCGTGCGAAGCCGTGGCCGGTATAAAATAAATGACAATTAGTATAACCAAACTTCTTCGAGATAAACACTAAATTTTTTAATTTGAGTTAATACCTCGTCATTGAAGATTAGTTTTGAAATCATATTACTATTGGAACAGGTTAAACGAGGTGCATAGATAATCTCCGTGTTCAAACCAGGAAGGAGCTACACCGAGTAGCAGCTTCCTACGTCGACAATTTTATAACGGGTTTCAAGGTGGCACCGAGGTTTTATAGATCCGACAGTTTTAAGATCTTGCAATATTGAGACCACTATATTTCTGTAGGTGGTGATTTTTTCATCAAGATGGATCGAACCTGGAGTTGGAACAAGCCCACTTGATGATAGGTGGTAACCATCGCCTATAACAAAGTAATCCGTCAAGCTGTTTAGCCTACACGAGGGTCCAAATTAACATACATACATACATACACCCTAAAATCATTCCCCTCCTTCGCAGTCGGGTAAAAAGTTAAGCTCACAGTTGAGGAGGTTAGGAACAAAAGGTGACATTTACACATGAACTATTACTGTTTTTAAATGATAAAGTTACTATTTGTTCCGGAAGCAGATATTTAGATTGATTTTTCTATGAAACAAGTCACTTGATCTTTACAGATAACTCAACCTTTTGTCGGATAAAAAAAAACAAAATGACCAAATACGTAAGTTACTTTTTGTTCCTAATCTCCTCAGTTGTAACCAGTACAGGTTACATAATTAGGTTCGGATGACATTTAATACAAAGCAAATCGATTACTGTCAGAACTAAATGAAAGGCGTGACTGATAAGTTTCTAATAAATATTAAAACTAGTTTTCCGAGTCAAACTTTCTCGATTCACGTGTTGTTAATATTATTTTGACTGATACCTTTGCCGAGTGCAATTATTTCTTTCTACTGCACACAGAGTTGTGGATAAAAGTTTAATAAATAAATAACAAGAAGAGTCATCAACATTTTTACTTAGAAAACTTTCGTGATTTATTTCAATCACTGTTGCCCGCGACTTCGTACGCGTTACACTACTAAATGTGTAGGTAACCTAGAAACAAAGCTAAACTCGCTGTTGCAACTTGACTTCACAGCTCATTTCTATCCCATGGGACCTGATTTAAGGGATACAAAGTAGCTTGTTAATGTGTTAATCTAGGTTATAATCTATCAAACATATTAAATTTCATCAAAATCTGATCAGCCGTTAGAACGTGACTGAGTAACAAACAAACAAACATCCAAACTTTCGCATTTATAATATTAGTGTGATTACTATATCACGTGCCGTATTACCGTACCGGGATTTATCACGTACCGTTTTAACGATGTTTCGACTACTTTCGACCGATAATGTTTCGGTTCAATTCGTGAACCTTCATCAAGTGCCATCAGCTATGAACTGCGTCTCGCCTCGCAATACGCACCGCAGCCCCCTGCATTGTCGGTCGAAACACCGATGAAACGGTACGTGATAAATCCCGTATTTATAATAATACTCATAAACATAGGCCTGATCTGACACTAGGAATCGTGGTATTAGGAGCTAGTATCAAAGTACCATAACTAGTAATTGTTAGTATTCTTTGCCACCACAAACCAGACCCGAGGATATTGTAGGAGTTAATGAATGAATGAATGAAAACACTATTGTACTGTATACTTTAAAAATAAAAATACAGACAAAAAAGATACAAAGCAAATAATACAATGAGCGGTCTTATCGCTCGAGTTAAATTGGAAACTTATAATAAAATCAGATAATTAAAGATAATAATCAAATATTGCCTCGAGAGAGGATACGCCCGACTGGAAGGGATAAATGAAAAATTAATTAATATCATAATAACTAATAAATAATAATAAAAACTTTGTTTAAAATACTTCGCTAGTTTCATTGTCTAACAAATTGTGTAACATTTTACCAGTTCATCTAATATATAAAATTCTCGTGTCACAGTTTTCGTTGCCATACTCCTCCGAAACGGCTTGACCGATTTTGATGAAATTTTTTGTGCTTATCCGGTATCTATGAGAATCGGCCAACATCTATTTTTCATCCCCCTAAATGTTAGGGGTAGTCCACCCCTAAATTTTATTTTTATTTTTTAGACAAAATTTTTAATTTCTATTTTTTTATGATACGAGTACAACATACAAAAATACATACATCCCTAAATTTTTACTTTTTTATCACCAACCCCTATTTTTTTATGGCCATTTTAGTAATTTAACAACCCGATTTATAAGGCAAAACAACGTTTGCCGGGTCAGCTAGTCTATTTATATAAACGTAAAAAGAGTTTTGAAAAATAAATCTATGAAGAAAAGTTACACCAATCGTGTTTCTGTCGTATCAGGAATAGATCCTCAAATTATCTATGTCATAAAAAACTGTACTTTTTGCTGTTACTGCGAAATAACTATCCAAAATTTACAAAAAATACATAAAAACGTACCTTTTGTTGTCTATTCACAACACACAATTTATAACACTGTATCGCTTTCACACATAAATTTCGTCTCCATACCTAAGTATTTATTACCCAAATACAGCTTTAATAGAACCTGTTCCAAAACACAGTTCATTACTGCCAAGTTAATTATACAAAATCAAATTGCCATACGTGATGTCCATCGTAATTTTGTGACAAGCGCCCACGCGAACGTGTTCATCAATTTAGATAATGAAAGACCTCAACATTTATGTTGGAGCCAGAGTTTGATATTTTTGAAACAATTAAAACATTTTCTAAAATCCTTCGTTTTAGATTACTTTATATCAAATCAAAAAACATTTATTTGTGACAACACCAATAGTACGAACAGATCAAACACACACAGGAGACATAAAAAAAGTACAGAGTAACAATATCTTAAAAAACAAACATTAAATAGATATAACATAAGTTTTTGTTGAAAAATTACTTTATCAAAACAAGCTATTATAAAATTCATAGTCAGAACCGCAAGCAGATTCAAATGAGCCCAAACACTAGTAGCCTACTATAATCCATTCAGAAGTTCCGTTGTCTAGCATCCGTCTCCATCATGAGACCACCTCCATGGTACCATATTATTGCATTGTCACTGAAGTCACATATGTATTCCAAATTTCAGCGCAATCGGTTGAGGGGAACAGGTTTAATAGTCAATACATACATATATTGCAAGTTAATAAAAAGCTTGTAAAATATTGCAGTGTGTGTGTGTCTCATTGTACTCACTTTATGTGTCACAGAGGCTCCAACTCAGCATGTGCTGGGTTGCACTGGCTACCTAACGCTGGTCTTCCGTTAGAGCCTCTTTGAGTGGACCACGGATACCCACCTACTAATTAAACAAGGTTATAGGGTATTGCTCCTCAAATGGAAAAACGCGATCCATAATCTGTTACGTTCCTTCGGGCTAGTTTTGCAAGACATCTCATCAGACATCGACTTTTACGATCATAACTTTACCACCCTACCCCATCACTAGAAGCCCACCCTACTGGTGGGTAATTAATCCGATCGTCAGAGTTAGATCAGTCATCAGTACAAGACTGAATGGTAAATTAAGTTTTTTTAAATTAAATATTGCGAGGAAATGGAACCATAAAATACACTGATGAGCTACTGTAATAATTTGATTAAGGTTATTTTTTTTCACGATGAGTTCTTAGACGGTGCCTGATACAAAAGTGTGTTCTTTAAACATAGTATAGTATGCATAAAATTTCCTATATTATCGGGTAAAGACGTGTTACTATATTTAGTAGTACCTATAATATCTGCATATCATATTGCTGATGAACGTTATCGATGGAAAGTTCCACTGAATAACGGCAAATGATAATAGCAATTTATGAAATTAATAGCCGTCGTTATTGTGGCATATTTATTCATTTAGGATAGAATACAATGCTTCTTTGTGGTGCCGGTGTATAGCCCGGCTTAATTTATGTTCTGCTGACTTTGCGGTCTTATACTCCTGTTTAACAGGAAACAGGCAACAGCATAAAAAGTAATTTTTCGTGCTTAACAAGCTAGGTTTCCAGCGCCCTCGAAAGAACATACCAATTTACATTTAAAACAGAGAATGAAGACAGGGACTCAAAACATAAAAACAGATGGGTTCTCGAGTTGAAACCAAGCACTGGAAAGGATGCGCAGGATGTAGGACTGCCCTCCACTAGATACAAAGACCACCTAATAAAGCTTGTTGGGAGTCGTTAGGTGGTGTAGCAATTATCCAAAGCAAAATTCTTGACGTGAACAACTAAGCAATCACATTAACACCTTCCGCCACTTACAATCTGAATAGCTAACTCGATCAAATAGCATACTTTTACCCGCGCACGGTAAGAAACAGTAGTTATTGAATATTGATTCAGAAACCTTAGACATGCAGCTCAAAACATGCAATTACTTTGTAGTCCTACTACAGAGAAATAAATAAGGATGTCTACTAATATGTTACTATACTTGACTCTATGCCCCTGCTATGATAATGATATGACCCCGTCTGCTACGAGTCTCGGCGTATACTATAGAAGAGCGTTAGTAGAGCTAGGGTACATTGACGCGAAAGAAGAAGAATACTAGAAGAGCAGGTATAACTTTTGGCAAGAAGGTATCATCCTGACTTCACCTTTATTACCTACTTTTTTCTAAGGGGATTCTGATGAACTGATGAGTTCACGAGAACCCCCAAGGGGACCCTGGTGGACTAACCCTACTTGGTATTGTATTTCTTATTTTGTGCCATCATACTTTATAAGCTTATCTGTGATGATAATAAAGGTGCTCAGTTTACTTAATCAGGTAATAATAGCGTCCATCATCCACCTAAGGCTTAATTTACATTGCGAATAATTTTTGTAATTAAATTGTACATAGTAATTGTGTACGTGAACGTACAAAATAGATACGAGCCAAAAAACAGGTCACGCGTCTTCCGGAGAATTCTCGCACATTCTCAGGAATTCCTTACGAACGACCTGTGTAAATTGAACCTAACTTGCCACCAATCGCGCTGTATAAATCTTCAATTGATATATGTAAACCCCTCAGTTATTATTGTAAATATTATTCACATGTGTTCGTAGTATAAAACAATTCTTACAGGAAGGTGTAGTTGTGCGTTGACCTTGCTAACTTCTGGGAATAACCAAGCAGCTGCATGTTTTTTCCTAATTTTCTAGTAAACTAACTCGGTACTCGGTACTAAGAGTTTATTAAGGGAAAAAGCGTGGCTCTAGGGTAGGGTATTTTAACCTTTCTAAAGTGATGGACCACTAGCAACATTTAGAAAATCTGGCGGATCCCTTCCAATCTATATATTCGATATAGGGAAAGAAAATGGTGAGATGGTCGGTGCTGCTTCAGTTTAATTAGCATGTTGAAATTGAGGAATTGTCTTAGACAACGCAAGGCATCATCTTTCGTGACGTGGCATCTAAAGAGACAGGATTACAAAAATTCTGTTTGACATTCAACTGATTCAGCTACAAGTAGGCTCTCGTGTACACCTTGCATATTAATACCATGTTCCGACTAACGGCTGTAGACGAATTCACACTTACTGTTATTAAAGTTGTTTGAAGTAAGTCGAAGTGGCAACATTATAATGTAATTGTAAGTCTTCGCTTCCGTAGAAATTGGAAATGTCAAAGGGTCTGAAAGGTCACCTTTGAGTCGCCCAATGAGTTTTAGAAGTTCGTTATTTACATACTGTTATTAAAGAGTAAAGTGGTTTAATGTTTTTCACGAAAACACAATAGGCTGTGTAGGCTGTGTGTTTGAAGTTTAAAAATAGTGTGAAATATGAATAGAGTACGCTTGCACTAACACAATGGTCCTTTGAGCTAGAACAAGGATTCTAATTCTAGGGTGGATAAGATCTGCATTGACGTGACGTCCTTCATTAAAGTGTATTGTGCAATGGATCAAGGTTGCATATACCTCACCACGATATAATAAAGTTTGTTTATTTCACCAAAGCTCTTTTTAATTGGTTAGGCACCACCACCATATGATACTAAAATGTATGTAGTATATTTTTAACAGACTTCAAAAAAAAGGATGAGGTCTCAGTTCGGTTGTATTTTTTGTTTGTTATCTCATAAATCCGTCATTTATTAACGGATTTGTTTTATTTTATTTGAATGTATATACTTCCAGATTGGTCCCATAGAAATTTCATAAAAATCCGTTCAGTAGTTTGGGTTTTTCTGTTATCTGGAGTCCGTTATTGTTAAAAAGTTACTTGTAGAGTTTGTACCTAAATGAGCATCATTCAATTTGTTGGCTACAATAAATCGGACGATGAACGAACGAACAACTTCAAACAACGGCTACAGTTCTTACTAACAAGGAAACGTGGCATTAATTGAAGCAAAAATATAGTAACTGAATGATTCAACGTTCGAGATATATAGTACTTGTATGCTTACTCAGTCAGTTTATGACCAAATGCTCAATTCTGGTGTAAAATTTTTATACCGCTCGAAAACAATATAAAATCATCGAAAACTTTCGTGATTGTCGGTCGAAACACTGATAAAACGGTACGTGATAAATACCGTATTTATAATAATGAATAGTAGACATACCTATATATGACATTGTAATTTATATAAATACTAAATAATAAAAAAAAACTAAATAAATAAAATAAATAAATATTGCTGGACATTTCACACAGCGCTATCTCGCCCCAAACTAAGCAGAGCTTGTAATATGGGAACCAGATAACTGATAGAATACTTATATACTTTTTTTTGTAAATACATACTTATAATGTAGTAGGTATAGAAAAACACCCAGACACGGAACAAATATCTGTAGATCATGCAAACATTTGTTCCGTGGCGGGAATCGAACACGCTACCTCCTGCGTCTCAGCCGACTATACGCCCACTGCGCCACGGAGGTCGTCTATTTTGAAAGTTTGGAGTTTATTGATTTTTCGACAATAATGAGACGTAAGTTATTCGATACGCATATGTTTAGACATTTCTGCTGTTCAGTTATCTAGTGAATGTAAACTGATCGTTTGTATAGGAATCGAACCACCTTAATATAAATTCCTCAATGTCAATCGAATAATAACATTGACAAGTCGATATCGTTATCGTATAGAAAACAAGAACGTTAAATAAAATAATAGTAATTCACTACATTTCTGATGAGGAATCTGACAAATGAACGATAAACGAACCAACACTACCGAATGCATTAAAATTTTAACGATTTGTCGGAATATTTGAACTGGCCGGTACTATTTGTTTATGAATATGGATTTCGGATGATGGATCTCCTGAAATTTCATTCATTTTATGTTGTTTGCGAAGGGTGGGCGGAAATTTGCTAGGATCTGTTATATTATGTGTATTTACATGGTATTGTATAGTATAAAATGAAGTCGCTTCCGCTGTCTGTTCGGATTTTAACTCAACCGATTTTAATGCAGTTTTCAGCAAAAGAGTGATTCAAGACGAAGGTTTATATGTTTAATATATACATAGTAACTGCGAAAGTAACTATTTGTTTGTTAGTCTGTTTGTTACCGTTTCATAACTAAACGGGTGAACGGATCGTAATGAAATTTGGCAAGGACATAGATTATATTCTGGGGAAGGGCATATGCTACTTTTTACCCGAGTGCGCAAAAGGAGGGTAATGTTTTTATTGAAATACCACGCATGCGAAACCGCGGGCGGGTCAGCTAGTTTATTAAAAAAGGTTTTACGAATACTTATTACCGCCTCCAAACACGTTTTTTTTATTATTACACTTACTAGTTACTACATTTAAAACTTCAGACACGTAGTTCGAGAGCAACAAACATATTTTATCAGTATGAACAACATATGCAATACGTAGATATATTGTTTAGTTTATGAGGGTAATGCCATGAAAATTTGAAATAATTATGCATTTTACGTATAGTATATGTGATCAACATTATAGTTTAGCAATGCATATGTATATACGTGAATTTATAAGTCATGTGATATGTTAGCCAGAGGTGATTCAATCCAAGCAAAAAGTTGCTTAAATGTTTTTTATTTACCTCATAAAATTCCCAGTTTCGTTGCATAAAACACGTTGCTAGAGCTCTTCATTACCTGGAAACAAATGAAACAATATTAATTGTTGAACATTGTATGAATTTATTAATTAAATCGCTGGGGAATTCGGATTATTTCTGATAAAGTATTTTGCGATAATAGCTAAGCGTCGCCGCACACGAGCCAAAGGTTTAATTAAACAGTTGAGTGGCGAACTTCAGATACCTAATTTTAAAGTTAAAAGTTGTTTATTGTTAGATATAAGTACTGTTTCTTTTCCGAATAAAATAAAATAATACCTAAATCCTCCGTAATACCTACATTCACAATAATATACCTACAACAAACAAAATAAAATATATTATTATTGATTATGGTATTATGATTATGGTCACATAAAAGGATAATGTCACGGAAAAAAAACTTCACCCATAAAATATACTGAGATTTTGCGTTTTTAAAGATGTTCTTATTTTACACTGTTATCCGACACTTACGGGAAAATCTTAGATTATCAAAATCATTCCAAAAATTCCAAAACGTTTTTGGATATATAATAAATAAATAAAATTACATTTATTTCAATATAACACTAACATAAAACACATAAAATACTTAAAAACGAATGTGGTTGGTGGGCAGCAGGTGTCTCTCACAGCAGCGCCTTGTCTATTAGCATTTTAGTCGAAAATGATTTTTAAGATTACGTCAAGGGTGAGCGATTTTTACATGCTTTTTATTAACTTGCAATGTATGTATGTTTGTCCGGGTGGAATCTTGCAACTGAATTTTAAACCCGCTCCCCTCAACCGATTGAGCTGAAATTTGGAATACATATGTAACTTTGATGACAATGCAATAATACGGTACCATGAAGGTGGTCTCATGATGGAGACGGATGCTAGACAACGGAACTTCTGAATGGATTATAGTAGGCTACTAGTGTTTGGGCTCATTTGAATCTGCTTGCGGTTCCGATTATTTATAAAAGCTTGTTTTGAAAAAGTAATTTTTCAACAAAAAACTTATTTGTAAATAGTTTTGCTTCCCACGTTCACCAATATTTTTTCAAAAATGCACAATTTATGTAGAATATTATCGATAAGTTATCAGTTCAATAGAATATCGATTTACCCAGCAAATACCACATGCGGGTTATAATTCCCCATCAAGCTAATGGCAAAACATTTAACGATATTGAAGTGGGTGCATCCAGTCTTTAACAGGACCACTTAACTATATTACTGACCACCGTAATAAATTGTATTAGGTAAGCTGGATTAACCTAATTCGATTAAAATTGCAAAGTAATTTTAGTAGAATTAGGTTTGGGTGAAGCACTAGGAAATATGGCTGTCTATCTACCTACAAATAGGTACATTATTAAACACTGTCTGGGTTACTGTGCTATAAAATATATGAACCGCGTTACTAATAAACTGTGTGTACAAGTTTATTAGTAACGTGAGGTTAACGGTAAGTTAACTAAGACCATAAAACTACATAGTTAAAAATTGTAGGAGGTAAGGAAAAAATATCACTGCATTGCATCTGAATTTTTTTAGAACTTCCTTGTTGGCAACCGAGTTGCTAATTAAGAAAAAATACTCCCCCATGGCAATTAGTTGCCGACAAAGAGTATAAAATCCTCAGTAGCAACTGGTTGTGAAACTCAGTTGCCTTGGCGGCTGAAAGGTGTGGTTCAGCTGGGAGATCGTGTTTGGGGTGCATATTACCCCACAATTAAGGGTAGGTTCACCATAAATAGTTTAAAAAATTAAGCATCCTGATTTTATTTTCAGATTTTGTGGATGTCACCAATGGGAAGTACTGTGCTGGAGTCGTGGCTTTTGTGTCCGTCTCAGTCAAGAATATTGGCATACACAGGGAGAACATTGGGTATGCAACCTCTGTGGCCAACAATAAGGGATTCGCTATCTACAAGTCTAAGAAGATTGATAAAATTCTTCTAATTTTTTTATTTTTATTTTGACACTCTAGCCCCAATCTATCTAAAATACAGTAGATACACTAACTTATACTTTGCTACATAATCTACAAAATAATAACTCACTAAAAGTAATATAGCCATAGTTTGAAAAATACTAATATGTTAACTTAGTTAACGGTAAATGGCTGATACAACAATTTCATGAAATTACAAAGACAAGTCACAGATACATACTAATATTAAAAATTCGAAAGTAACAACTAAACGGTTTGACCGATTTCGATAAAGTTTGGTATGCAGATAGATTATGACCGGGATTGGGACATAGGTTTTACCCGACTGCGCAGAAGGAGGGTAATGTTCTTATTGATAAACCACGGATGCGAGGCCGCGGGCGGATCAACTAGAAGTCAATAAAATTATCATTAATAAATTTTTTGTTGAAACTATACTTTTTCAAAATAAGCTTTTATAAAATTCATAATCGGAACCGCAAATAGATTTAATTAGCCCAAACACTAGTAGCCTACTATAATCCATTCAGAAGTTCCGTGTCTAGCATCCGGCTCCATCATGAGACTACTTCCATGGTACCATATTATTGCATTGTCACCAAAGTTACATATGTATTCCAAATTTCACCTCAAGCAAGGGTAACGGGTTTAAAATTCAGTTGCAAGATTCCACCCGGAAAAACATGCATACATTGCAAGTTAATAAAAAGCTTGTAAAAATTATAAAGTAAACGATTACTCTAAATTCAACAGTTTGAACATTCACAACGTTATTTCGTTTGATATTTTGTGAATCTATCCTTTCCTCTGGTCAAGTTCATATCAGTTTCGCGTCATTTATTGTTATATCATACAATTGTCTTATCTAGACGCTTCAATTGCTTCTGCCCGTCTTTAAGTGCCAATCTGACCAATTGGAATCATACTCATAATCGTCCTTTTTCCTTTGACATACAAAGCCATAGTGCGTTTTGTTTTCTTATACATTTGCATTAAACTTATAAGATTGTTAATAACTCGGGCGACCCAGATATCGCTGGATGGATGTGATGGAAACACCTCAGCGTTATTTAAGTGTCAGACTGGCAACTGGCGCAGAACGGGGACCAACGACGTCTTTTAAATGTCCGATGCCAAGAGCCCTCTTCAGTGTTTATGTGCAAGATTGTTTGCATTAGGAATTTAGGATACAAATTTCAAAGTAGCTTTAGATCCACTTTGTAAGTGAGGTGTTTCGATCCCTATACAAACAATCAGTGCACATTCACTAGATAACTGAACAGTACAAATGTCTATACATATGCGTATCGAATTAGTTACGTCTTATTGTTGTCGGCAAATCAATAAAATTGCAAACTTTCATTCATAAAAGGCATAATAACTCAAAACTTTTTAAAAATATTTACATTTATGATGAATAATTAGATATTTATATAGATAAGACGCAACTAATTCGATACGCATATGTTTAGAACATTCTACTGTTCAATTACCTAGTGAATATGCACTGATTGTGTGTATAGGAATCGAACCACTTTAAGATACCATTTTTAAAGCCATATAAGATTTTTAAGAGTGGTTTTGGTGGGTACGTTATTTGATGGTAACGACCGATGTCGTGACGAGTAATATTAGAAGTAAAACATTTACTCCGTTTATGATATCGCTAGTGAAACGCCTACTGTAGGAGTGCCAAATACGGGTACAGTCTAATCTAAACAACACGCAGGGTTTTGCGACAATTTCTACACTAGTACCAAATTAGGGGCTAATGTACTATTCAGTTTTATTCGTGGACTTCTATATGCTATTGGCACGAGCAAAAATTGAAAAGTTTCGATAAATAACTATTATATAAGTATATACATTTACATCGAAATTGACTTCATTAAAATGAAAACGGAACCATCTGAATAAGGTAAAGAATGCAATTTATATTATTTATTTATGTTTTAATAAAGAGTTATTTAAACCATTTTGTGAATAAATGATTTAGGGCCACTTTCGCAACGATGCCTAAACGTATTAACTGACTAAATATTATTTAAGGAGTTGTCAAATCATACAAATAGGTCAAATTTAAACATGTTTGGTCGCTATATACGTTTATGGTCAATCTTGTGCTCGCAGCCAATAATAAGGTAAGAGAAAAAACTGTTAAATTAACCCGTACTAATATTATAAATTCGAAAGTCTGATACGTTTTCACGACTAAACGGCTGGACCGATTTCGATGTAATTTGGTATATAGATATATTAAGACTGGGATTGAGATATAGTCTACTTTTTACCTGACTGGTGGTGACTGCCACAAGGTGAGTAGTGTTTTTATTGACAAACCACGCGTGCGAAGCCGCGGGCGGGTCAGCTAGCAAGTATCAATATAATTTGTAGTTTGGCTCATGGAAAATGCAAATGCTAGAGGCTACAATACCACAAAATGAGTTCGTCATGCTGTGAACCATGACCTTATCATAACGCGTACAACACGAAGCCCCAAGGCCAGCAAGCCACGAACTAACGCATATTGATCAAATCAAACGTCACTCGGCTTGTGTTACTTATAGCCACTTTCTCTAGTCATGTTGCAAAAAAAGGTCAAGGGTTGACGCGGCAATCGATTAACTTCTAAGACCTATAGACTAAACCCTCCTGACAACTTTACACCAGCTAGTAAAAATAAATAAAATACATTTATTTTAAATAACCAAGACTCATAAAGGGAAACATAAAATAGCTTTAAAACTAATAGACTAGTGGTTCGCTCCGAACTGAGATCTCGCGAGTCTCCCATAAAAACAAAAATATATTATTCGTAATCTTTGACTATCAAAATAGTGCCACGAAATAATCAACCAAATTACCTGACCTACAGTTTCATTCAAGATACAGCTAACGGAAGTTCATATTAACTAGTTACTCTTTTTTGAGGTACCAAATTCTGGATTTAAGACTTTTGCCTATATTTTTGTCACTAAAGCTGCACGAATACCAAATTTCAGCATTGTGGGGTCACTGGGAACCCTGTGAATTTTGGAAAGTTTTGTTTTTATTATGGCTAATAACTCAAAAACAACAAGGATTAAACTAAAAATAAAAACAGGGTTGAAATGTACTACTGGATACCTTTTACTTGACGTGCCACTTGACCTTATAGTCTCATTTTCATTTTTTTTTTTGCCCCTATTGAACCCCAATATCTCAACAACCCCCCCACATTTTTAGCTCATTTAGTCACACCAAAATTGTGCCATTATTACCTACCTATGTATCAAATTTCACGGTGATCGGATCGGAAAGTTATCCTCGGACAAACAAACATACATACATACAGCGCCGATTTGCCTATGTCGATTTGGAGATCTCGCTTCGCTCGATCAATAATAGGCTTTTCAGATTGCACGACATATATTATTAAAGTAGAAGCCTTCTGGTGAAAAGCCGACGTTGCTTCCAGTCTAACCATGCCTATTATACAAATCTTTCGTATTGCAAAAGTACAAAGGAAGGAGTTGACTGTAGTATTATGGTTGTGGGTGGATTTCCATATTTCCAAAACAAACATTGTATCCATATTTCGAAATCAATACGGACGGACGGCTAAATACTATTCAGTAAATGTATGTACCGTTAGCATTGCAGTTCAAATTGTTGTCCAAATATACTTAAGTAGACCACGAATTGTGTCGTAAAATACTGCTATTTTCAGAAGTCTAAAACAATTTCTGCATATGAATTATCGAAAGTACGTTACGTAGGTGTGCCATGTAAAAGGTATTAGATATGCTAGCAGGCTTGCTGTGCTTCCTAAAATAGGCTTTTAATGTAAAAAGAGGTTTGTCACGCTGAGTTTAGATATAATATGGCTCGGCTATAAGAAAGAAAAAGCTTCTAGTTCTGTCTAATAGAATTGAATATGCGTTTCAAATGGCTGAATGCTACAAATTCATATACATACGTCATCTCTGTTTAGTGAAGAAGGAGATAAATTTCTGTACGATGCTATTATTTCTTGTGATGCTAGATGGATGGTTTCCAACTTTATAAATCTTAAAAT
Source organism: Philereme transversata (assembly GCA_963924445.1). Lineage (NCBI taxonomy): Eukaryota > Metazoa > Arthropoda > Insecta > Lepidoptera > Geometridae > Philereme > Philereme transversata. The sequence continues at coordinate 25,090,597 of OZ004344.1, read as the reverse complement.
TAATATACAAGGTCTTTATAATCTTTACATAGTATAAAATGAAGTCGCTTCCGCTGTCTGTTCGCTTAGATCTTTTAAACTACTCAACGGATTTTAATGCAGTTTTCAGCAATAGATAGAGTGATTCAAGAGGAAGGTTTATATGTATAATACATACATAACTCTGTTTGTTTGTTAGTTTTTTTTTTGCCTTTACACGACTAAACGGTTGAACGGATCGTAATGAATTTTTGCAAGGAGATAGATGAATGAAAATTCTTTATTATACCTTACAAGCTAAACACAACAGATATAAAAATTAAAAATAAAACAAATAAATGTAACCATAATAGGCGGTCTTATCGCTTAACAAAGCGATCTCTTCCAGACAACCTTTGGATGGAGATGATCATTGCTTGGAAGATTGGCAGAGGTGTAAAAAGAATAAACTTAATAATAGAAAAAGAAAAATTGCTTAATCTTAAATACATAAATATTAGGTACATAAATAATTTTAAATAAATAAATATGTACTTACATACATACATACATACGTTAATATATACATATATTAATAATATTATAGATCAGATGAATGAATCACGACTCTTCATGGAGATAAAAGTTTTTGGGGCAAGCTTTAAATACGGAATTATATCCTGGGAATATATTTATTTATTATATAGGCTACTTTTTAACCATCTGCGCAAAATGAAGGTTTTGTTTTATTGAAAAACCACCCGTGCGAAACCGCGGGCGGGTCAGCTAGTCTTACATAAAATGAACAATTTCATTACAGTAGTAAAACCAAAGAACCCACTAAACTAAGTTGTAACTTGCCTCTGACCACTTGCGGTGGATGATATATAACTGCATCCACTCCTTGAGTGACCGTTGCGTTCTTCACCTTGCAACCGTGAAATAATATGATGTCATACATGTATGAATTATACTTTAGTTTGATTATGGTTGTGAAGAACCGTAACAGTTGGTACCTGCCTGGCCGGTTCGTATGCGCATGACACGGACCCAGCCACACAATATCGCATTACCAGTGAACAACGAGCACAACTCAGTCGTATCATTAACGAGTTTCATAAAACTTCAGTGATCAATCATGATAACAAAATATACATACAGCTAATAGCCTAGTAAAAGTATCTTCCAGGGCATAACATCGAATATTCACCGTCGAAAATAGACCGGGAACAGCTATAAACTGAAATGGACGCTGGAATGCAGAAGTGAACGTCAGTCTCTTTTGTCATTTCACGAGCATAAGATTATTACTGCGTATCTTATTTGGAGCGGTGATCGAAATGTTATGGACCTGTTCTAAAAGTCAATCATTCCATTATGATAAAATTATGCATTTGAACGAAACTGCAAAATAAAATAACAAATGTCAATCAATATTGACCTATACGGGTTCTGCCAAGTGTCATTTGGAAACTTGAATTTTTCACAAACATGGTATAAGTACTGACTTGATTATCATTAACCATTATTTTTTTACATTGTCTGAAATAAATTAATTACTCCTGATGAGCTGCTTGACAGAATTTTAATGAGTGTATGTGTTCGTCATTATCTCAATCTCTATCATCGGCCTGGCATTGTGTCGGTGACGACGCGTTATTGGCGGTTAGTTCATGAGAACGGGCTGATAGGCTGCGGTTTAACTATATCGGTAGGTCACCATCGGATATTGGTTTGCATATCAACCAACGATAGGTTGCGGTCACGTTTGTATGTTTCTCCTGATACGAATTTTCAACCACATCCAAACCGGTCATTCAATTTTTAAAACAGGAAAGACAAGCCTTTAAATTTCAGCTGCAGTAATTTCAAACGGGTTGGACACATCAAAACTGATGCGTCTGGTTCGCTGTCTCCCATGTGCTTGTTACCAAGGCGGACTTTTCACGTGGAGAGATATTAACATCAGCCAACGTAATCTGATCTCTGAAGGTTCTACTCCAATCTCCGATTGCTTTAGAAGCGAGTACTGGTGTACAAGATATGGTAGGTCACCGTAAAATGGTACTGATCAACCTCGAAGCAACCGGTTTCGTCTGTCCGGCGCGGCCAGCGATAATAACATGTGTGTGTGATAATAACATACTCGAATCTAAGACGCAGAGAGAGGAAAAGAAACGGACTGGTTAGAAATTTTATTCTGCACGAGAAAGATTTTTTTTATTATAAAATATATATAAATATGTGTAATATGTGTGTTATTTATTGCGTAGCTTTGTTCTTCGATTTGTTTTTTGTTTTATCTATTGCGAATGTTATTTTTTTTGCTCAAAACATTTAGCAGACGGTAACGTATGATAAAGTTACTACAATGAGTACGAAGCTAATTAAAATATCGTTGACTATGTATTTTCATAATTATTTACTTTTTACTGAACATTCTAATAACCCGTATTGTTAAACTGAACTGCACTAACACAATTAACGTTTTTACGCCGCATTCCATTCTGGAAAGTCGAGATAGAAGGATTGACAGGAGTTATTAAGAACACGTCAAAATGAAAGATAATGGTAATAGCATATTGCAGACGCGTGTGTGTTGTATAAAGACCATCAACGTTAATCTCTATGCACAACTAGCGGAAGGAACATAATCTGAGGCCTGTTCGAGATATCACATAGTCTTAGAATACAATGCATTCATCATCATCAACCCTCAGCAGTATTGCCAAACGAACGTACTGAAATTTCACAATGAACGGGCTTGCACAAGCTAACTCTATCCACTGTATGTCCTTGGCCGATAAGATGCCACTGCTTGTATGTACCTACATGCATTTGGCACTAATCATAATTAGCAATCTCTGCTGATGCATATGTTTAATGCTAATGCTTCTTTTATTATATTCACGGTACCTCACGCCGCTCACCATTTTAAATGGGTATCGGCAAGACGGTGTATGGAACAGCGTTCCTTTTGCCGCTGTCAAAAAGCTGGTTCTGCTGAAATCCGCTAGATAGTCTGTGCTTATAAGACAATCATTGCAAATGCAAGAAAATACGCATTGTCTCAGTTCACAATGAGTTCGTGGAATCGGGTACATGCTGCTATTCTATAGAATGCACTGTTATCGTTTTCGTTTCTTCGTGTCAGTAGTTTCTAATTACGATAGTATTTAGATAACTAGGCATTTAAGTCATGTCAAATATTACAGCATTAAAACAAGTCCTCTCCATCTTAAAGATGTCACGAAGATACCGCATTAAAATACCGCCTAATGTGCTATTGTTTTCAGTCAAAGTAAGATTATTAAATGATTGTGTAATTTGTGCGATGTACTATAAAGAGTTAATCTATCTCCGTGGCGCAGTGGGCGAACAGTCGGCTGAGACGCAGGAGGGTTCGATTGCCGCCGCGGAACAAAATTTTGCATGATCTACAGATATTTGTTCCGGGTCTAGTTGTTTTTCTATAATTTATAAGTATGTATTTACAAAAAAAAGTACATAAGTATTCTATCAGTTAACTGGTTCCCATAGTACAAGCTCTGCTTAGTTTGGGGCTAGATAGCGCTGTGTGAAATGTCCAGTAATATTTATTTATTTATCTAGTGCTCATTCGCATCAAAAATTTCTAATTTATGTCGAAGCTCTCCTACGCCGTAAGACAGCTTCAAATAGAGGGCAAATATTCGATCAATTTGGGGGGTATTCGAATATTATTCGAAACTTTTAAATGTCAATTTTAGCTAGTTTTTACTATAAAAAATCATCACAAAACCGTTTAAAAATACTCCAAAATGACTTTATGGTGAACCCTTGTTATCAAAACCACAAGTGTAAAAATGGTTTACGAATAAAAAAACAAAGGTAGGTATTACTGCCATAGTATTTTGGCTAATAAAATCAAACAAAACAGTGTGTCTAATAATTACAAATAATCAAGACACGGATTGTAAGGTTTATCAAGCAAATAGACTCATTATCACCATTGATATACTACGGCTACACGGCTGACCCTCATAGTTAAAATTGTTTGAATAACGCTATTACAAATATTCGAATACAAAAATCTGTCAAATATACAAATGCAAGCCCTAAGTTACGGGCAATCCAACCCTAGACGCCAATATTCTATCTATCTCTGCTTTAGCCTTACCGAGGTATACATAATATATATATATATTAAACTAGTTGACTCGCCCGCGACTTCGCACGCATGGTTTGTCAATAAAAACATTAACCTCCTGCGCAGTCGTTTAAAAAGTAAGCCTATGTCCCAATCCCGGTTTCAATCTATCAACTTTACATAGGGAGTTCATCTAAAGAATACCTCATAATTTTAAACCCTTACTTTACTCCCTTTAGGGATAATTTTGTAAATAAGTTAAAACACGTATTTCCACGTATTTCTTACCAAAAGCCTAAATATGAATTTTCAGATCCCTAAGTTGAGGAATTATGGATTGCCCATACAAACTTTCCACTCCTATTTCACCCCCTTCAGGATTATTTTGTGAGACAAAAGTTATCCTTCTTCATAATCTATCTGATGCCAAATTTCATTAAGATCCGTTTAGCCGTTTAGTCGTGAAAAGGTAACAAACAAACAAACAAACAGAGTTACTTTCGCATTTATAATATTAGTATGAATTTAGATTTGCTTACCGCTGGTAAGGCAAAAGCTATCTATGTATAAATAGAATATAGGTTTGAGCCGCTAGAATATTAACCTTCGAATTTGTTTCTCTTTGCGAAAAGTAAACATAATTTTCATCTACAATTCGGGCTAAACATAATATAATTCCAAGAGGCACTTAAAGTATTTCTTGTGTAAACCAGTTGAGTTACATGAAAATATATCATCAGATATAACATCCCTATAAAAATGTTACTTTGCAGTTTTCTTTTATAAAACTTCTACATGTAAGAAACAAAACAATAGACCTGTGTTGCGCTGTACTTGAGTCACCTCTTTGATTTCGTCGTCGTATAACATCTTAAAAAGTAGTATCAAAGTTTAACTGTGGAATAACATTTTTTTTTACACTACCTGGAGATAACCAGAGAGATGAAGTGGTAACCATCGCCTTTAACAAAGTATTGCCTCGTTAGAAACGTGCCCTACGAAACACTGCGTCCATCAACTTGAGGCATACAGGTGTAAAGCCTCATGCGCCTGTAATTTCACCGAAAACCATACCCTTCACACTGAAACACAGCAATGCTGGGCGAACCTTTTCACAAGGACCTCTCTACTCTTGTTATATGTAAAATTCCAAGTGAACCGATCCATATACGTCTTACTACTTGAACACGTATTGAAAAATACTAATAACAATACGTTTTTGCAGCAGATATTGACAATATCTGAGAGAGACTGGGTGCCCCCCACATCGCAAAAGTATTCCGCACCGCATATAGGTGTGGAGTGATGAGCGTACACCATTCCACTATTATTAGTGTAAGAATTATTCTCGACGGCCTCCAACAAAGAAACGGCTTCAGCTTCGTCTATTTTAGTGTTGAACACCTCGCGTGTTCTAACGTCGACCTATAGCTACATGTTGATTAGTTTAGTTACGAATTATGTATTGGGAAAGTGATTTTTAATTGTTATTTGTGGTTCCTTCTTTTAGTTCCTCTATTTCCGCGGAGCAAATGCTTGTATGATTTTCAGATATTTGTTCCGGGTCTGGATTTTTCTCTATATTATAAGAATATATTGACAAAAAAAATGTATACACGTATAAAATGTCAACCCGTGACCACGACTGTTGCAACACAGCCGAAACGTCGGGATAGCAAATAAAATAGGTATACGCACAAAATACCCGTTTTAATCAATAATTATGTATAATCGCGAAAGTTTGAAAAATACTATGTACTTACATGCATATTCTATCAGTTATCTGGTTCCCATAGTACAAGCTTTGCTTAGTTTGGGGTAGATAGCGCCGTGTGAAATTTCTAGCATCACTTATTTATTTATTTCGTATATTGGAATGGTTACGTCTTTTAGGGCGACTTGCGCAACGACTTGCACCTAAACGTATTTAGTGGCTAAATACGATTTAGAATATGATTTTTGTCAAATCATTAAAATACGTCAAATTTGAACATGTTTAGTTGCTAAATACAATTGGGCAAGCCGGGCTTAATTGTTGGAATTAACCATGGCATCTTTTTATCGAATAATTATATCCATTATTCTATGAATACATTACAACATCTAAACCCCAAATTATTATAATACAAGCTTTAACCCGCGGTGATTTGCCAATAAAAGGTAGCCTAGATGTTTCAATCCATGTCAAAGTCTAGCTATATACCAAATATCATCAAAATCGGTTCAGCCGTTACGACGTGATTGAGTAGTAAACAAACATCCAAACTTCAGCATTTATAATATTACCGTGATATTGTCACTACACTCGTAAATAGTCATCAATTGTTTATCTCTATTCCTGAGGTTAGGAGGTTTTTTCCTATTTATCAAAAAACGCAAAGCTTGGCAACTATTGTAAATATATAATATAACAATAAATGGACCAGAATGTGGAACAATTACATAAAAATTGTGTCTGAAGCGAGGCATTTCGAATCTTATCGCAAAACCTTGAATTTCATGTGTATCGAATGCCAAGCAGAAAGTTTCATATACTCTTGACTGTTTACAAAATGAAGTAATGGAAGGTTTGAAGATAAGAAAGAGGTGCACGATTTACACCATGTCTGTTAAATCAATTTCGAAAATTCGTTAAGCATTTTTATCTCGACCGTTTTTTAATCAAAACAATGAATTTATAGTAAAAACATACATAAGTATTCTATCAGTTATCTGGTTCCCATAGTACAAGCTTTGCTTAATTTGTGGCTAGATGGGGCTGTGTGAAATGTCCAGCATTTTTTATGTTATTTAAAGTTATATTCATGGAAAGAACGGTAAAACGGCATCCTGTATCAACGAGTATTTACAAGATTTATTTAGGTAGGTACAGCTAAAAGATTGTGGTGAACAGTGCGAATATAATAAAACGCCAAAAAATTACCATAAAATGAAATTGATAGATTCACCCTCGCGCAATAGGGTGGCGAACAATTCTGGCTATTTGCGAGATTTAATATGGCCGGGTGAAAAGTGCGAGCGTATTTTCCATTCCTCTCGGAATAGAGGCGAAAATCAATTTGAGCTGGTGCGTAGCAGACTCTATTCCCGGGGTGAGCCGGGGAGTCACGGCCAAGGTCGGTCGGTCCACCTCCCCGCCGCCTCCCCCCTCTCACTTCCCCCCACCCCTGCGTCGATACAGCCACTCAATGAGCACTCTCACACTAACGTTTCAGTACCTTAGAAATTTACATGTGTGTAATACACAATTGGCGACCTGTTATATTATTCAGGGCGAATTTATAAAATAAACAGCCTGATGCCGCTGATCGAAATCCAGGAATTCTTTAAAAACATTTCAATGGAGAGGAGGAGACCTTATCACCAAGGTTTCCTATAATTTCACAAAGAACAAACTGTTATTCGTTTTCAATTACATGCTGATAAAATTAGATTCTATAAAAAGAATATATATATATAAGTATAGAAAAGTTAAAATAAACCTTAAACTCATAAGAAGGAAGACAAATATTGCAGATGTCACGTACACAATCAAAAAACTAAAATGGAAGTGGGCGGCCCATAACATCCGAAGTAAAAAGGAAAATGGGCTGGGGACGTAACAGAATGGTATCCTAGGGAAGGAAAGAGAAAAAGGGGAAGACCATTTCGAAGATGGGAAGACAACTTAAGAGCTACAGCAGGCGCGATGTGGAGGAGGACAGCTCAAGATCGTGAATTATGGAAGACTCTTGGGGAGGCCTATGCTGAAAAGCAAAACAAGTTTGAAAAAACCAATGTCTAATTTAGATTATTTGAACAATTTTATTGTAAAATTAGTAAAGTTTGTTAATAAAGGTTATTTGAAATTGAAAAATTCAATTCTGACTTTATAAGTATTATGTAAATGCAGCAAGGAATTTTTAAATTGATATATGTCAATAACATGTGGTATTCCCGTGCAGTAGAGTGGGAGTGACGAGATCTGATCTGTTATATGAATCTTTCTGCTCGTGATGGTCGCATCACCACCTCTTAGTGCATAACATTGTTTATTCTGATAACATTATACTCGTCTTAACACAAAAATCAATAAATATAATAGGTTACGCGCATTTTGTTACTATGATATATAAGTGATTTCGATACAAAATGTAAATGTCGTTATGTGTTTCTATGTGTGTGTTATTGTGTAATTATAACGAATGTATCGAATAACGACAGGTACGGACGGAAGAACCGTCTGTTTTTAAACGCGACTCCCGCTTGGTCAATTCGTCACTATGATACGACGAACTCAGTTCCACGATATGGTTTCATAACTTCACAAGTAGAGCGCGTCACACACGATGAAGATGCTATAATATTTTGTTATGATAAAATTTCGCTCGTCGTGCAATCCAATGGACCATCTCACACATCATCATCATCATCCACAGCCCGACTTCACCCACTGATGGGTATAGGCCTCCCTTTCCATGTGCCATTCTCCACGGTCCTGTGCTAGCCTCATCCGATTTCGACCTGCGATGCTTGCTACATCATCTGCCCATCGCGCTGCTGGTCGGCCGACGTTTCTATATCCTGTTCGAGGACGGAATTCAGTTACCGCCTTACCGTCGTCAAATTCATCTCACACACGATGAAGATAATGTCAATACATTGGATTGTATGGCGACTTCATCGTTTGTGACGCGCTTAAAGTTAATCCTTACATTTAATTTTTCTGTGCAAAATGGAAAAAGCCCAGATATTTTACCTAGCGGCTTACGTAGATAGAACCCATAACACTCATATGGCAAGATAATGTTATCGGAGAGCATATTACTTATTCAGCCGTATCGCTACAGATAAGTAGATAAAACTGTTTGTTTGTAGCTGAAGGTTTACTGTTAGTACTCGGAGACAGAATAATTGAAGAGGTCGGGTAAAAAGGAAATTTGGAGACCCCAGAAAGTTTGGACCGGTAAATGGCAAAACTGAAATATGAAACAAAACTTACGCCCCTCCCCCATCCAAATATACCATCAACCTAAACTACACTAAAATAAAATCATATAGACAAATAACACGACGCTTTAGAGCAGGGGTCGGCAACCGGCGGCCCGCGGGCCGCATGCGGCCCGTAGACTATCTCGGTGCGGCCCGCAACCCTGAGGTCCGTAAGAAAAAAATACCGAAGCAAAAGGCCATATAAATTCACTAGAATTTATACGGCCATGCTGCTGGGCCATGAGAGTATTCTTGAAAGCTCGCTCCCACGCGGGGTGATAAAAATGTACCTCTATTTCATTTCTTAAGAACTGTTTATCAAGACTGTGATGTTATGTATTGTTTCTACCGAAAATAAATATTTGCTGTACTTATTCAATTCTTGGCAATTTCTTTTGCGTTTATCCGCCGCACGTGCGGCGGCGGGCGGCTCCTTTGAGACAATAGGCGGGGCGGCAGTCTTTGATTAGACGCAGGTGTGCGGCGGCGAAAAAATTCAAAGCGACCGGTTTTAGTTAAAATCACAGCCGCGCGCAGCTCTCGCCACATTCGGTTGTGGAAATTCGCCGGAAACTCACGTCTCATCTGGTTGCTAGCTACGCGTTTCGTTTCACCTTTCTTCCCTTCGCTGATAGCTTCTCACGCACGACGTATGAGGTAAGTTGTATGCACTCGCGAGCATTTTGTTTTATTTTATTTACTGCTTGTTAATGTGAACCTTCAGATTGATGGGTAAATGTTATAAGGACGGGGATAGTAGTTACATGACATGAAGTTAGTTACGAGTGTGTCATGTTTTAATTATTATTTGAATGTGGAGTTGAATTTGTAGGTGCTAACTGGAACATATAATTTTACAACGAATTTAATTTTTTTCATTATTGTTACAGAATAATTATATAAACATGGCTTCAAGAAAAAGGAAGATAGAAGAAGAAAAAAGAGTTTTTAACGAATTATGGACAGAATTATACTTTTTTATCGAGTTTAAAGGAAACCCGTTATGCTTGATTTGTCAAAAGAGTATTTCTGTAGTAAAGGAATATAACCTGAAGCGACATTACGACACCGAGCACAAAGCTAAATTTGACTGTCTTGAAGGAGAAATACGGAAAAGGAAAATTTCCACTTTGAAATCGTCATTACAAAATCAACAAAACATATTTAAGGTTGTGGCAGACAACAGCGAATCGAATGTTCGGGCCAGTTACAGGGTAGCAGAGATTCTTGCAAAAAGTGGACGTCCGTTTACCGATAGTGAATTAGTAAAAGAGTGTGTCTTAGCTATCGCAGAAGAAATATGCCCAGAGCAGAAAAAAATGTTTGAAAGTCTTAGTCTCTCTGCAAGAACTTGCACCCGACGTACTGAAGACTTGGGTGCTAATTTGTGTGAACAACTCAGGGATAAGGCGCAGTCTTTCGACTGCTTCTCTTTAGCGATGGATGAAAGTACGGACGTGTCGGATACAGCACAGTTACTCATATTTGTACGCGGCATTGACGAAAACTTTACTGTTTACGAAGAGCTTGTGAAAATGTGCAGTTTGAAAGGTACAACTACGGGAGAAGATTTATTTCACCATGTGGAACAAGCTCTGGATTCATTGCAATTAAGCTGGGAAAAGTTAACAAGTGTCACTACCGATGGAGGCAAGAACATGAGCGGTCAAAACAAAGGTGTTGTTGGGAGAATCATCAGCAAAGTGAAAGATTCTGGATCTACTGTGCCATTGATTTTTCACTGTATTGTCCATCAAGAGGCATTGTGCTCCAAAGTTATATCCTGGAAAGAAATAATGGATACTGTAACATCCACTGTTAATTTTATAAGAAGAAATGGGCTCACACACCGTCAGTTCCAAAAGTTTTTGGAAGATCTGGAAGCTGAACATGGTGACGTGGTTTACTACTGTGAAGTGAGGTGGCTCAGTCGAGGTGCCGTTTTGGAACGGTTTTTTGATTTGAGGAAAGAAATTGGCAACTTCATGGAGATGAAAGGAAAGCCAGTAGAAGAGCTTACTAACAAACAGTGGATTATCGATCTTGGTTTTTTGACTGATTTGACTAAGGACCTGAATCAGCTCAACAAACGCTTGCAGGGAAAAAATAAATTGATTTGCGATATGTATACAGATGTAAAGTCATTTGAAATGAAACTGAAACTGTTTATCAAGCATATTGATGAAAAAAAGCTTGACCATTTTCCTAATTGCAAGAAAGCCGTGGAAGAAGCTGGAGATAATTTTGTGTGGCAAAATATTACAATGAGAAACGTGTTAACACAACTACAAACTGAGTTTGTAAATCGATTCACCGACTTTAAAAAGAGCTCCCTTAACATGGAAATATTCCAAAACCCTTTTGCAATTGATATTAGTGAGATACCAAGCAATTTGCAAATGAACATAGTAGATTTGCAAAGTAATAGCACACTTAAAACGGCATTTAAGGAAAGCACTGACTTGATACAGTTCTACGGAGGTTTGAGTTCTGAAAACTTCAAAGAATTGAAAAAGTTTGCTCAGCAGATAATAACTATGTTTGGTAGTACATATTTGTGTGAGCAGACTTTTTCAATTCTCAACTACCGCAAAAATAAGAATTGTTCGCGGTTAACGGATGAACATTTAGACGCGATACTGCGCGTGTCTACTACTAAAATGAAAGCAGACGTTAAAAAACTTGCAAGTCAAATGCAGCCTCAAAAATCTCACTAGTTCTTACTTTTATGTTAGTATAGTAGTTCAATTAAAAAAGAGATAATTGTATGAATATATATGCGTTTTATTTCAAATATTAAAAATACATGCCCGAACATATAAATATAAGTGCGGCCCGCACTGATACTCTGGCAACATATGTGGCCCGGCTATAGCATAAGGTTGCCGACCCCTGCTTTAGAGGGTAATAAAAACTATGGTTATGTTGTTCATACATTTTGAAGACCGTAATTTCAGTCCATGAATCATAGACACAGTTCAAGGTTTCTTGGACAATAACATCACAGTATACCATAATGACAGTGTTTCCACTTCGAACGCCTAATACAAGTCAAAATACCATCAAATATTCAAATTGAATACTAAAAGTAAAGTTGTGTGAATAAAATGATAATACTCGCTCAGTTCATTTATGGATTCATTGTTAAATTTTAAGAAATAGCTGAACAGTATCCAATTTAAAGTGTCCGTTGCCCTCCACTCGGGGAACTCGGGGTAAGTGAGCGTACATTGTAAACGGAAGCACGAAGTATTTCCCAATATATCTAAGCGAGGCCGCACAATCAGGTTTCACCTTTACCTCAATGCGTTTAAGAACGCTTTGTAAAGCTGGTTTCATTTCTGTCGTTGCCGAATTGATTCTTTTAATTCTGCCATTCAAATATTACAGCCAAGGGTGAATGGCATAATATCTTTTACAAGCCATCTCCAAGTCATATTATTTATTCATTCCTTTCTGTAAGTTATGTATTCGTTCAGTCGTCTTTACTTTTCTAGCTTAATAACTGGTGGTTCGCCCCGAATTCAGATCTCGCGAGTCTCCGATTACAACAAAAATATATTATTTGTAATCTTTGTTTATCAAAATAGTACCAAGAAATATGCACAATACACCCCAATGCGGGACGTCAGTGCAGATCTTATTCCCCCCACCCTAGTACCAAGAAATAAATAATCAAATTACTAGACCTACAGTTTCATTCAAATTACTGGTAACGGGAGTTCATATTAAGTGGTAACTCTTTTTTGAGGGGTACAAAATGCAGTTGTTCTGGATTTCAGACTTTTGCCTATATTTGTGTCACTAAAGCTACACTTTTACCAAATTTCAGCATTGTGGGGTCACTGGTGTACCCTGTAAAATTTGTTAAAGTTTTGTTTTTATTATGGCTAATTACTCAAAAACTACAAAGATTAAACTAAAAATAAAAACAGGGTTGAAATGTACTAAATGAAGACCTTTCATTTGACGTCCCACTTGACCTAATAGTCTCCTTTTCATTTTTTTACCCCTCTTGAACCCCAATATCTCAACAACCTCTCAACATTTTTAGCTCATTTAGTTACACAAAAATTGTGCCATCACTACCTACCTATGTATCAAATTTCACGATGATCGGATGAACGCTTCAAAAGTTATACTCGGACAAACAAACATACATACATGCATACATACTTACATATGTACATACAACGCCAATTTGCCCAAGTTGATTTGGAGATCTCGCTTCACTCGATCAATAATATTTTTTTAATAATACTGGACATTTCAACCCCAAACTAAGCAAAGCTTGTACTATGGGAACCAGATAACTGATTTTCTTTTTGTAAATTCTTACTTATAAGTTTATATATAATATATAGAAAAATACCCAAACCCGGAACAAATATCTGTAGATATACTGTAGATATCGTCCCGCAGAGGAAATCGAACCCGCAACCTCCTGCGTCACTACGCCACAGAGGTAAAAGCTTAGAAGATGCATTTTATTTTATATGCTTTGCCAATACCATAAATATTTCATTCCATTATTTTCAAAGGACTTCATCTGGCCAAAATCTTTTTTCATAACGTATTTATATCAGAAAAGTGCTCGCAATATATCTGTTTGAAGGCTTGAAAGATGAACACATGTGTATAGAGAGACACCTCGTACGTTAAAACATGACATGTAGATTCTGTGATTTATTACCTCAACTCGTTTTCAATTTTGTGTCGTGTATTTCCGATTCACGTCAAATATGGTAGAGTACCTTTCGCGCCTTTGATATATTTCTTACGGTTTTAACGTTAATAATAATTAAGCAAATTTAAGATGGATTTACACAGCGTCTGGTGGCAAATTGTAGTACTACTAGCTTGGTGAATAACGCTCGCTGTTGTGCCTGGGACTGAATTTTAGATCGAGCTTATTCTGCCTTAATCAGAAGACTAGTTTAAACACAAACGTAACCAACAAGCATAGATCTGCCTAAATATCTTTTGTCTTCATCTACCAAAACCAAAACGTTTTAATTGTTCGTTGAAATATTCTCTCTTGAATAACAAAATTAAGGTCTTCATTACCATTCCACCATTAAAATGCTCTGGGTTTTTAGCAAGTGTAATATTAAGGGTAGTTATGGACTTCCCAGACGTTTTTCATTGTTTCACGGAAGGCGTAATGAGTCGGGGTTGCGGATTCCCGCGGGCTACGAAAATATGCTAATGTTACGACTGTTTATTCTGAAAGTTGATAAATCATTGTTGAGGTATTCATTTCTTCAAAATGAATGATCTAGGTTATGATAAAGACTATTGGATACTAGGTCAATAAACAAATTGATCAGTCTTCAGTATTCATTTATTCACTATTTCATTACATTGCATAATATTGGTATACCAAAAATATACCTATTACAGATGTTAGTTAATAATAGAAATAAGTAAAAATAAACAATAGTAGATTTTATATAACGAGGTGAAAAAACAGTGTCTTGCGTCACGGGCGTTATATTGAATCTTGAACGTAACGAAGGATTCTAGAGTTAACTCACGAGCGGAGCGAGGGAGTTACTAGAATCCTGAGCACAGAGAGGGATATAAGCACGCCCAAGACGCAGACAGCTTTATCCACGAGGAGAATACCTTACTTTTCGCACTTTCTGCGAGACAATAATAATCAATTCAAATGACAATTCATTATGCCCCCGCGGGCATAATGTAATTTGAATTTGGTACCTAGTCTGTATTAAAATTTTAACCAAAGAGACCCACACAATAAGAACTCATTCGTAAATCGAACTAACCTCTGCACAGAATGCACCAACCTAGATTTGGTTTTTATTGTCTCGCAGAAAGTGTGAAAAGTATAGTATTCTCCTCGTGGATAAAGCTGTATGCATCTTGAGCGTGCTTATATCCCTCACTGCACTCAGGAGTCTAGTAACTCCCTCGCTCCCTTCGGTACGTTCGGGATTCAATATAGCGCCCGTGACACAAGACACTGCTTTATCCCCTCGTTTAAATTTATTATTATGCAGAGCATTGTAAAAACAATTAGCTACAGCAGATACTACTCTTTGTCTTTCCTAAAACGTATCGATAGTCGATACTTATTGGATCTTTATACGAAGACAGACGTCTATAGCTATTTCAGTTGATGCCAAGAACTATATTTTTCCTGTCTCTCTACTAAACTGAAACGTTCAAAAGATTTATCAGTCTTTATCTGTCTATTATAAAGATCCGCCCTGTCTTATTTAACGGAGAGACGTATATTTAAACGGTTACGGACGATAAAACTACCATGAGAACTGTTTATTTAGTGTAATATTTTTTTACAAATGAGATTAATGGTTGAGCTTTAGCGAATCTGTTAAGATTAGTAACAGATTAGTTGATTATGTGTAATTAACTGATTATAGAAATAAAACAAGTTGAATGATATCAAGCTAAAATACTCAAAGACTGTAACAGACAAAATTCATCACAATGCCAATAACAAATATATTGTTATCTTAAAAACAATTAATATAAATATGGACGGTTATCTGATCGCAGAGGAATTTACTTTTGTCTGGCGCATAACAAAAGATTAAACTGAAATTTATTCTATGTTTACGAGCACAGTATCTTAAATTACATCGTATGTAAAAACCTAGGTAACATGATGTACGCTATAAATATCACAATAAATAGGTTCTCTGCTTTATACATAGTTGAAGATGTAGAGATGTTGGGTTCTCCCACAAGCATCCAACCTCCATTGAGCGGCCCGGGCTGAGGCATCTATTTTTAGGGGTCTGGGTGGCACTGGGGGGGAGTGACGTCACCCCTCACCCCTTCGTCCTACACCACGTCCTACAGCCACGGGTTAGAGACGACGCTATTTCCACTGAGAGCGAAACATGTTGGGTGGTTTCTCGCTCATTGTCATTGAGATGGAACATTTCGTGTCTCGCTGTTAAGTTGGTTTGGATTTTTGCGATTTGACTGTCGTGAGGACTCATTGATTTTGTTATGGGAAATCTGAAGCAGAAATTGTTTGACCCAGAATATGTTATCAAGAATATTTACCGAATGTATCGAAATATGTTTTGGCGTTTTGAAGAGGCAGTTTAATATCGAAGCAGGGCCAAATGGTTCTCTCTCTTGTAATTTAATTTCATCTGACGGTAATGCTGATTAGATGTCGACGACCGCATTCATGCCACAATAGTTGCTAAACAGTGCTAAGTATTATGTTATTCTGTGGTCCGATATTCCGGTCATACGTGATACAATGTGAATTCTGTAGCTCTGTAACTGTTGTTTAAGTAATATTCCAAGATATTATGGGTAACAAGTCGATATGATAACATTCTGATAAATTAACAAAATAGAGCATATATGACGTTAACTTTGTATACAGAAAAGAACAAGCCAGTAATTGTTGATCGAGCGAAGCGAGATCTCTAAATCAACTTGGGCAAATCGGCGTTATATGTATGTATGAATGAATGAAAATACTTTATTGTACACCACACAAGAAACAAACATAAAAATAAAAATTCACAAAGCAACAAGTACAATGGGCGGTACAATGGTATGTTTGTTTGTCCGAGGATAACTTTCGAAGCGTTGATCCGATCATCATAAAATTTGATACATAGGTAGGTAGTGATGGCACAATTTTGGTGTGACTAAAAGAGCTAAAAATGTTGGGGAGTTGTTGAGATATTGGTGTTCAAGAGGGGTAAAAAAAAAATGAAAATGAGACTATTAGTTCAAGTGGGACGTCAAATGAAAGGTCTTCATTAGTACATTCAGACTCCGTTTTTATTTTTAGTAAAGTCCATATAGTTTTGAGTTATTAGCCATAATAAAAACTGAACTTGGACAAAATTCACAGGGTACACCAGTAACCAGTAACAGACCACACATTGCTGTAATTTGGTATGGGTTTAGCTTTAGGGACACAAATATAGGCAAAAATCTGAAATCCAGAATAACTGCAATTTGTAATCCAAAAACGGGTAGCCAAGATACATGAACTTCCGTTACCTGTAATTTGAATGAAAACACGAAATAAATAACCAAATAACTTACTTATTTGGTTATTTATTTCGTGGCACTATTTTGATAGTGAAAGATTACAAATAATATTTCTTTGTTTTAATCAGACTCGCGAGATCTCAGTTCGTGGCGAACCACCAGTTACATAGTTTCCTTTAAAATTCTCTTTACTAAATTTACATTAATTGTTAGAAGATAGTTTTCTAAGTAAAATTAGCTTCATTGCTTCATTCACAATCATTTTATCAAACATTGTTTTTACCAAATTTCGTATTTACGTTCATAATTTCAGCAATCTCTTCTACAAATTGCTGCTCAGAAACAAATAGGATCGTTCTTTAGCGAACGTTTTCCCGTTAAAAAAGCAACGCCAATCTTTAATACATGTCTGTCTCTCCCACGCCATACAAAGAGCCGTTGTGAAAACGCCTCGCAGAAATAAAAGTGGCAAATTATCTTACTTAGAGTGTACGGAAAAGTGCCTATTAGATAGAGGACAGTAATGACCGTACGAGACTCATAAGACCAATGTACGAAGTCACACATATTGAATAGTTGGCAAATGTAATAAAACGTTCGGTTATGTATAAACCTACAAATATTTAAAAAAGTGTGCTCTAGCATGAATATAAAATAATAATAATAATAACGCTGGACATTTCACACAGCGCCATCTAGCCCCAAACTAAGCAAAGCTTGTAACTACATGGGAACCAGATAACTGATAGAATACTTATAATATAAGTGTTTTTTTGTAAATCCATACTTATATTATAAAGAGAAACAACAAGACCCGGAACATATATCTATAGATCATGCAAACATTTGTTCCGCGGCGGGAATCGAACCCTCAACTTCCTGGATCTCAGCCGGCTATTCGCCCGCTGGGCCACCAAGGGCGTCAAAAAACTGGTAAATGTAAAAAAGCAAGGCTTTTTTTAATTTAAAATAATTTTCGTTGCACCTAGCGATACAACCTTCATACAACACAGTTTTATATTTATAGTAATTCGCCTAAGTCAGGCCTACATTTCACAAACCAATCAACTTTCCAAAAACAACTCGATAGCGACCTCGAACATTTTTATTAGTACAATAATTATTTAAATATCGAGCTCTTGAGACAAATTCAATTAAATAAAAAAGTCCTGATAAGGTAACGGTCACCAGCGACTTCGCTCGCTATTGTTCTTGAGACACTAACCTGAACTTTTGTTTATTGGAGGTATTTACCTGAAAAAGAAGACAAATTGAAATTAGTTTTGCGATCACAAAGTATTAAGACTAATTGTATTAGGTATTAGTGACTCATTTAGTAGAGTGACGCCCGCCTTCGGGGTCAAGGCGTTAGTAAATGGATTACTATCCAGCATGAAGGTAGCAATTTATGTAATTTTATAATTATATAGTCACTGTATGTGGTACACAAATGTGTTTCATCACATCAATGCAAGGTACACTTTTTTTTACGATGGGAAAATGCTTTACGCATATCCTCCAGCTCGGGGAGAACTGAAGGGGTCTGTCGGACCCTCCGGTGACAACCAACGGCATACCGACTAAAAACCCACCGATATTCCTTCAATCACCTAAGTGCCAGAGCATCATCAAACCGCCCATTTTGAGATGAGTGAGTCGATGCTGCACTAGCACTTGACAGGGACACGGGATCCCGGTTGGTTTCAACCGCGGCCCTGTCGGTAATGCAAGGTAAACCTAGTCCAAGTAACATGCCAGATGGGCTGATGCCAGTACAATAACTCAGGCCAGCACCGTCCTCCGAAACAAGCAGGCTGCCGGTGGACTCCTGTCAATAGTCTATCAGCCAACAGTAGACAGTCAACACTAAATAGTTTAAATTGTAGTCCGTTCTGCGTTTCGCTCGGAAAATCACTCCATATAATGAGGATCAAGCATTATGGTGTTACCACACCAATCGATCGATCGCCGATCGATGCCATCGATTGATGCAAAATAAGATCAGTCGACGTCGATCGACAGTTTCTACTATGCCGCATCGTCACTGATTTCAGTTTAATATCGATTGATGTAGTAAGCACCTTTAGTCTTCTGTCCTATCCTATATAAACCTCTAGCAAAGGTTTCATTCACACTGTAATACAGGGCAGCTTTAGCTTGAAGGCGGCAATACAATGCACAGTATTTATGAAGATATTATCTTGACCAGTGAAATTGTGGTAGTCAAAATTCAACCTTTATTAATTTTTCTAGCTTTATTTTAGCATTCGCCGTTTCTTCTCCATATTAACTTTGCCAAATCTCATTCCTCCGTGTCCGCAATAAGCATAAAAAGGGGTACTAAGTTTACTCTTTGCTTATTTTTATTGAATAGATATAAACTAAACTAGAGCTGTTTAAAAGCAAAGAATATGTCACAAAAAGAGATACGATTAATTACTGTTTTGGACCACAAGTGGTAAAGGTATGAGTCGTCACCGACATTTTATTACTTAATATTCTTTCGGGCAATGTATTTAATAACCGCCTTATTTAGTTCACTGATTCATTTGACATAGAAGGCAGCTAGAAAGAGACAAAGACAGGTCGCCCACCACATCCGCTTCTAAACTTGTATATCCATTAAGGATGCATTAACCATCATATAACGAATTTCGAGGATAATTCAATTAGATGTTCCAAAGCAATTGAATAATACGCCATGGAGTGGAAGAGGGTACGACTATGAGAAGTTATTAGACCGAATAAATGGAAGTCCTTCCTCGACCAAGGGCTAACAATTGTATCCAATCAACGACTTAGCAGTGGGAGCATGAAACCATTCCCAAGCTTCATTTCAGAATATATCGGACTGTCACGTCCAAAGGTTACTACCCTTCACTTGCTCACTTTAGTAGTCTAGTCCAGGGGTTCCCAAAGTGTGCGCCACGGCGCCTTGGTGCGCCCTAGAGAGTAGAGGGGCGCCGTGAGGAGTTCCTGTTTATCATTCTATAAATATAAAAACTCAGATTCATATTGTGGATGTTTTAATTTTAGTACCTATCTACTTAGTATCATTGTACCCTATTAACCTGTTAGTGCGCCGCGAACTGAAAAAGTTTGGGAATCCCTGGTCTAGTCGATAGTTTTCACTGTAAACTTGCTAAGCTTGTCGACTTAAGTGAAGTGTTTATGTGAATAGTGCTGATGAGTTGAAATCAAACAATTTTATGTTATTGCTATTCCTTTGTTCGAAGATTTATAGTGGGTATTCACCCGAACTAGACAATTTAAGCTTACAGTAGCAAATGCGAAATAACAGTTGAAAAAGTTAACTCAATTGTGTGTTGCTCCAAGTCTTGGAGGCCGACGACCTCGACAAATAGGTAGCAGTAGATAAGGTAGGTACGGCCATCACTTACCACCATAGTATCTCAATTCGAACGTGACTCGTCCCGTCAACGAGTTCTTATCGATGATAGATAATGCAATCGCGACACGGATCACTAGCATTTCTTGACAAAAGATCGAATGATTTATACAATATGAACCGCTTCAAGACCGCGTAGTTAGCAGGGGGCGCAAGGAAGAAGTTCTCATGTCAAGTCGAACGTGACAAAAAAGTTATAGACTTAGCTTATCGGCTAAATTCATGTCAAGTGCTCTCGAATGGTGTAGGAAAACTTCCTATAGGTGCCACCAATTCCAAGACATGTGCCTTGAATGAAGCAAATCCATACACTTCGTCGATCTTTTACTATCATCGGCATCAGTTACAATTACTCAACCTGACAGGACAATAAACAAAAAGGAGCCAGGACTTTTGCCAAAACTTTGGCAAATGAGTTTAAATTACATACAAATAAAATTGGATTCAAAATTAGGAGTAAGTACCCTACCATCAATGAAGTATTTAGGTATATTATTATTTTGGCCAATAGGTGTGGTAATATGCACGTACGTCACATGCATTGAGCAAACATAGTTTGGGCACGATTTTTCATCCTATGCATAATAATGAGATTTCGATACATTCGATTGGAAGGCCTGAATTAATTCGGGGATCAGGCAATACAAAATATGCAAAATATTTACACATTGTGAAGTAAATAACGTCGCAGATCCATAACAATTACAGTTACCTAATACTGAGTTCTTTTCATGTGCCAATTGAAGATTATTTATATAGCGGCTGGTGGGAATTGCAGCATTCGCTGGATAAAGGAAGCAACTGCTAAACCACCGCTAATCAGCAGAAAAGCATTTCTGCTGATTAAGATTGATTTAGGAGAATGGCATAAGAGCGTTATAGCACTTGCGAATCGCTAACACGCTCGCAAATCGGTACTAGCGATTTGCGAGCGTGTTTCCAGCGAGGCGATTAGTCCACGTGCTCGCTGCGTGTGCAGTAGCGACACGCTACGCCGGACGTGCGAGTGTATCTATGGAGCGGTCGCAGTAAACTCGTTCACAAATCGCCTCGCTGTTGGAAACAAGCTCGCTAATCGTCAGTAGGATAACGCTCTTAAGCTGCTAAGCCATCCTTCTTCTTCCCCTTTTTCCCACATTATGTGGGGTCGGCACAACATGTATTCCTCTTCCAAATTCCTCTATCAGCCATCATCTCAATATTAGTGCTAGACCAGCCTCTAGCTATTCCATCTAAAAATCCTGTCACAATTACTGACTTAATAATAGCTTAACAAATAAACACTATAAATAAAACTAAAGCTAGTCTTGGCGAATAAATCTCCGTTGGTCACGATATACCATTACAACAGCCCACTGTACATTTGGGTAACCGAATAGAAAGCTGGTATAGGTACGTAACTATAAGTACAATGTAACAGCAAAGCATGTCGATCAAGATCGTATCTACTCTACATATCGCTATAATCTAGTTTTGGAATCTGACATACAGGAAATATTGATCACGACATGAAAAAAAAATATAAGAATTTGATCAGATAAGAAAATATATGCCTCATTTGTGTATCTCCTGACTGACCTCAGATCATTTGAGCATACATTTTTGAGTTTGTTAAGAAACTTGCTCTCTGTAAGTGTTCATTTTGCAATTGGATAAGGAGTAAGGTATTAAATGTATGGAATTTTACTGCTGCACCTGTTTCCAATACTGTCATAGTTTTTTTTCATATGCACGGATATTTTTAAGTTGATTGATGAAGGATTGTTAAAAGCAGTATCCAATGCATAATCAACGTGGATTATTATCTTATAATCCGCATCGCTAAGTTAGATTCCATTATGTTGTAGCCCTAATATTATATATTATAATGTAACAGTACAGATACAGATTTATTTGTTGGTTATTTTTTTTTATTTTGTGTCTAACCTCCGTGCTGTTGCAAATAAATCATATTCTCTTTTCTAGTTGTTGGGTAGGTCCCTTTACTCACCAAGTAAACGAGGGCGTGAAAGAAAACGCGCGATAAAAACAGATTTATTGGGTAACCAAACTAAAATTCTGTATAACCACTGAAAATCGATAATACACGTTCTACATGATTAAATCGGTGTAGCGACTTCAGCTGGGCGGAGAAAGCTAGCACTAATAGTTTCGGACACGACACATTCGATAGTTGTGTAAGTCTTATCGAAACACCTCACGTGTTTTATACGAACAGACAATGTTCTTGAAATGTACTGAAATTGTTGCAAACATATTATATAGATAAGTTGTACAAAATGTTCCCGAGCATGCATGAATTTACTAAAAGTTTTAAATTATAAAATCAACTTTATATATTTACAAACCCTTTTAAACGACTGTTTCTTAGATACATTAGCTAGCATGCACGTAAATTTCTCCCTAAAGTTCTATTTCATACATTTTCTTTGGATTGGTTTTCCATGCAAATCAAATCAAAATATTTTTATTCCATAAAGATACATTGTTTGAACACTTGGAAAGGTCACAATTTTTACAGAATATAATCATAAATACAAAATACAAAAATTCACATTAAAACATTTAAAGACATTTGGGCAAGTACATAAGTACAATCAGAAATACAAGTAATAACCAAATAATAAAGGGTTGATTAATACAGTCATAGTTAAACAGTACTAAAGTCATCAGCAAGAGCTTCGTCAAGGGTATAGTAGGACTATTCCATCAACGACCTTCTGATTTTATTGCTAAGTCTGCAGTGTCTGCGATTTGTACATCATGTGTTTTATACAATTGAATGATTATACATAAGTTTAAGAGTAGTAGAGTTTCTTGTGAAAGGGCTCGCCCGGGAAAGTGCTACTTACCATACCTATTTCTACCGCCAAGCAGCATTGCTGTGTTTCGGTTTGAAGGGTATGGTTGCCGGTGAAATTACAGGCACACGAGGCTTTACACTAGTATGCCTCAAGTTGATGGACGCAAGGAAGTGCATCGTACGTAGGGCACATTTCCAAGAAGCGTGACCTACGAGGCAAACTTTGTTATAAGCGATGGTTACCACTTAACATCAGGTGGGCCATAGGCTTGTTCCATCTCCAAAGTATAACAAAAAAATACGTAACTGTTGCCTATTTTGGCAAGTCTATGTGGAGGAATGGATATATTATTTCGATGTCTTGTTATACATATATCTATGAGAGTCGCCGTTTAATTTACAATTGACGATATTTAATTTAACATACATCTGGTACATATATATTATATTCTCCAACCATTGGCCATATTTTCAGTTGACGAAATTCATCTCTACAAGATTCTATGTTCTTCATTTGTAAAATGGAAAGTACAGCTCTGTTTTTGTTCATGACATGATCAAGCGAAGGTAGACACTTGTCTTTACCTCATCCACACTAGTTCTTCCATGTGATAATGTTATGTTAACCCAGCCTTTAATCAAAACGACTATGATTTAGTCAAACAGAATTATCATAAGTAAGTTTTACGAGAAGTAAGGAAGGATTGATTGATGCAAGTGTAAAACTTATTTCCCATTCTGTAATAGAGTAGAATCGCGTTGTTTTGAACAAGTAGTAAACTAGAGGCAAGTACTAGACAATTGTTATCTTAGAAGTGTACAAATGAGAGAACATTCGAGCTCTCACAGATAATAGAACAGTTTGTTCTAGGGAGCAATGCACTCGTTCAATGCAGTCACATCGGCCTCGCTGTGCGTCATAGAAACGCTGGTAAAATACTGATAGGAATTTTACAAGGTTTGGTAACATTGTTACACCAATTTGTTGACTGAGACGTGGTAGTTAAACAGATTGATTTAGAAATAATGGCTTGGTCGATTTTTAAAGTAAACACAAGACATTTACTTTTAAGAAGAATATAGAAAACCTTTCCGAGCCTCTTTCTGACCCGGCCTAGAAACTTTAGAAACACTATAAAAAATCTTGCCTAACATGTTTAGGCTCGTCATCATAGTTCTAAAGTATTAGAAACTAGATTTTAAACAGGCTAGAATTATCAAAAACATTTTAACCTTTATTTTCGACTATTTCAAGAAGAATTAAGCGAATTAATGAAGCATCATGAATAAAAAATCAATAATGATTGAATTAATTGTTTATTAAAACACCCGGAAACCGAAAATTGCCGTAAAACTTAGAGAATTCTCGTAAAGTAGGTGTAAACGAAGTGGGCGCTGGTGATAAAAAGAAATATTTTATTAATTTTGTTGTGAGATTCCACCATTTTATAGAAAAAAATAAAAACAACGCATATTAATTAGATGAAACAAGGCAACTGTAAAATTATAGTATTAAAAGGAAGGAAAAGATTTAAAGCGATGCAATAAACTACGAGTAACTACAATACCATTTAAAGTTTCAACAGTATATACGAGGCATGCCTTTTAAGTTTTGTCGTTTGAAGAAAAAAACACAACTAGAACCTTATAGTACTTTTTATTGTTTTTCAAAGTATTCACCGTGTAGCTTAATACACTTTTCCATTCGCTCAAACCAGTTATTATAACATTTATTCCACTCTAAAGTGGGGGTGTTCAAAATGGCTGACTTGAAAGCGTCGACTGCTTCTTCACCGGACTGGAACCTTTGACCACGAAGACTTTTCTTAATTTTAGGAAATATAAAGAAATCGTTAGGGCTTAGGTCAGGACTGTATGGAGGATGGTCAAGAATTTCTACTTTTTCCTGCTTCAAATACTCAATCGTTTGACGAGCGCTGTGTGAGCTTGCGTTGTCGTGGTGCAGGATGATGCGTCGCTTAGAGTTAGATTTTCGAAGTTCGGCGATGACTTGTGGTAAACAAACTGTAGTATACCACTCTGCGTTAACCGTTCTACGATCTTCAAGTGCAATAGTCGCAACATGGCCGGTTTTTCCAACGAACGTGGCCACCATCTTCTTTGAAGTGCTTCGAGAACGAACAACTTTAGTCGGCTTTGGCTCGTCTTGAAAGACCCAGATTGTAGATTGTTGTTTGGAATCAGGATCGTAGGCATAGATCCAAGATTCGTCACCACTTATGATGTCGTAGACGTGATTTGACTCCCCTCGGTTGAACCTTTGCAGAGTTTTCTTACACCATCTGACGCGGGCCGCCTTGTGATCGTCGGAAAGCAGATGCGGTATCCAACGGCAAACTAGCTTTCTCACACCAAGCGCTTCATGCAAGATCTTCTGAATGGTTGTCCCTGAGATGCCTAATAGAGCCTCTATCTCTCGATACGTCACATGACGATCTTCGAGAATTAGTTGTCTCACAGCAATGATGTTATCTTCAGTGAAGGCGGATTTTGGGCGTCCTTCGCGAAATCTGTCACTAACACTAGTATGTCCACGCTGGAATTCTAAATACCAGCGTTCGACAGTCCGCAGACATGGGGCTACATCACTGAACACAGATGTTAGCTCTTCTAAACACTGAAGCCGTGTCAGGCCTCTTCTAAAGTTGTAGAAAATTATTGCACGAACATTTTCCTTAGAAAGATTCATTTTCGTACGTGACCTGACAGATTCAAATCGAAACTATGACTAAACAATAGCATTAATCCTAATTCTTTCAACTGTTTTGAGATTCAAAATGTAAACACATTCGAATATAGAACAGTTCCAAATTCAAAATTGCCGGAAAATATGGAAACGACAGAACTTAAAAGGCATGCCTCGTAAGTGTTTAAAAAATTCAAACTAAAAAAAGTTTATTGGCTGGCTTAACAATTCAAACTGAAAATAACTAGTTTTTTGTTGATAAATTACTTTTTCAAAACAATCTTTTATAAAATTCATAATCCATGTTATTGCATTGTCACCGAAGTTACATAAGTTTTCCAAATTTCAGCTCAATCGATTGAGGGGAACGGGTTTAAAATTCAGTTGCAAGATTCCACCCGGAAAAACATACATACATAAGTTAATAGAAAGCTTATAAAAATAGATATAGAAACATCAACAATAACAGAAATTTAAAAAAAGAATTGGTTGTCGAGATAAATGAAAAGGCACGGAATTGTTTGAAGACATGTTAAAAGTAGATTGAAATGAAGATAGAAAACAAGTCATTTCCTTTCTTGGACACTGTCAGTACATTTATATACAAGCTATCAAATTTATAGCAGTGTGTGGGCGGCGAATTACTCCTTCCCAACTCCCAACGATAATTCGGTGAAATTGAAAGAACTGCTTTCTCCATAGCAGTTTATATTCGACAATATACAAACATATAAACTAGTATAGTCATATTGTTATTGACATTACGGTCCACATTTACACAATAGATAACACAGTCGAGTATACACAACCGGAATACAAATGTACGACAAACGGATTCATAGAGACAGGCGACATACTTCGACACAATATGATACTTGAATGTATATGTGCTTGTAATAACGACAATGGTGCCATAAGTCAGACGACACAACCTCTTGTCAAAAGAAGGTAGAGTTTGTTTAATAATAAATCTCTAACGAACTGCATCGTTATTTATAACGCCCTCCGTTCAAATGTTGCCAACCTTCCAAAACAACAAAATCCTTCGACAATTATCTACCTACATTACAACCGGTCCAAAGGACAGCATGCTACAACTTTTGAAAACACCTTGTGCAATGAAATGTTGATTTCCCCAACTTCAAGACTTGCAAGTTTTAGTACTTCGACTTGGCAGCATGTGGACTGTAAATTAACATCATACAAACAGGATAATACGAGGTTGTTTACGAATGATCACATGACAGTCCTGAGCGTTTGCATCAGACTATCAAAACATACCCACGTATAAAGCCAGCAAACACATGTAGTTTGTTTGAGTTTTGCTTGACGTTCATAGGGAATTATTGCGTACACGATGCTAAACTCTATGAATAAACATACATTTTCCTAAACTCCTTTTCATAGTGCTTGTTTCCCGGAGGTGTACACGTACACAATGCAGATTCTAAACATTTTTACTTACTACTAAATATAACGTTTTTTTCTTCAAAAACGTATTGAATTGAAAATATCGTAAAATCAGTTAATATCAAAGAAAGGTAATTTTATAAAATCGATAGTCACTCGTCACTTCATCGCAATTATTAATCTTTTATATTATAATCTCATGATCTAGCTACTGAATTTAATTGTAGCAGCTAAACTTTATTTGATATATTGCTGAAGTCCATCAATAAATACATTGGATTGACGAGATACCGAGTTTTATCGAAATATTGTCTATCGACGAGTGTTTTGGATATTGGCATTATGGAGTGCGTTTAGATTTCAGAATTATCTGATATTTTTATATATATTTGTGTTGGGTTTTTAAAATCTTTTTAATACAATATACTTACACATAAGATCTGGAAATATCTTGTTCAAATTAAAGTTACATCTTTTTTATATACATAGGTGTATATATATGGTTAGTTACACCATTTAATACTCAAGAACGGCTAGACCGATTTTGATGATCTTTGATTTGTTGAATTTGTTTCCGCCCCGAGTAACAGAATAACTATTTAAATATCGGAAAAACTCACGCAAAAAACTATATGTAGAAAATTCATACATACTTAGATGCAGCTAATGATGTTCAAATGATAATTCTACCGGCGACGTACATATGTACATTGGCAGCCCCCGTCATATGCGTGTCAAGGCGTTACGAAGTTCGGCGGGTCAGCTAGTAATAAATAAAAACTTTCGATCAAAGCAATGTCCAATCAATGAATGCATACGCCTTTATGATTACAAGTTCAATCAACACAGCGACGACCTAGTCCACAAATCATGATCATTGAACACCGCAGGCGACGGACAAACAGCGGCCGACATAGTAACAAGACAAACTTACATACAGAGTTACATAGATAGAGAACTTATAGAAGTAGTGGTAGGTGAGGTGGGCCAAGTCACGGGCAATCGGCACACTTTAGAGCAAGTATCGATTGACATCGATGGAAACAGAGCCAGGCCGCTCGTGATACACCTATCTTGGGAAAGGGATCGTACACGCGAACATAAACTTACATACTTTGTATGTTGTTAAACTGCATTAAGTAAATTGATGGCCCTCATTTGATGGGACAGTACAAACGAGCACAAAAGCCATATCGGTAACAACTGTGAAAGTTTAACGTTTCTGACCCGGAGATACAATATCCTACAGTGCACCGAGGTGAAAGTTTATGACACTGACTAATCGCTCGCTATGAAGTAAAGCGAGCAGTTATTTGAAGATTTTTGGATCAGTGATACTAAACTTTTAAAAACTATTGTCGACGCAAACGATTAAACCATTTCGAGCGATATTTAAACTGGGTAAGGGAAACGAGCTCAGTGAGTTTAGGCTGAGGTACCAGGCAATCAGTATCAACAAGGAGGTATTACTTTGGCAATTCTGTCAGTGTAGCAACAACGCGTCGGGTTACGTAATTGAGGGACGGGGGAAGAGCGGAGGCAGGTGAGTGACCTGTATGGTCCGACGGTGCCAATTCGCCCATCACATCACATCACGAAATCTTCATTGCACAAACACGATGCTTTGAAATTTACTGCAAAAAGTAGCGAGCGTACTCGCTGAGGCAAATAATGTCAAGGTATACAATGTTTTTCTATTGTACATTCAAAGATAAAGCCACGGCAAATGCCGGGTTCACGACGATCATCCGTCATAACTACGAAATCAGAAGTATAAACAGCTCTAATAAGAACCGCGGTAAGTATTTATGTACTACCAACTTGATGAAATCCAACACATTTTTGTAGGAAAGGTTATATTCGCCGTAATATTATCCTTCTCTCTCAGACAAAATAAAAAGTATAACTTTTGAAACTATCATTATTATGAAAAGTATCCCGTTTTTAGTAAAAATAATAATAGCTATGTTCTTGCGTATATTAATAGGAATTTGCGATATTTTGCAAATTCCTATTAATATGAGAACAAACAGGAAGCACGGTACAAAATAATGACTGTTTCAGTCTTAGGCGACATCCGGGAACCGTCCTTCGCAGTTTTTTACGTTTTAATTGACACTTGATACGGATTTGGTGCAATCAGTCGTGAAAAAGCAATGTTATGCAACAGATTGTACGTACAATCATCGTTAATATTAAGCAATTATTTATTTTTGAACGCCAAATACTTTATATAAAAATACAGAAATCAACAAAGAAAATTGCACTATATTTTCAACGTCTCCAAAGTAATTTACAAACATAGCTTAAACATTTACACAGAACTCTCAACATTTAACTTTGTATCTCCAAGTTCGGCCTTACGGTTGACGCACCAAACGAGATTTGGGTTCGTAGCCCGGTTCACGGTTCTCATTACTGGCAAAAAGTGGCAAGACATGCGGCCGGCACCT
Source organism: Philereme transversata (assembly GCA_963924445.1). Classification (NCBI taxonomy): domain Eukaryota; kingdom Metazoa; phylum Arthropoda; class Insecta; order Lepidoptera; family Geometridae; genus Philereme; species Philereme transversata. Next base: position 25,060,741 of record OZ004344.1, on the reverse strand, counting down.
CGGCAGTCGGGAACCATCATCGAGATGCCAAATTTGGCACAGGCACAAGTTGGCAACATCGGCCCAGTCGCTCGCAAAATGCACGTACCCACTTTGCTCCACGTAAACAAACACTTATTGCGTCACAAGCAGATACGAACGAATTCACACCTAAACACAGTCGATCTACAGTCGAAATTGGAATGTGAATAAATGCGCTGATTAAATTGTTATTCACGAGGTTTGATATAAAAATATTTGAGACTAGATTTAACTATTACGTCGTTGTTTCGCGGGGAAAACATTAAGTGCTAGTAACGAGGCTGTTTCGTTTTACACGAGTAGTTACCAGCACGCCTTTTAGTTCCGCAGCACTCGATCACTGACCCCATATACATACAGGCAGGCACTTGTTTTTGTGGAAAACAACCCATGTATTTCGCATTAATTAAAATAAATTGGTTTGACCTTATCAAATATTCTGACGGACCCGAGAGAAATACTCGTACAATGTGACACTTCTGTTACTTCGAAGTCCCGCACGTTCCCTGGTCCCGACCGATCACGTTGTGATATCACGAGGCCGGGGCTAGACATCCACGTGTCTCAGCCGCTGGCACAAACAATGTGTTATGTAAACCCAGTTTTCAACTGTTTTTCAGTACAATCAATTTGAATCTTCTCTTCCTTGAGCGTTATAAAATCTAGTCCAATACGCAATTGTTTCCAAATCATCTTATTTCCAACTTAAAGAAGGCAACATAAATTCTGCTATATAACTGAATAACCAAACAGTTTAAACAGAGCCCTGGCAAAACTCTCAGGCCGGCTTTGCACAACGATCCCTAAACGTATTTAGCGAATAAACATGTTTAAATTTGACGTATTTGTATGATTCGACAACTCCTTAAATCATATTTAGCTACTAAATCGTTAATTACGTTTAGGCATCATCGCGCAAGTCACCCTCAGTGTTACTAATTGCAGGATTTCCAACTTTTTATTTGATCAGCAACAATGCAATTCGCTCAAAGGTAGACTAGAACGTGACTTCAATGACCTAAACAATAAAGTTTTGCAACAAATAGAAAAGCAATTCACACTTTTTGCTTGATTCGATAAAACCAACAATTTTGAAACTCAGGATAAAAGCAGACTATGCCAATTCAAGAAGCAAGAGCCTAGAGAGAGACAGATAAATAAACTTACAGGTTGTCTCAACATTTTTGGCGCTCTACCTACTCTGTAAGATTCGGCCGAGTAAAGGCAGCAAATCTAGCAAAAATCCGCTGACTATCTGAAACGAAAGCCAAATGTGTACCGATATCCGGAAGTTAAAACTTAAAACATAAAGGACTCCAATCCAATTTTGGTTGAGCCGCGATCGCGAGGCAGGCTAGGTCTGCCAGGCAGGCGATACTTTCGAAAGTGCCCCAGATGCTGGTTAACGGTATAAAGAACATCTCGCGACAGATGCGGCGTTGTATATTGCTTGCGATTGCGATTACTGAAGGGAAAAATGTACCTTTAAAAAGACAGTGGGTGTTTAACGCTGTAAATCCGATATTAAATGGTCAACGCGAAAGATTGCCTTCCATGGTATCGCCCTTGTACGGAAGTTGGCCGACTGGTTTCAGCATTAAAATTTGGCAATAACATCTGGTAATTGTATCCATTTAGGACTTTTACGAATTCTCAGATCAAAATTCAGTTGTTTATTAACATGTGTGTTTGGTACTTTCGTAATTAATTTAATCTTTTAACCTGTATGGTTTCATATTTGCCGCTTCGATAAATTGCAGAAGTTAGAGTTACCTACAATACACGATTCGTTTTTAATATTTCATTGGTCTTTAGCAACGAAACCAGGTGCACTTATTTCTTCAAACAATTCCTTCACATTAATATCATGAGAGCCAATTCGTTGTACCCATACCCGCAGCTCCAGGGAAATTACCGCTCAACGTAACTTTTTTCACAAATCGAATTGAACATTTTCCAGACAAATTCAGAGTTACCTAAAAGTTGCTTGGTAAATATTTGCCGAGTTTTAGAATCATATTCGGATCTGACCACATAAAGGTATAAAGAGTAATTTACATGAAAATACGTGTTCTGTTTCGGCCCCACCCCTCTTGTGTAGATGATGGCATGCTTACCATATTCATCGGTATCAGCCTAGATGTCAGCCTAGTTGCTCGCTCTAGGCGTCAGGGAGAATTAACTTGAAACATGGCTTTGACATCACATAACTAACCATATAATCCTTAGTTGGGTCGAAGTGTTTCTTTCTTAGATTTTCTTCTATTTGGTACCACTTTATTAGACTTTTTTATTCCCATTAAAACATTATAAGAAAGCAAGAGTGCTGTCTTGTAATCGAATAATAGTCCATTTATGTACTAAAGCTTACTAAATGAATGACTCACTAAAATGTTTGCTCATATTACATCTACCCAATATTCTCTACTACTGTGAAAATAATTTTAGGATTACTCCTGTTTACTACTCCAGCCGACTCTTACTATTAGCAGGCCATTTGAGCTGAAATGGGGGTGTCTAATAAAATGTGCTGTTTACTTGAAATGACATTGTATAATCTCACAATATTGTACGATTAAAAATAACCACAAAGGACTAATTTGTCAGAATCCGTTCGACTAACGAAAATAAAAGATAAATATTAACAATGAATTTTTAATGACGTGTCTGAATAGAAATCTTTAATTTGTATAATAAGTTCGTCACAACATGGCCGATAAAACGGGTTGTTTATTTATCAATAGCGAAGGTTACCTCGAGAGCAAAATAACATTTCAAAACTCGTATCTCGTTAATGTTTATTTAAAATGTTGTTGAAACTGCTCACCTTTTACTTCAATATAAAGTAAAGTAGCTGATTCGTGGAAATTTCCTCGGAGGTATGAACAACAGAGTAAAGAAAGTGCTAATTCTTTGCTTTCCCGTCACGTCAGCGGTTATAACGTGTTCACACATTTTCACCGCAAAACAAAGGAATTATATATTTGAAAGTGCTTTTGCGATCTCCAATGTTTATTCGTGCATTTTAAAAAGCCTTTAAAAATACGGTCTATATCTTAACGGGTTACTTAAAAAAGTACCGGTCTAAATATACACGAGCTTAAAAGTATAAGCAAATCAACGTCACAAAAACAAACTCTCCGAAGTTATTTTATAAGTAATATTGATTGCCGTAAAAACCACTGTGACAGTCTGACAATACAACACTTGATCAAGCAGCTATCCAGAACAGTACTGTCATGGGAGAGAAAATATTCCTATACTAGAACTACTGATTGAGCCAAGCGGTCGTGTCGCGGGGGTTAACGGATATTGTGTGTGTATGTGTAACACCTGCACGATGATGTTCCAGGCACGGTAACACCTGACGCTATTAATCTAACTAAGAATCTGCCAAATAGGGTTAAGGTAAATAACGTACAACTACTGGCAGGGTAAGAAGGTTCAGTAATTAGAAGAACCTCTCTTACTAAGTGACCCTCAAATAACTTAGGCCAGAGACAAGTATTTTTAAAGACGAGAACTCTGTAGTCAATCTGGAAACCCATGGTAAAGTACGAGTATCAAAGTAGTACCCCGTGAGGAGCTATGAAAATACCAGAAACAAGCGACTAGTACCTTGTAGGAAGCGTTGTCTGCAGCGTGCAGTCCCGAGTGTTGTTGGGTTTGAGTTGGGCTCAGCACTCGTCGCTTCTTGGCTGGCTGGCGAGCCGGCGACACGGCCGACTTGTACTCGGGCTGTGTGCTCTGGGGCTGACTGCTGCGATATTGCGCCGGCGGCTCCGGGTACATGACATGCATTCCCTGGGAACAAAGGTATGCTCAAACCAGTTCTGCACAAGTGGAAACAACACAGAGTGTGCAAAAGTGAAACGCATCGGTAAAACTATTCATTATCATATCAGCCTCAAGACGTTCCACAGCTGGACATAGGCCTCCCAAACAGATTTCCAGAGCAAACAATCTTGTGCAGCCATCAGATACCAACAACTTTTATTGGGCCATCTTTCCATCTATAGATGGATCTATAGATGAAAAAGCAGTTGCTGCATTTTCTTCATTACTAAATCTTTATAATAAAAATGCCTTGAATGTAAATGTCGGTACAAAAATCAAGTGTTGTGAAATCATTAGAATGTTCCACGCACGGAGCTTTTACTTATAACCAGCATAATGCGATGCTCACCTCATGGCGAATAATTTTTGCACGCGCCCGTTTCCTTACGTTTTCATCATTAGTTTTTTATCATTATTTCTTCTAGTGGAAGCCCCGTCGCTAGTGAATCGTGAACTAATCAGAATAATGGGATCTCTAAACCAAATGTATAATGTTTTTCTTAAGGACACTGACGCAGAGTAATTACTACCTTGCCTAGCCCAATTTCCCTAATGAACTGTCTTAGTCTTTGCCAGCGCGGTCTTTGCGCTTCGAATTCACGAAAAGTAGACCCAGACATGCCTCACTCAGCCGTAATGGCGTCTTTTAGCAAATGAAAACTCGATTTTACGATGCTTTTTGTAAAATTACTCGAACGAATATTAATACGGAATGGATGAGATTTTATTTAGGTGAGATCCGGTCTTTTTGGAATTGATAGCGTTTAATGAGTGCCGTCTGAACGAATTACATCCTGTTGCTAAGATTACTTACATGCCCAAGTTGACATTTCAACATTAAATGAGTGTACCTAGATTTATTTTTATTATACATATGTATACGTTAAGAAAAGGCGTTTGTGTGATTGTGTGTAGGGATAGACTTTAAAACAAAATGGACGGTAGGGCCAGACATTATTGATAAATGGAAAGGCCTTAGAAATACGAGCGGAGCAAAACAATCTAGACTTACATTGAAACCTGACTCGCCTTGAGTGGCGACTGTCAAGCCCCAGCCGAACGTAAAATCCGCTTATTATAATAAAATCTGAGACGGTACTCTTATACGGTTTCGGTAAGTATCGTACTCTACTTACTCTAGTTACGAATAGCTCAGATATTCGGGCGTTTCACGGAAATAAATTGGGCAACAAACAAAATACTGAATGAAGGAGGAAGATATGCTCGTTTTATTTAATTTTATTTATATATTGATTTGAGAGAATAGCGTTATAAAGAGGAGGCCAGTATTATTTGCCTAAACCGAACCCAGCAGTAAGTATCAGTGTCATAAAAAATGAATGTTCTATGAATTTATTTAATGTAGCTTACTGTATCGAGTGTACTATGTTATACAAGTATCGTGTTTTATTTGAGTTCGGTTTTTAATTGTAATTATGTGTTTTGTTCAAAAGAATAAATTGAATTGAAATAGTAAATTTTTCCACAATTATGTTGCAAGACGAAGTTAAAGGTGGATATTTTGGTCGAACCATACGATCCTACGTTATTACGGTTGGGAAACTATGCCAAACAAAAATGTATTTTAATAATTTACGACATACGAGTACATAGTTGGCTTCCGATAACATGTTGGTTGACTAATTAAGTTCGGTCTATATTTTGCGTCATTCAAGTAGGAAATAAAAATATTTTACTGAGGGGAATTCGGTTACGTCACAGTTTGAGCCAATAGCAAATACTTCGTAAATGTTATCGCCTTTTACGAATGCATTAAAACGCGTAGTGGAAACGAGCTATAAGTTAAATATAAAAAATATACAGTGTTACACTTACGACAAACCTTCTAAGGTTTTTAAGTGTATTAATTTTATAAGTATGTATGTCTAGCAGAGCTGAAGGTGTTTTTACATCTCCCATGCGTACGCATGTTATGCGCATATTTTCGCTGTGACTTGAAGAATTTACATTATTTCAAGACCTTTCGATGTCTTCATGCATCTACGACATGATTTTATATTGCGTAAAACGTTCGCCTTGCAGTGTTTTGCAAAATGGTTAAAACTTAAAATAAAGGTTACTTGTCTTGTCTTTTAATTTTAAAATTCAAACTTATGAATGTAAGATTCTGATAAACCAAAAGCCCAAGCAAACCCCAACACCAAATGCAATAATAAACTACACTCGAAAAACATAAACCTTGCAATAATTTCCATAATTTAATGAGCAAAATAAAAGATTTTGACAACACTTAAACGCATAAATACCAAACAATATGAATGGCATTTATGATTCGATTCAGTAAAATATTTTTACATGAGCAATAATTAAACAGATGAATAAATAATAATCTACACGATTTAAAACTTCTTGTAACTTACATGAAGAAACTGGAAGAAATCGCTTTCTGTGATAAGGCCGCCTATTTAGCATTAACTACTTTAGAAATTTATACTTCTGGTGTAGAATAAAGCATTATCCTATTCTATTTTATTCTTACAAAAAAAACTGATATTATGACTTTTATAGAAAACGAGAAAGAAACAGAGTTGACCTTATCTAATTTGTTAAATCCAGTCAAAAACTCTTGATTTTTAAGCTCCCAACGTTGCAATGACTCGCGAGAACGAAAAGGAAATGACGTTCAGCCAAGAACGTAGGAACTTTCGTAGTTCGCCAAATGATGTTAGCAGCTAAGAACAACTTTGTAGTTTGCAGGATAGGATGCCAAACTCTACCTAAATAGGTTTAGTAAACTACACTGCATAGGTTTGGAAGTAAACACGTACAACGGATCCTACGGTTAATTTAAACTTAAGGGGAAACTTACTGAACTTTGGCATATCGGAAAATGAAGCATCATGTTTTTGCTTTTACATCTAATCTAATAAAATATGTTTTCTGGCGCTCCAAAGACAAAATGTAAGACGAAAATATTATCTGCCTAACTCTTAGCGATCTAATGTTTTGGAATTAGATTATACTTGGCTCCCGGCTAAAATATTGAATCTATTTTCATGATAAACTGATAAAAGTTATTATAAATTGTAAGGTAAGTTAAGGATTATATAATTATGTATTTATAAATATTTTTTTACTGATTTAGGGCGTTTTTTATTTGATAATCGTTTAACCACACGACCACACTCACCTGTAAGCGATGATGTGGTGCAGGATGAAACAGACGCGTAGAAAAAAACTATTCACTAGACATTTTAATCAATTCAGTTTTAAATTTAGTGTCATGGATAGAATGTGCTTTTTTCTTTAAAAATTAATCTTCAAAAATTTTTTAGATCGTTTTCATCCTGAAAATACTCATGTCTTTTTGAATTCACTGAGCTTTGGTTCGTGAAGAATAAAACATCCAACAAAGTACCTACTTCTTTGGGTGAATAATACCATACAAGCATTTATACAATATATTATAAACTACTCAAAACAAAATAGGGCCCACCCAATAAAATATGATTTAAATTAAAATAAAAAAAAATACGTACATTTTATTTCAAGTTTAATTTTAGAAATAGGTTAACACATTCAGAATCATTAAAAAAAACATTACAATGCCTTATTTTTGCCAAAAAATCGTCAAGAAATGCGCGTTTTACACATTAACTTAAAATTACACGGTTTTCCAAAACAACACGTTGAAGACACGAGCACATTTTTTTTAAACATGTTCTTAGGGTTGCTTTAATGCCTTATGTTTAGTAACGCGTAGGTCCTCCCCTATTGCGCACACACTCTCTGAGCCGGTTTGGAACACTCTCTATAAGGTGGATGGCGTTTTCATCTGGAATTTGCTCCCAACACACTTTTAAAGCAGTTATCAACTCCTGTTGGCTATGAATTTCAGTGTGGTTGTCTTTAAGGCTTCTTTTCAACTGGTCCCAGATATGCTAGATCGGATTCAGGTCCGGACTCATGGCTGGCCAGGGTAGAACTGCGATACCAGCTTCGGAGATTGCACTTTGGGTCACTCTGGCAGTATGAGGGCGAGCGTTGTCTTGCATCAGAATAAAGTTAGGGCCTACTCGCTGTGAATATGGGATCACATGAGGTCGGATGACATGCTGAACATAGCTGGCGGCCGTTACATTGCCCTCATCCAAAATCACTAGCTCGGTTTTGCCCATTATGCTAATCCCACCCCATACCATAACACTGGGTCCACCAAAGCGGTCAGTTTCACGAATACATGGTTCTGTAAAACGTTCTCCAGTTCGTCGCCAAACTCGTACGCATATGTCATCATTAAAAAACTTTACTTTAGATTCATCTGTAAAAAGCACTGTCCTCCAATTATTCATGGTCCATTCGAGGTGATCACATGCAAACCTTAATCGCGCTGCACGGTGGGCTCTGGTCAATTTGAGCCGAACAACTGGCATTCTGGAGCATTGTTGGTCTTCATGAAGTCTGTTGCGAACAGTTTGGTCACTCACTCGCGTTCCAGTGGCGTCACGTAAGCGGTTTCTCAATATGCGTGCAGTTACAGTTCGCTCGCGACGCGCAGAGAGTCGGATGTATCGGTCTTCTTGGGAGGTTGTCGCTCGGGTTCTACCTGAACCGCGCCTCCTACTCACACTACCTGTCTCTTGAAAGCGTTCCCACACATTTCGAATAGCTCGTCTTGACACACCTAAGCTTGAAGCTACCGATCTTTGCGAATTTCCCTGCTGAACCAAAACAAGGCTCTAGTCCCGGATTCCGTGCCCATGTGATGTCGAGAACCAGGCATTGTTTATGCAAACAGTAATGTAATCGATAATTAAAGGTAAGGTTACGATAACTTTTTCATTAGACACAACAAACCCCACTGAGCAACAATGTAATGGCACTCACAGATTCTGCGGTATATCGTAAGATTTTGTTTCTTGTCTACCCACTTAAGAACTACCCTAAACTTGGCGTTTAAGTGTTAATTTATGATCAATAAATATGCCTACTTAACATTTCCATACATCAGTATGCCAACAACTCGCAAAAAAAATGTGTCGGGCAAAATATCGAAATATTTCAAGTGGGCCCTATTTTGTTTTGAGTAGTTTATATACAAACTTCTAAACAGTTGCGAGTGAAATCTAGCATCGGAAACAGGAGAAACTTGACCTAGTAACCCGATTTTGAAATTTTGACCCTCACCATTTTGGCTTTTTTGGCCATTTTTGCATTTTTTTGCTTCAAACCAAGGTTCAGTTGGTAACTGCGGAGATAATCAGCTGTGATCTGTCACAGCTGATTATCTCCGCTTTATGGTGCGAGTGGAACCTTATGGTACGACCTTCCTACGGTTCCGTTTTTACCATTTTGATCCGGAACCCTAAAACAAGTCAAAAAAGAGGTGTCGTAAAGCTATGGCGTGACAGAAGAAACTTTACATTTTAAAAAGCACGGCCACAACAAATGCTTTTCCTGGAGGGTCAGAATTTCCATGCTAATTGCGTCTTTGATAGAGCCTAGCGGAGCTGCGAAGTAATAATTCCTTTAATCCAATTACAGTAATAAAAACCTGAGGTTAAAACCGGAATACAAAATGCTTGGATGTACGGAAACCTATTTTTTTACACAAAGTAAAAAACTTTTATACAATGGCAACGTGTGAAACTATTTTCTTGAAATGTAATCATATTTATTGCATGAAATGTGGTTATATTACAAGATGTCAATTTTCTTGCAAATGTTTTATAACAACAAAAAAACTATATGTAAAAACATGATGCCCCATCAATAATAAATAATAGACGATACTTTTATTTTAAACTTAAAAAATAATTAAAACCTTTTGGTTTTGAAATATCATTACTTATTTCGCACAAGATGAAACCCCATGGCAGATGCCGAACGTAAGTTTTTTTGACGCTTCAGAACGGGCACGCTGGAGCCCTATGTAGGCCAGACTGGTTATAGGAAGCACTAAACTGGATTGGATAGGCAGGTGGCACATAGTTTTATAACCAGCTCAGGATATGCTGAGATGCTTTGATAAGTTTCTTAGTCACCAAAACTTGGTTGAACTAGATAGCGCTGTGTGAAACGGGCAGTATTCTAAATATTATTACTTTATCCAAACTTTGCAGAATTCATTTTCAACTACTGAACTAACATAGCCAGTTCAAAATGTATGTACAGCACAGTTTATTTTCAATTACTACTTCATAGAACCCGCCTAAAGCAACATAAAGGAGTCCGAAACTACAGTGGCTGGCTACCACATTACAGTAAAATGCCTCAACTATATACAAAATCGTACAAACTCCTCAATTCAGAGGCATTCAAATGTGAGAAATAGTCCGACTGTATCCTATAATCCTATTGTGACCAAAGGCCAATTCACGTAACTTATAGTAGTAAAAATCAAGCTTCGATCTAGTCTCGATATGTTAAATGTCATAAAAGGTGTACACGTAACTGACAATACAATGGTATGAGTTGACTGACATGCGATTATAGAATTAATCAAATCAAGATGATATTGTAACAATATTGGAATAGAATGCCAAAATTATTCAATTCATAGTCCAATCCCGTCTGAGTGAACGGTTGTTATGTTTTTAAATTGTATTACATGAATTAGCCTGAAGAGAACTATGTTGAGCGGTTGCCGAGACCTAGTATTATCTCTCTCATCTACTTTCTAAACCATAGCTGCCTACGTCATGTCAGGCCCGTGTCTAAGCCGGCTTGCAATGTAAAATGCGCTTTATCGCATGAGATGATTACAGGGTGGAAAGTTCGGACCAAAACCGGTATTGCTACCAGAAAACGATCGAAATTAGCCAGAAATTTTGAATTTTACATCATCACATCAGCCACTGGACGTCCACTGCTGAACATAGGCCTCCCCCATATATATAATAATACATTTCCAGAGCTACCGATCTTGTACTCCTGGGCAAAGGTCTCCCACATCTACATTGACAGGTTTAAGAATAAACGAGAAAATATGTAAACACCTTTGTCCCGGAGTGGCAAATGCTACCTGTGGACGCATAATACTTAACTTTTTTCATATAGACGGAGAAATAATTCCCAAAAATTATATGAGGTCATTGTTTTAAAGAAGAAGCTAGATTCAAATGTAATTTCTTTTCGATAGTATACAGATGGGACTTGAACCCGCAACCTTTATCTTGATACGAGAATGCGCTAACCAATTGCACCACAGGCTCAGTTCTCGTTAGGCGTGAAATTAGTACATGGTTCATTTTATGACTCAAAGCGGTTAGCGCATTCCCGTATCAAGAGAAAGGTTGCGGGTTCAAGTCCCGTCCAGCTTGGAATTTTTTGAGATGGTTTTAAAAACCCTGGAGTACTTAGGCCGGCTTGCACAACAACGTATTTAGCGACTAAACATGTGTAAATTCGACGTATTTGTATAATTTTAAAACTACTTAAAAAATATTTAGCCATTAAATACATTTGGGCATCGTTGCGCAAGTTGCCCTTAATATTTTTTAAAGTACCTAGTTTATGTTACTAAAATGGAAGGTTATCAGAGTACAAATCAGCCGGTTATGTCGAAAGCGTGACAGCGAGAATTCCTTGATATGACTATAAACAACAGACCATCAGTTTTCAATAGAACAATTGTTCGGACCGGTGCTTTCTAGGTGCTTTGAGAAAGATACGCAAATAAGGAAATTATTATGTTTCCAACGAGTAAAGTGCCCGGCATTGAACAAAGTATTTTAACCTGTGACGCAAAAAACGGGTGTTATAACTTACAAGTTAGACGCCTATGTCCGCCTGTGGCATCGTTCTTCCCAAACGGATGGATCAAATCGGACGCGGTTTTCTTATGTAATTTCAAATAAGTGAAAATTATGAATACTTAAGTAGATATTTATGAAGTGTGCAATTTTATTGCAACAACAAATTATTAAGTTAGTAATTCGATACGCATATGCTTAAAAAATTCTGCTGTTCAGTTATTTAGTGAATCGCCACGGACCGTTCCTTTACCGTTTGTATAGGAATCGAACCACAATACCACAAAAGTCCGAAAATCGTTAATTTGTAGTTAATTATATCACATAAATCCAGCGCGTACGAGGCAGTAGCAACAGCATCCTCCAGATGATTGTATCGCGTCTGGACTGCCCAATCCAAGTCAAACGGATGAAAATTATGATGGGCTCCATTTAATCTACATATTTTATTTTATAAATTTAATTATGTATTACAATTCAATTCAATTTCAAAATGTAATATACATAATGTGACAATTTAATTTATGATTTTATATTATTTGTGGTAATATTGTGTCTATGTATTTTTAATTGTTTATTAAGTACTTACTAAATTTAAAGATTCTGTGTTAGTTTTAAGGATTATGTAATGTATAGATGTATTTTATCTGAATTAAATAAATTAATAACAATAAATAAAATATTTTCAACGAATATTCAACCAGTAAACTTGTGCTACAGATAAAACGCTCTAAACAGACGAAGATCTTAGCGAATGTTTCGCGACTTCAATGTGTCACACCAAAAGCCGGGAACTGTAGCAAATGTGGGGTCATTTTCTGAATGGACTGATGATATCGATAATTGCCCTCAACTTTCATACCGTTGCGATAGAATACATTTATGTTCACGTAACCCATCTAAAAGTTAATGCTTTTGACTATGGCTTATCGAGTAGTTTGCCTGGTGTCTTCTTATACAACTTTCCACACGGGCATTACTTGAATGGGTGACCACCTGACTACCATTAAATTTATAGGCGAAATGTCGGTACAATTTTTATTTTTTTTCGATTTCGTTTATTTTAGTGGTCCAAAAACTTCCGACTCTGGAGTTTTCGTCACTACCTCACACGACACTTCCTAAAACTATGTACTATCAATGCAAAATAACTATTTGCCCATTGAACATCTGAGTTTTACTAGAGAGTTGAGTTTAACCAAGCAAATAGCTAGTTTTTCAAACACTTTTAGAATATCCAAGGTCTGCGATAATTACATTTTGTGGTAATGCTATGGCCGTCATTACTATCTGCAATTGGAGAGGCCGAATGTAAAAACACAATTTGAGACAGAGTATTTAGTTATGGCTAACCAGTGTCGGAATTTTGGGGTCGAAATTCGAAATCTCTCAGATATAGTCGACCTCCTTGTCAAAGTGAGCGAATAGCCGGCTTAGACGCAGGAGGTTGCGGGTTCGATTCCCTCTGCGGGACAAATGTTTGCATAGTCTACAAATATTTGCTCTGGGTTTGGGTATTTTTCTATATATTTAAGTATGTATTTACAAAAAAAATGAATACATGTGTTCTATCAGTTATCTGGTTCCCATCCATAGTACAAGCTTTGCTTAGTTTGAGGCTACATAGTGCTGTGTGAAATGTCCAGCATTATTTATTTATTTTACTAGCTGTTGCCCGCCACTTCGTACGCGTTACACTACTAAATGTGCAGGTAACCTAGAAATAAAGCTAAACTCGCTGTTGCAACTTGACTTGACACCCCATTTTTATCCCTTGCTTTTTTACTTTAATTTTTAAAGCTTTTATTTAACTTGCGATGTTTGATGGTTTGTTTGTTTAGTTCAAATCTTCCCAACCAATTGAACTAAAATTCGGAATACTTAATATGCATTGTCAATGTCATTTGAAAATATACTCTGTGCACCGCTGTCCATTGTACTTTATTTAGCATAAATGAGTTTTTTAAGTATTCCTGGTGTACAATAATGAATTATGCTATTCTATTATATTCTATGAATTGACAATAAATAAGTAACATCCAACATTCCATAGTTCCGCCCCAACACGTAACTTCGGTGACAATGCAATAATATGGTACCATGGAGGTGGTCTCACGATGGAGACAGATGCATAGACAACGGAACTTTTGAATGGATTATAATAGGCTACTAGTGTTTGGGCTAATTTGAATCTGCTTGCGGTTCCTATGGTAAATTTATAAAAGCTTCTTTTGAAAAATAAAAAATAAAAGTTATTCATACTTGCTCAGCTATGAACACCGGATGATGATTCTGTTATTTTTTTTTTTGTGATATTCATTAATAACCTTTATCTATATTTTTTGTTTTATTTAATTAATTTTTGTGTTTTCTTAATCTCGTTTTATGTTACTCGCCGACTGACTAAACAATGCAGTATTCGCCTGTTTATAGTAACATTTAATTCGTAAAAATGTTAATTAATTCCTTAACCCGTCCAGGATCACGCCAATACAATTTTGTATGATTGTGGTGGTGATACCTGTCCGATTAAATTGTGTTAATGTGACCTTTAACCAAGAAGGGATTCATTTCTCACGACTAAATACAAAAGTAAATCAAATTAGATTAATAATAAATACTAACAACTAGCGATAGGAAGAATTACTAACAACCAATGTATTATTATTTATTATTATCTACCAATGAGATTTGGAATAAAAACGTTTTAAAAATAATGTGTACTGTGTTGTAAAGTAAGATATGACGTAGTGATGACAGGTGGGGCAGGGTAGCGACTGAATAGTGGCCGAGGAATAGCTGTAGAAGGGTAGGACGTCCGGCAGTGAGATGGGTGGACGACATCGTTAAGAGTTGCGGGCCGTCAACGGGTGAGACTAGCGCAGGATCGTGGCGGACGGCACAAACTTGGGGAGGCCTATACCCAGCAGTGGGTGAAGTCGGGCTGTGGATGATGATGATGTGTTGGTAAAGTTGGTGGATAAATAAATATGGTGCGGTACGGTTGCTATCCGCCGCGGGCCGCGTTCGGTTTTGAGCTGAATCGTTTTTGCGAAGGCATGCGTGCACAATCATTTGCCGACTTCGCCGTTATGCGTTTCAATTTTCGTGCAGCCGACATTGGAGTTGGTAGGTAACGGTGTTCGCGACATTTCACGATCGGTGAATGGTATACACGGCACAGCTAAATGTCGAAAGAGCAACGTAATTTGTTGGATATAATTAATTGGTAGTGATAGCGGTTTTGGATTTGTAAAAGTCGGTTTATGCAACAATTAGTTGTTGCCAGTGGTCAGTGGAAATCCTCCGTGCGCGCAATTATCTTAAAAAGTGGTACAATGTTTTCTCTTCACGTATTAATATATAGGTTACCAGCTGACCCCCCGCGGCTTCGCACGCGTGATTTTCCAATAATAACATATTACCCTCCTGCGCAGTCGGGTAAAAAGTAGCCTATTTCTCAAACCCGGTCATTATCTTTTTATATACCAAATTTCATCGAAATCTGTCCAACCGCTTAGTCGTGAAAACGTAAAAACAGACAATTAGATATATAAAATTAAACAAATAATAATAATAAATAAACTTTTTTTTTAAGCTAACAGATATCCACCACATCCAGAAGAGCAGTTGAGGTGCTGTATCCCTTACGAAAACCAGACTGAGACTGTGGAAGCATGTGATGATCTTCCAGATACTTAGTCAGCTGCAAGCTAACCACTTTTTCCAATAAAGGTAATTCCGATCTCGGCAGCAGTGATGCTGCAGCACTACTGGGCCCCATACATTCTCTATAAATTTATAAGAGATTACATTATAGCTCGGCAGCAACGCAGCGGCAGCACTGCTGCGCGGCAGTGTCGCCCTGCCGCCGCGCCAGACGCGTCCGACGCCACAGCGATAACACCTACGTGAATGTTGACAAATGATGAATTTAACTAATCATTCGTTTTATCATCTTATAACTAATCGACATCTTATCAACTCAAAGCAAATAAATGACTATACAACAGTGCATAACCGCGAACAGCGCAACACTGCCGCCTTGCTCGGAATCGGCGCGGCAGGCAGCACTGCTACTTGCTGCCGAGATTGGAATCATACCTTAACTTAGAGAGACATGGAAATAAGCTTATTGGTCTAAGATCACTCAAAGTAGAAGACTGGCTCTTTTTAGGAATAGACTTGATGACTGCCACCTTCCAGGAAACTGTAAAAATGCCACTTCTTCTTCTTCTTCTTTGTATGAGCTAAGTGACCAAGCTCTAATGTCGAGAGCTTTCAAGCCGCTTAACGGCGACTTGGCTTAACAACTGCTAAATGCCACTCTTGATAGACTGATTAATTAGGCAGCAATTGCAATAATAATTGCAGTAAGGTCATGAGTACCATATCTAATGATATGCCACTATACCTTGTGCACTTGATTTAAAATTTTGCGATTTTAATAACCATAAGTTCACTTAACATGTGCAGAGAAAAACAAACCGAGTCAGAGCTATACTGATGGTGCTCAGGTGTGGTGTGCTTTATAACAACCTTTCTAAATAGTATATTTGGGGATACAATGCCTATTATGTCTGGGTATGATCAAGCGCTATGTAGAGGTTAACTACGCATGCTGTTTGTGGTTACAAAAAGTTGCAAATGTTTTTGGATAGTGTAAGATGATGAAAATATTACATTTTGGAGTAAATTAATAATAAATTAATGTAGGAAACTACTTATAGGGTTATTTTAGAATTTACATCTAATATACCTAATATACTGATCTGTGCCGTTCATTCAATTTATTTATTATTTTAAGACTATAAGGTTCTTCCCATTTAAATAAATCAGACTTAAGTAGATTTAACATTAACATCATTATTTCTTCCCGAAAGACTATCAAAACAATCAAATGTCAATAAACACGATGCTTTGCAAATTCAAAACAAACAATAATTCCAAAACACAATTTCGTAAACCTCCTGCCTTGAAATAACGGGAAATTCAGCATACAACTTTATCAAACTCCGTGAATGGTGTAAAATAAGATTCCAATAGGAAATTCTGAATAGATATCTAAAAATAAGCGGTGTCATATGTTTACCTTTGAACGGCGGCGCACAAAACTAACGCCAGGAAAATCAACACCAGGTTAAAATTATACCAATGCGACATATTTGTCGCCCGCATGCATGCCGCGGCTTTATCGCAGCTCAGAAACGAAAATAAAAAGGTTATTAGAAACTTACACGTAGCAAAGTGATGGTTCGTTTCGTACCGCTTGCGTAGAAAGCAATCAAGCGACACCTAACATACGCGGGAATTGGAATTTTCCACTCACTTTTCATACATTTCAACGTTCAAACATAGATGGAAGTTTTCCTTACCTTACAAAGTCAACTTGCTGGCAGTTAGATCCCACTATCATGCTGAAAGAAGCACAAGAAAGCGGACAAAGGGTCCTTCAAAACACAGCCATTTTGAAACCGTTCTATGAAAATGTTACGTGTAGTCGTATACAGTATTTTGTGGACCAAATAAAAGATTACACAGTTAACCGTTCACACTCATTTTGGTTTTTTAGCACAATAAAAACTAACACTAAACATTTCACACACTTTTAGGTACGATTTCACTTCATACTTTCGCACACACCCGTTTACGTCGCACAAAGTCCCTGGCGGAGACGGAAAAAGCGACGACGAACGAACTCGCCTGAACTGAGAGACGAGTGCCTATTTGAGTGAAGTGAGCGTCGGTATCTGAGTTGCCATAAAATAGCAACTAATTCTACCATTCGCATAAAATCATTTTTTCACATGAATCTATAGGATGAGGTATGTAGGTAATGTACTAAAATAAAATATCTAATGTACATTATGTATGTGAGCGTTTAATTATATTTTCGTACCTTTACCTTTTCCGTGGTTATTCATAAGTTTTTAGGGAGCTTAGTTACTCTATTGGCAAAATTATATATTATTTGAATATGTACTTAGTCATCATTTCTAACAGATAATTCAGCGTAACTCAGTAGGAGTTCCCACAAAGTCCAAATTTCAACCCGAAATAAAATCGTATTTTTAAACTGTTTGTAACTGGTGTTCGTATTTAAACAAATGAATTTAAGTTAAGGAAGAGTATGTATGACTTACCGGTACTAAAAAAAATTGCGATTAGCCTAAGTAATATCATACATTTGGAAGTATTTTGCTAGCTACTTCGGACTAGAACACGCTTACAAACGGCCTTATATTTAACTTTATTAAATAATTAAATTCAAGTAAATGGTCATTGCTGCGATTTAAGAGGCTTAATTTCTTGCTTTATATTATATTACTAGCTGACCCACCGAACTTCATAACACCTTGACATGCATATGATGCGGGCTGCCAATATACGTCACCCGGTAGAATTGACAATCGGCATCATTAGCTGCAGGCATCTAATAAATTTTCTTCATAATTTCTTTTTGCGTGATTTTTGCCGATGTTTTAATAATTATTCTGCGGTGGGGCGAAAACAAATCCAAAAAATCAAAGATCATCAAAATCGGTCCAGCCGTTCTTGAGTTATAAATGGTGTAACTAACCCGACTTTCGTTTTATTAAGCAAGAAATTAAGCCTCTGAGAAATAAGTGACAAAAATGTTTCTCAGTAGAAGGCATCCGGGCCTCTTTAAGGTAAGAGTAAATAGATTTCTTCTAGATCTTCGTGCTTCATCTTAGACCACATCATCACTTACCATCAGGTGAGATTGTGGTCAAACGAAGTTCTGTCCAATTAAAAAAAACAAAAAATATATCACTAACTATCCAGTTATAAGTCAAAAGCAATGAGCACTGACACTATTAAAATTTAATACTCAGGGTCAGTTGGGCGGGGTAAGTTTGCGGGAACTGTCTAAAACGTATGTACTTAGTCATATTAATCTGCTAAATTGGTAAAAATTTTATAGTATGTTATTACTAATTTTCATAAACTATTTATTACTATTTTTCACATTGTCTTCATTTTTTAGCAGACTGATTATATGAGAAAACTAATAATATAAAGTCTGATGCCTGCAAACGCAATAAATAAATTATTTTTACGAGAATAGACTCATCAGTTTACAAATCGTGATAAAATGATTTGTCAACTTCTACAATTTGTCTATGGCTAAGCGCGCGTTATTCAATTTCGTTGCTAAGCAACACACTCACTAAGTAATTTCAAAAATAAAGCACAGGCACAGGCAGTATGTAGGTACAGTAACAAACTCGTGCGTGCAGTATTTGGCCGAATTTGATTGTAGGCTGATGCCAGAGGCGATTGCAATGCACGCAGAAATAATTCGTGAATTAACTAGCTTTTAGTCCAAATTAAAACAACCCCAATCAGTTCTGGATTTCCAAACAATGTGCTAATAAAAAGTGAAAAAAAAAAAATACAGCGTGTTCCGGTGAAATGGAAAAAATACTTGGAATGTTAAATAATAAATTGAACACTTTGTTGATTGTTTTATTATTTACTTGTATTACTGCTGATGATTACGAAAATGATGATAAATGTAAGTCCAGAGAACCAAAATAAAATTAATCTGTACATTTTGTTATTTTAGCACCTCTAATAATGTTTTGCACCATTACACCCTTTATACACTGCTAAGCGAATTATAGGCTAGTCAACCACTACGTACTAGTAGATCCACTAAAATAAATTGTTTTATCACCTACCAACATCACTGAGTAACTCACTAATAAAATAAGCATTTAAATGTGCGTTCCAATTTCAAAATTCACGTTTAAACATTTACGCGTTGCACTAAGAACTTCTGCAAAGAAAACAAATCACAAAATTGGTCTCAGAACCTAATTTGAGTAAAAAGTAAAGCTTGTTTTTTGATCGAGCGAAGCGAGATCTCCAAATCAACTTGGGCAAATCGGCGTTGTATGTTTGTATGTATGCGTTTATCTGATCATCGTGAATGTGGTATATAGATAGGTAGTGATGGCACAATTTTGGTAAATTGAGCTAAAAATGTGGAGTGGTTGTTGAGTTATTGGGGTTCATGAGGGGTAAAAAAAAAACTAAATGCCTTAATAAAAACTGAACTTTGACAAAATTCACAGGGTACACCAGTGACTCCACAGTAGGTACTGAAATTTGGTATGCGTGTAGCTTTAGTGACACAAATATAGGGAAAAGTCTGAAATCCAGAATAACTGCAATTTCTACCTCCAAAAAACTGTAAACAATTAATATGAACTCCCGTTACCTGTAATTTGAATGAAACTATAGGTCAAGTTGCATTTCGTTGCACTAGTTTATTTAATTCTTTATTAACTCTTCTATAGGTACATCTCTATTAGGGACCTAGTTAATAGCTACTTATTCTATATTACCCAACAACTCTACAATTAGCTTTATCTCTATTAAGAGTCTACTCTACTCTACCTTTTCATTACCTATTTAACTCTACTAGTTGACCGTGGACAGTGGTCGAATTCACAGTTAATTTTTTTTAAAGTGAAAATTTCTGGCGCGTTGGGCATTTTTTGAGTTGGAAGAAATCATTGAACTCGCGACACTGTTACCGTTACCGTTACCGACACCTCTGTATAGAAGTATCTCGTAATTGTTCAAGTATTCACTTCTATCGGCACTCCCGGAGTGCCACTTTCAATTAAATTAAAAAAGTGGTTCTTCTCTATATTTATAAACTTTAACAACTTATGTCGAATCTCACTGCGAATCCGGAGCATGTCCCGGTTGCTTCCATTTAAGAATCGGAGTCGGATGACCTCGGATCGTGTGTAGTCGATGAGGAAAAATTCAAATATTTGGTTGTGCGACGGATTGGTCAGGGTCAGTTAAAAAACGGTCCCTGACAAGCCCGGATACCATATAGTCCGAGCCTAAAAGGGGGTACAAAGTTTTCTCATCATGTTTTTATATACCTAGTGGTTCGTCCCGAACTAAGATCTCGCGAGTCTCCCAAAAAACAAAAAAAATATTACTCATAATGTTGGACTAATGAAATAGTGCCACGAAATGGATAACCGAGTAACTTAACTTACAGTTTCATTCAAATTACAAGTAGAACAGGGGTTAATGTAAAGTGGTTACTCTTTTTAGGGGTAGAAATTGCAGTTATTCTGGATTTTCGACTTTTCCCTATATTAGTGTCTCTAAAGCTACACAATTACAAATTTTACAATATTTAATATATATGTTTTATATGTAATAATACAAATTTTAGCCCTGTGGGGACACTGGTGTACCCTGTGAATTTCGTCAAAGTTCAGTTTTTATTATGGCTAACTTAAAAACTAAAAGGATTAAAGTAAAATTAAAAACGGGATTCAAATTTACTAATGAAGACCTTTCATTAGACGTCCCACTTGACTTAATAGTTTTATTTTGATTTTTTTTACCCCTCTTGTACCCCAATATCTCAACAACCCCCCCCCCCCACATTTTTAGCTCATTTAGTCACACTAGGATTGTACCAACATTACCTACCTTTAGGTATATCAAATTTCACGATGATCAGGTCAACGCTTCGAAAGTTATCTTCGGACAAACAAACGTACATACATACAATGCTGATTTGCCCAAGTTGATTTGGAGATCTCGCTTCGCTCGATCAAAGATATATCCTGAAACTTTACCTTATTATTATAACAATATTTCAAGGAGAATGAATACGAATATTCACCGTCGCACAATTAATATTTACTTAGATATCAATCAAACCTAGGGTCATCGCTTCACGCTCGGCCGCTTTGCTCCTATCAATTTATAACTTGCAACACCGTTTTTGAACTCTATCGCTTTAAAAATAAAGACTCAAACTCTGGCGAGTATACTTGTATTGCGAACTGTACTTGTACATCCGCTGTGAACAAAAGCGTCGCATACGCATGTCCGAGTAAAACCACTATTACATGCCTCTTTGTGAGTTTTGTTCAAAATCTAGTTGGACAGGATATACGCTCTAAAATTTTATGATGACCAAAATACGTTAGACTTGCGGTAAGTTTGTTAAACGGGAAAATAGTTACTTATAACATAACCTCACGTTGTTAATTTTTACTTTTACATTCTCGCTTCTATATTCGCCTACGTAGACAGGTAGCCAATATAATCCAATATACATATAAATAGGCCATTAGACAAACTCTATTATTTCGTAAACATTTGGAACACCACAGGCGAGGATAAGGATTCAAAAAAACGATAATGTCCAGTCTTGGTGCAAACAGATAGTACCTACCTAGCTTGTGTTTCACGGTGTAGTTTTCGTAACCCAGCGTGGTCCCACATATTCAAAAGTAATAATTGGAATTTATAACGATAATGGTTTAGGTGATACAATATATACGACAATTATAAATAATGGTGACAAAATAAACGAGAGATGATCTTGCTATCTTGACACTCACCTGCCTAGAAAGGTTACCTATCATTTCCGCGTTTGCAATGGTTTCTTACATCATCACCAACCTATAACAGTCCACTGCTGGACGTAGGTCTCTCCCAGGGTGCGCCATTGAGCCCGATCCTCAGCTCATCTCATCCAATCCTTGCCAGCCACAGCGCGCAAATCGTCACTCCATCTAGCCGGATGGCGTCCTACACTTCGCTTGCCTAGACGTGGTCTCCACTCACGTTTACCCCAACGGTTATCGGTTCTGCGGCTTCTTACATAATGTGGTTTAAATATGTAATCTAGTTAACTCTATAGATATATAAATCCATACTTAATCCTGTCGTGACGAATGCTATAAACCCGGTACCAAGCGGTGCATCACGCCATTTTCACAATATTATGTTTTTCCACTAGTCAATTCCTTGGGTGTACCCATGGTACTGAGCAAAGAAACAGATTTACAGGCGACGGACGGACGGTGACCATTTTACCTACCTACATCAGGAAGCCCGTCAGCTCATATTACGTACTACATAGACAATTAGATGTAAAAAAGTGGCCGGCAAGGGACGCCCGCTGATGTGAAACAGATTTAGAATTAATAAAACCGTTTATAATCATATTATCATTCGCAATATAATTCTTAATCCGTACTTTTGACTTTAATTGATTCACGATATCTTACTCTAAAAATATCTTGATCGTTGACTTCCCTCTAAATATAATATATCCCATCATCTCTCGAATTCGGGAAATTTGCGAAAAGTTTATGATCAATTTGTCCATCGACAAGTTCCGTACATAGTTTGATAAAATATATACAATACAGATGGATAGGTATTTTCCCAGCGCAACACCCCTACTTATTTGTTTGTCTGCGTTCTCTACAAAATAGAACAGCTAAGAAAGGTAGGTAGTTATAGGTATTCTGGCATAAAATTGAGGAAATGCGTTTTATATCGTAAAGCGTAGACCGGGACTGGTACGTGTTGGTATCCTTGCGGCCCAAGTGAAGAGCGATTGTAACTGATCTCAAGAAGTCTCAACGTTTCTTGATGTGATCATTTTAAAGCTATTTCATAAAGGTTTCAGGAGTTTATGTACTCCTTCCTAATGTTGATTCACATAAATTAGGACCCTAATTGGGTAATTAGGTCCCACGTTGGGCGCCATCATAACCAATAAACTAAGTAATTTAGCAAACTTGTCTTGTTTTTACTATCTGATACAAGCTAAATAAATTAGGTAGGTAAGTAATTCCTAAGGTAATTGTTCAAAACTCGCTTATAAATTAGACCATGCGGGACGTTGCAGGCAACTGAAAGTTTCCAGGGCCAATAAACTGTAACTCCTTTTATTCGGGAGAGCACGCGATGTTACCGATCCGTTTGCTGACATGTCATCGATAGGAGTCGGCAGAATGAGCGAAAATATTTAGGGAATATTGTGGATGAAGTTCGAGATCTTGGTATAATTCACGATTCCAACGATTTATGAGAAACGTATTGATCATACTGCGAAAAAAGCGAATAAGGCATTGGGTTTCGTTATAACATCTTGCCCTCAATTTTCCAAAATCAAAATTTTCAAAGTCCACTACTGTTTATTTCAAGGATCATAAAAAACCCCAGTCTTGTTTCTTGCCATTCTTTCCTGGCTTGATCGCGAAGGAACAAGAACTAAAATTGACGTTTCAAATGGGATCCTTGTGATTATAATGAATAAAAGGTTTTGATTTGATTTGATTTTGTGAGTGGCATCCTTGAATACAGTTCACAAAGGAATCCACAGTATGATGTTTACATAAATCGACTAGAATCCATACAGCGTAGGTTTATGAGATTTATTAATAACAGGAGTAAAACATATGATATAGATTATGAGTCGAGATGCAAAAGGCAACATGCTTCCACTCCAGGAAAAAAAAGAATATTGGACATTTCAATATTGGTAAAAATTGCACAGTCTCTCATTGATCCTCTCCCTTTCTTTCCACGATACGGTTACGAGTCCCAACAAGAACCTTAAGGATAGGTACCTTTTATGTTCCTCACTGTAAGACAAACTATCGGCAAAACTTCTTTTTTATCAGATCTGCTAATTAATATAATAAACTGGTTGACTTTCCTGAGATAGATTTATTTACCCTCCAAATTTAAGCGCGTTCTTTTGGAACACTGGTTTGAATTGGTTCATTCTGTTTGTTCTCACTTTTACTTTCATTGTAACTTTCATATTTTTGTATAGCCTTTCTTTTATTTTGAAAATACTTAGCTAACTAAACGAACAAGCTCTATTTAAATATTATATGCAAAAACAGGTAAATGGAAATAAGTGTCTAAATTTTCTTCTTATGAGATATAAGGATTGTTGGTTTCCTAAATAAAAAAAAATAGAATAAGGGGTTTCCATTAAACTAAATCCCAATTGAATAGTTTGGTTTGATTAGGTAGGTTTACAATTTTGTAAAGTAACTATCCGGATCGAAGGATTCCAACGTTGCTTGAATGTTTCTTAGGTTGGCAGGTACCCCTACTGTATAAACAGTTCTAGTGACAGGGATACGAGCCGATATTGAAATAGCACCTCTGTAGGGCTTTACATTGTCTGAGATTATGTTCCTACTGCTATATTAATGAAGTTATTTTATGAATCTTCTGAGACACAATGATCGTAGATCGAACACGCAAGCTCAACCCTTTTCGGAATAGTATTGTAGTCACATTATTACCCCAATTTTTGCACAACCTAACCTTCCAAGGTAATCTCGACTAAAGGTTTACAGGTAGTAAAACCAAAAAGTTAGCTAAATGTAAGTAGCATCATTTGAAGACACATAAAACCGGTTACTGCCGTTATTGTAGGTACCTACACTAGTAAAATTTAATGTTAGCATTCACACAAGATATTTCTGTCTTTCTTCAGTATACATGCTGGTATCGCCCGATCAGCACCACCACACGCCTCGTCTTGAGGACTTCTTCTGGACGGGCTCTGGAGATGGACCTCCACCCCCAGCCGACCTCCCACTGCCGATCCCAGCAGTTCCAGCTAGACCCGTCATCAAGACCACGACAGTACTGGCCACCGTGTATCTGGACTCGTACCCTCCTCAGGTTAATGTTAAGTATTCTTAAGATGAATTGGCATCCAGGAAAATTGATTTGGTCTGAAAAACAACCGTAGTGGCTTTTCATTTGCCCATTCTTCATGACTTGAAAATTATACTGTACCTACAGCAAGTTAACAATTATGATATGTTTAACAAGGAACTCAAAAGCAGAGATCATTATGAAAGACAAACGCAAAACCCATGCAAAACTTTAATATGGTTACAGACGGTGACAGACAGGACTACTGGCGACTGCGTGCTTAACTGTGGCGAACCAGTAGTTCCTGGAAGTTTGGAACCAGAGATTCCAGAGGATCGTCGCTACTGGCTGGTTACTGTCATCCAGGGATCGACTCCTGACAGTCTGCAGTTAAGACTGGCAAGATTATACCAGAAGGCTTTTCTACGGTAAACTTAGTTACCCAAACTTTTCTTGCCCGAATCCATATTTCAAAATCATTAAGTGTTATTCCTTTTCAGACAGCAGGAAAGGCATCTAGGCATCATCAAGTCACTAGACGCACCTACAGTACGAAAGAAACATGACGTACACTCATTTATAGTCAATAAACAATTAACTCCTTTAAGTCCTAGCTCAAATACACCGTTCAAATACCTCGATATTGATAGTTCTATGATATCACCTCCAGTGACTGTAGAAACTAGAATAGAAAACGATATGATATCAACGGCATATCTATCTAACTCTCTAAGTGCTTATAAATCTAATGATAATGTAGAGTTTTTCGCAGTCGATAGTGGTAATAAAGCATCAATGAAATCTGATATGCGATCTACTAAAGTCAGAGTAGAATCGTGGATATTGGCCACTCCAACTGTTAGTATTAGAAAACGAGAGATTTCGGACACAAGTGAACTCGAAGATAAAGAAGATTTGATTGACATTCCTTTGGAGCTGGACGGAAATGAAACTATTTTGTTTAAGAGGGAAATCATAAAACCGGATCAGCAGCCTCCAGTCCGCGTTCACATTCAAAACATTACAGAGGTATGTTTAACTCTCTGTCAGCAACAGAAATAATGTCATCCATGTAATCGAACCACTTTCTTGCATTTTGATTAAACGGTAACACACTGACGAGCATTACTAACGCAAAAGTTTACTAAAATCAACATTACGGAATGAAAATGTTTCTTAAAACTATATCTATCAGTCACGCACACTGTCTTGATGATATACATACAGAAGCCAGATCCATCGTTATAAAGTGCCTAAACGAAAGCAGACTAAAGAATTCCTCGGAATTCTAAAATATAATATTCATCAATGTTTTCAGTCGACAGAAACAGGCAGCGTGCAGATAGTGTACGTAGTGCTAGTAGGTGGACGGGCAGTGCCGGCCGCGGTTGCTGCAAGGGATATGAGACTGGTCCGAGATGCTGAGGTAGCTAAGGAGTTGGGAGCCGTCGTTACTACTAAAGCTGAGCGTGAGTGTTTAAGAAATGAAACTGCGCTAACATTTCAACTGGATAAAGCTTTTGGAAACGTTTTATTGTTCTTGACCTGATATAAGAGGTTTTATGCTGATGATGCAGACAAGGAACCTTATTTAACCAAATTAATTGCAATATTCCCAGCAGCGTACCTGAGAGCAGCCGAAGAACTGGAAGGTGAGGCAGAGACAGGCGGGGTGCATGGGACCGAGTTGTGGGCATTGGCTGTAGGAGCTACAGCGGCCATTCTACTACTGATTATACTATTGGCATTGTTGTGTTTTGCTCATAGGTTTGTATTTTTTACTATCTTTACTTTATTAGTTTTCTATTTAATACACGTATATTTTTTTAATCAACAATGAATACTTCTGATTGTTTCAGGAAGAAAACTCTAAAGTCAGCAGAATCTCTTCGAGCATACAGAAATGAACTCATGCGAGAGGTGCAGCGAAATCAACTAAAGCAAGTTCATGAGGAAAAGGACGGCAGGGTAAGATAATTCAGCAATAATCGAAACGTCTCCGTAATTTATTTGATTTCTTGAAATTTCTAGGCAATCTAGGTGCCATGTTTTCCTTACTTTATTATTCTATTTGAAATTATTTTGTTTTCAGTTAATCAGCGTTGTGTCTCCAAGCAGAACAAGACCCTGCAGCACATTGTTGCCAATTTACAGAGCTGCTAGTGCATCTAGCTCATCTACAACTTCATCTGGGGTGTCCGAAGTGGCATCAGCTTTGCGCCGTCGGCCGAAGAAACCTCATGCCCTACGAATGCCTCAGAAGAAGAGAGGTAAGGATTAAGTCAGCTTCTGTCGTGACAATAGTTTTTAGGCTTACAAGTTTGCAGCTAAAGTGTAGACCTGGCCTCGTCTATTGAATTGTTGGTAGCTTCATTGTCATCCTTTGTGCAGGTCCTAGGCCACAAGGGAAAGTTAAGCAGATGAGACATTATCTAGATGAATTTTTAACTATAACTTGTCCATGCAATTTTATCATATACGGTCTACTATCTATCTATCTATCACTGGTCTCTTTTCAGTTCCACTATACCTCACGCCCATTAAGAACCAGAGACACTGCAACCCGGTTGCGTACCGTGAGATGCGAGCACGGTTGCTGCAACCGTGCTCTGCATCTCACTGTACATAACAAGTTTAGGAGCATTTTATCTTCAGTCATACCTTTAGGTTATTTTAAACAGTCTGAATTTGTGTTTCTTCCAGTGGGAACCACAGACAGTCTGCTAGAAGCTGCAGGCCTAGACAGTTCAGATAGCGGTCAACCTTCAGCGCCGCCTACTCCAACTTCATACCTCTCTATGCCTTCTGTCAACTCTTTCCCAAGGTATATTACTTTTAATTCTGCTAGCGTCACAAAATCTTTTTCAAAGCTATCACACCTCAACTTGGTTATTGACAAATTTAAAGTAACAAACCAGAGAACGTCTTTCTTCTTTATTTCAGGGGAAATATTGTGGAGCCTCTATCAAGAATCTTGGAACCAGTTTCTGTAAGGCATTTAGACATTGACTCCCCAGTTTCCACTCCCAAGAAGACAAAAGAAGATAGGAACAAAGACGTGATACCTAGAAGGCAGATGGCTTCACAGCTGGTGCGATTAGGGAGTATAGACAAGGATCCAGGAGTTATAGGACCACTGGTGTGGGATCTACACTGTCAGAGGATAAAGGATGGTAAGCAGCTGTTAAATCCGCTTTAAATTATGATTTGTATCGAACGTGACATTTAAAGAAAATTAATGTAATAGTTTCAATCTTCTAAGCAACAAGGTAGCATAGGGTTTGTAGAAATAATGATTCCCCGCCTGAATATGTTTAAAGTTTACACTTTGTGTAAGTTTACCGAATTTTTTAGTTAGGTACTTCAGGAGTATTTTCAGGACGAACAATTATAGGTTTATATTTATATTGAGGTTCATTACAGAATTTTAGAATATTGAATAATTTCACAGAAACGTTTCAAAACTCCATGATGTTTTTGTTTGAATTGCATTGTACTGTTTATAGCCTCAAAACCACCAAGTCCAGCAAAGTCCACTGCTTCTGTTCAAAAGGAACCTGGACCCTCACGCATGAGGCAGCGGTTCAATGAGCTTATGGATGATGCTTTTACGCTCTTCGGTAGCGCAGGTTCAAGTCCCGACTCGCACAACACATATACGGTGGAGGAGAAGGATAATAAAGACGAGAAGAAGAAACAAGGTGGGGAGCATCTTTTTAACCCACTTGAGGGTAGACAGACAGCTTAGCCATTGCCTACCATACTACCGCAGTACGTCGTAGTACCTACTAATTAAATTATACTTCTATGGAAATTAAAGGAGTCGAAAGTTTATTACGATCTAATTCTTTAGACTTCTATTTTGATTGAGGTAAAAACATAATTACCTATTATGAATTGTCTTACCGAATGTTCCAGAATCTGGCAAGAGGTTGGCCCAGGCCAGGAATGATAACGTTCGACTTCCTGGGTCGCCGTACACCGCAATGGACACCGTCCGTGGCAGGTCTGCTGATCAAGGGTATGATTCTGCAAGACATTTATTCATTTCATTAACCTTAACTAGTTATTATAACCCAGCATTAAACATTTAAAACACAATAGATGAAATAACACGTCCACTATCCAGTAAGTCCAATGTGGTATCACAGTCGATTTATTCGTATCTCCGTGTTTCCTATGTAGGCTCACGTTAAAATTTTAATTAATTTTATCATAGTGGACTTCGGTTTCGGAACTTTGGGGACTGTAACTTGTTCAAAAACAACGCGTTGCCACTATTTGATCCGATGGGGAAAAGAACTAGGTGACTTATGTGAATTAACTTAATTTTAGTTCTATTAGGGTAATAATGGTGATTGGTAATAACTTGCCATTTCCAGTAGACCCAGCACCTCAACAGCCCCAGCTCTTGCAGCCCCAGACGGGTCCCGTCCCAGGACATCCTTCACGCGACCCGTAGGGGACCGGAAAGCCCCACCGCCGGCCAAAGCTTGGGGTCCAACTCCCCAACAACCTCCACAGGTAGACCTTTTAAAATAACTTAATTTTCCTTTTCTTACTTCAGTCTTGGAGCATTTTTTAATTTGTAGATAATAGAGTCGATATAATTAGGTCCTGCTCTAGATATATATTTGGAATGTAACTAGGTTGCTGTATTATACTTACGTTTGATCGAAACCACTTCACGTAAATCTGCACCATTTTTGCTGCTAAATGGCTATGAAGAACCTGGATGCTATTCGATATTTTTTTCACTGATAGACCTTTACATGGGTCCGTCCAACTTTAATTTTATTTTAAGGATGATTGATCTCTTGTTTTTTAGTTTTCTCGATAGTGTAGGAAGTCTTAACCACCCGTAGGTGTAGGTACCTACCTTATTTAGGCATTTCTTAATATTTTTGTATAATTTGTAGCATTGGTGTTGGTTTTCTTTTTTCTTCACTGCTTCAACTAGACTCACTTTCTTCTAGCAATGGGACAACAAGACGATGATCATTTGACAGTCCCTAGGTCGGCCTGCCGTGAACCCTGCCCTGATGACAGAAGGTAGACTGTCAGCAGAAGACCCAGCTATACCCCTGATATCGGCGATCAAAAGTGAGATTCAACGGATTAGGGAACATGCTCAGTATAAATCAGACTCATAGATTACTAAATTAGTACATAAATAAAGGCCAGATAAGAAAATTGTACGGCGGGAAAATAAACGTCAAGATGGCGGAAATTATTTTATGCTGTTCTAAAAAAAAGCGGTAAGTAGGTACGGACGGCGACTCAAATTGGCAACGTATAAGAACTTAAGAAGAAAAAATATAGAACCTAAGAACCAAATTGTCTATCGCGCACTAACTACAGTGCGGCCATTGGGTAGGTATCAGTTACCTATTATAGTCCCGTGTTATTGGCGTAACAATAGTGGAAATCCTTTTCCGTGTTATGCACGTTTTTTAATAGGTATTAAATATATTTAATTACCAAACAGTAACAAACATATACATGGTAGATGACAAGATTTTAGGAAGGTTGGTAGTAAGGTAAAAAGAAGCCGCTATCTTGACGTTATCAAAGTAAATCACTGCTGATCAGTCCAACAACTGATTAAACAATTTTGGATATTATTTTCTAGTAAATAAGTAGGTTAATGTAACAGTAGTCTTTTTTAAGTGTAAACCAAGTGCAATTAATAATATTGTTGTAAGTAAATGAAATAAAACAGTTCGATAAAGGGGCGTATAAACGAGCAACACTTTCACGGCAATGTGTATTCGGCAATATTAAGTTTGAAATGCTCATCTATATTGCTATTACCTACTGCTGATAAAGTAACGTGTTTCATAGATTGTGCAAGCCCAACTGCGCGGTCATTTTTGAAGCGGTGGGGATTATGAGTATATCGAAATATTGTCTAAACCCCACCGGCCCTGTCCCAACAATAGGGTTTATGAAAATATAATACGCACGGATTAATTGATTTCAATGTTTGTTTCGCCTAATTTACCTTTGACGTAAAATTGGAGATATCTTAGGCTAATATTGACATAATTTCTGTAAAATTGAGCCCAAAGTTCCTTTTAGCGTTTTTCTCTATGACCTTATAGTCCAGAATCTTCCCCTATTGGCTAGAAAAAAATCTCATCCTGTTTAATAGTGGCGCCACCACTGCACTGGCAACAAATGGGCATTACCGGCTACCCATCGTAAAATTGTTGCTCATTTAAGAGTTCCTACAAGCTGTTTTACGTCAACTATTTAACTTTTATTAATGTTTTGATATTTTATTACTTATTAAATGAGTAGAAACTAAAATAAATACATCAGAAATCTTTTTTTATACTATATGAGATATATGATAAACTAATAATTATAAAGCCAATTAGGTACCATTTTGTTATAGATAAAATGTGTTCATAAACTCTTGAAATAAACTTTTTCACGTATTTTGTGTTTTAATAAAACAGTGGATTGTAATAATCACTATTTTATTTTCTTTCAATATAAAAAAACCTTTTCCATTCGATCCAAAAATTCTTTCTTTGCTAGAATTACGACTTCTTAATATTTACACGCATACATACAAGTTTTGCGATAGACCTCTACATTCTACATTTTATAGTATCATTACATTTACAGAATAAAAGTTAAAATTAGACAAAATCTTATGTCTACTGATAAAGATAAGATAAAAAAAAATATTGCCAAAAGAAAAATACATCATTGATGCCCGGCTACATGATCCAGACGACTAATTCACGTAATACAATTTTTAAAACATAATGATGTTGACCCAAATGGGATTGGATTAAGAATTGAATATATTTTGGCATTCTGCTCCATTAATATTAGAATATTAGCTTGATATAAATAAAGTGTATAATCGCATGCCAGTCAACTCGTACCATTTGTATTGTCAGTTAGGGGGCGTCCATTAATTACGTGCCTCCCCCCCCCCCCCCTGAACACCTCACGTAATTAATGGACGGCCCCTTACGTGAATACCGTTTAGGTAATTTAACATAACAAGACTAGATCGATACTCGAATTTAATATTTATGTTACGTGAATTGCCAATTTACTGAACACTGGGTTATTGTAATGCTTCATAAATGTTAGAAGATATTATTAATATTTGTTTAAATCAATGATTTTTATGAGTAATTTAAAATTTACACACCTACATTCACATTTAAAACAAATAAAAGAATTAAAACAGTAAATTAAAATAGTTTCTTCATAAAATTCAAACAAAACAAATCATACATACGCCAACAACACTTGAAAAATATAAATTTAGTAAACAAATATAATAATTATAAAAAAGGGCCTGCTTTAGTATATTTTGCAGATATTTTGACATTGAATTTTTGAAGGCTCACATGCGCGGATGCGGATCTTAAGATTTTTTTAAGAAACTTCGTTTTGGTGCAGAAATAAAACAAAAATATAAATGATTAACTGCAGAAAACTCGCTTAACATACATTACTCACTGTATACTCACAATAACACTCAAAAACTGCAATGTTCATACGACAAGCGCAAGTACAACGAGCATCTGCATTTGCGGATGCGAATATTCGCAACATCCCTGCCCTAAAGACCGTTTATAACAGTTATTTTCAAATCTGACATCTACATTAAAAGTACTAGAATAAAAGTACTCTCTAACGGCAGTGTTATCATCATTCCTAAAATACATTTCATTCCACATCCAAATCTATCACAACAGTCTCAATTTAAAACACGCATCACATTACTCCATGTTAACACATACAACAGCGTCCTTAGGCATTTCTACTTCGAAAACTTTCGTGAATTATTTCCATTATTATTATAAATACGGTATTACTGAGTGCTGGTGATTTAGGTTTACGAATTGTCGCTCGTAACACCGATAAAGCGATACGTGATAAATCCCGTATTTATAATAATGATTCCATAAACATTCTTAACAAGCCATTCTTGAAATCACTCCATGACAGTTGGCCAAGAGTGATTTTCAGAACTATTTTGACGAGTGAAACCGCGTGTGTAGCTAACCTCCATATTATACCACAGTTTGCGACTAGTCCAATAATAAGTCACACATCACCTATACAACCTGTTTTGGTATGTACGACATTAATTTAAAACACACATCCGGAATCGTATTACCTGATTTTAGAGGTGGGTTTAATACCGATAGCTTGAATATTTATCAGTAATCGATACATTTCCAATAAAAAAAATATCGTAAATCGGCGGCGCCTTTTTGACGATGCCGTTTAGTCAGTTTAACAACTTACATGATGAATGAATATGATTTGTTTACCTATTTTGTACAGGCTATTTCATTGATATTTTAGGACTTGAAATTAAGGTAGATTGCTAATTTAAAAATAAAAAAAAAATAGATTTTTTTTTACAACAATACTAGCCATCAGCCCTACCCGTGTTTTCATTTAATGTCGTAAATAACAAAACGCGTAGTATAATATACGCCAAGACTCGTGGCAGACGGGGCCAACCAATAAACATGTTTGTATCCTTTTCAATACAATCACTGGTAATTATTGTTATCGATAGGAACTCGGTGCATCACTAACGGCTCCCGTAAGGGCTGCAAGAGCGAGTGAGATGGCAATATCATCGTCGCTTGTTTCACGTTTTATGATCCCGTCTGCCAGCTTTGACATGTAGTAGTTCATAATAAGTCACACATGACTACGTTATTTCTCGATGGGACACACACCACATAGTTATTTCTGTGTATGACACAGTTCACTGGAAGCACTAGTCTGATTGCTATGAGGACTGCATCTGATGGGGGGCCAGCCGTCTCCATTGATTGGCTTGCTTATCTGATTCTTCGTCCTGGAAAGGTTTTGAAACAAATTATTATCATAATTCAATCGTTTATTTGAGGGTCGAGCGGTAGGCTGAGTGCGAACATTGCGCTCGATATACTATATAGTATAAAGTTTTCGAATACATACCTTATTTTCTATGGAGATGTGAACAGCGCATCTAGCAGGAAGTACAGATAACTTAGTTTCATAAAGTTCCTGCAAGGGGCGCTGTTCACATCTCTATAAAAAATAAGGTACCTATACGAAAACTGTATACTTTATAGTATCGAGCGCAATATTCGCACTCATCCTACGGTTGGAGTCACACATGGTTAATTTTAACTTGTTCATGGTAAGAGTGCCGGCCCAATATCTGTCGACCTTCATGAGGGAAAATTTTTGGCCGAAGGGTGTCATATTTCATCATTTTCGAATACCGACTACCGAGAACCCAGGTCCAAAATTGCTGTATTTATCATATGGGCGCTGTATGTCGCCCATTGTATATTAGAAGCACATTTTTATGGTTGCATATTTTTACTAATTCGGAAACAGGAACGTTGGCGAGGCGTCTAACTTATACCGTAGTAGGTACAAACCTGAATAATAGTGATGGAAACTGTATCTGGCTTGATATCCTCTATCAGCTTCTGATCTTCAGTCAATGGTTCAGTTTTCTCTACCATGGCCATAGCATTCATTGCAGCGCGGCTCCTGGGAAAAATATTCATTATTAATATACTAGTGGTTCGCCCCGAACTAAGATCTCGCGAGTCGCCCATAAAAACGAAAATATATTATTTGTAATCTTTAACTATCGAAATCGTGCTCCGAAATAAATAACCAACTAACTTGACCTACAGTCTCATTCAAATTACAGGAAACGGGAGTTCATGTTAATTGGTACATCTTTTTAGGGGTAGAAATTGCAGTTATTCTGGATTTCAGACTTTTGCTTATATTTGAGTCACTTAAGCTACACGCATACCAAATTACAGCACTGTGGGGTCACTGGTGTACTCTGTGAATTTTGTCAAAGTTCAGTTTTTATTATGGCTAATAACTAAAAAACTACAAGAATTTTACTAATAATAAAAACTAGTAAAAACGGAGTCAAAATGTACTAATGAAGACTTTCCATTTGACGTCCTACTTGACCTAATAGTCTTATTTTCAAGTTTTTTTTACTGCTCTTGAACCCCAATATCCCAACAACCCCCCAATATTTTTAGCTCATTTAGTCACAACAAAATTGTGCCATTACTACGTACTTATGTATCAAATTTCACGATGCTTAGATCAACCCTTCGAAAGTTTTCCCCGGACAAATAAACATACATACATACAATGTCGATTTGCCCAAGTTGATTTGAAGATCTCGCTTCGCTTGATCAACTTCGTGTTTTGTTATGATCACGGGTCGGGCTAGTATTGTTGTAAAATAGGTTTTTTTCAAAATCAGTATCTTAATAGAAAGTCCTATCCTAGTCTAATGTATCGATTACTGGATAAATATTCAAGCTACTGGTATGCAACCCAAAATCAGTTAATACGATTCCGAGTGTGTGTTTTAAATTAACGTTTTGTCGTACATAACAAAACTGGTTGTACATATAAGAACCGGATGTTTTTTTTTTGTAAATACGTACTTATACCTATTTTGTCCATTGAACCTATGATTTAAGTTTAAATCCTTTTTGAATTAATGAAATACTCTTTATTGCAAACCAAACAAAAATACAGTAACAAAGGAAATAAACAATAAATAACGGTATAATTTGCGGTCTTATCGCTGAAAGCGATCTCTTCCAGACAATCTTTTTATAAGAGTGCAGTAAAGATATTATCAATCTATCTTATGAATATCTATAGAGAAAAACCCGGAACAAACATCTGGAGAACGTGCAAATATTTATTCCGCTGCGGGAATCGAACCCGTCCCCTTATTACGTAAGCTAATTGCTTTCGCGTCGCTATCCCTGGATAGGCCATCTCTTATAAACGTGAGATACGCACTGTTGGTGTGAAAGAGTTTGACCGTCACAATATTCTAAACTTACTTTCTGCTACCAGAATGGAATCTGCCGCCTTCGCCGCGTATTCTGTTCATGGCGTGTCTGTGTCGCGATTCATGGAGATATTTCTGTAAATAAATTAGAGTTTCTCAAAATACATAAATGAAATTAAATAAGATGTTTACAATTTTAACTTATGTTCTCTCGTTCCTACCAATTGCTATACAAAATCCATACTTTGAAAGTAACTTTGTCCTTCTGTCTATCTGCCTGTTTGCTACATTTTCACGCTTATCAGATTAACTTACCTACGAGTATATATGGAAGTATTTATGATAGGTATATGCATAGTACAGTCATTCTGGGTAAAATTGAACCCGCTATTTAACATTCGACCACACCCTGAACAAACACTTTTCATGTATTTTTAATCTGTTTCTGTATTTTTTATCTGTTGAATAACATGGGGGCCTTTCGCTTAATCGAGTTCATTAGTATGATTTTTACATCTGTGGTACATAGTTAAACTTCGTTCGAAATGTTAGCTTTTCGATCTTACGAGCGTTCGACATGGTCAAATGTTACCCAGAATGTAAAAAATGCGTTAAAATGGGTTTATAGATGAGAAAAAATGTTGGTCTAATGTTACCCTAAAATCAATATAACTTTGGACCACAACTATTTCTGTCTCTATCTCAGGGTTCACACATAATTTGTAAACGTTTTAATGTAATTTGTATTATCCACATCAAAAGATCACCTAAATCACAATTACTGTGGAGTAAGCCTGTACATTTTATTGACTAACTACCGGAATTTTTTTAGTAAGTGGTCCAAAGTTACCCAGAATTACTGTAATAAGTGCATAATAATATTATTTATTATTGCAAGCAAATAGGTGGGCTAAGGTCGTAACAGGATGAATCCCTGTGGATGAAAAGCGACACCGTTGAAGGCCCAAGAAGCGTTGGCGCGATGATTTGGACTGGCGGAATTTAGTACAGGATCGAGAAAAGTGGAGATCAGGGAGATGCCATTGCCCAGCAGCGGGACTGCATATGTTAGATAAAAAAAATATTATTGTACCTAATGTAGTGCCCCAGCAGGGCTCATGTTATGGATCAAATTTTTTTGTAAAACAAACATGAAACAATAAATATCTATGACTATGATTATATGAAACTGGAAGGCGTAGAGTCATGAGGCGAATCATATACGTTTTCACGACTAAATTACTGAACTGATTTCTATTAGGACCTGGATTGAGATATAGGCTATTTTTTATTGACAAACCACGCGTGCGAAGCCGCAGGCGAAAACTTGTATTAATGTATATTGAATATGTTATGTTTTTTTAATTGTATTTATTTGCATCCCGGAAGGGGAATGCGAGCCACTATTTGAATGGAGAAGTAGAGTAAGGCCGAAGAAGAGATGGACGGACTGTGTGAAGAATGATATGGGTATCAGGGAAGTGACAACGGAGATGACGGCTGATAGAGAGATGTGGAGGAGGAATACATGTTGTGCCGACTCCGCATAATGTGGGAAAAGGGCAGGAAGAAGAAGGTGGGGAATGTGAGCCACTGTAATAATATTTAATAAGGTCTCTGTATAATTTTAATTTATTTTTTAAGTAAATACTTACAGGTCTTTCCTTAGGTATTTTCCCTTGCTCGTGCAACTTGGCCCTTGCAGCCCTGCGTTTAAGGATGCGTTTGTATTGCCTCGCGTTCACGTACAGAAGCGGTTCATCATCAGAACCGGCGGCTGATGAAGACGCGCCTTCGTTTGTGGTTGAAGTCGCTCCGGCGTTTGTGTTCGTATTGCCGTTTACCATCTGTTACATAAATGGATTTAATATTTACATCTTTTTATTGTAAAGGGTAAAGTTGTAGGTTTGTATGGGTAATTTCAGGAAAGAGTTAACCGATTCTGAACATTATTTCACTAATAGAAAGCTACACTATCCTTGAGTGCTATGTTTTTTTTGATTAAAAATAGTTTTCAGTATAAAATCTCAATATTTGTAATAAAAGCATGTTTAGAATAACTTATACGACGCTTTTAAATAAAATGCTATGTTCATTAATTCATAATATACGGTAGCGTAATTTTGAATCTAAGTATTAATAAATAAAATAAAACAAGGAATATGGGAAGGACAAATCTGTGGATGTAGAAATTCAGTTAGTATTAAGTATGACCATTTTTGAACCCCCAACGCAATAAAAGGGATGCTCAATGAAGCAGTACAAAAGTACAAGACGATGTGATCAGAGTGATGGCAAATTATTTAACCGTTATAACTTTTGAAACTATCATGGTTATGAACACTATTTGCACTAAAAACGGAATATTTACAATGTTATTTTTTTAAT
This sequence comes from Philereme transversata, assembly GCA_963924445.1. Taxonomy (NCBI): domain Eukaryota; kingdom Metazoa; phylum Arthropoda; class Insecta; order Lepidoptera; family Geometridae; genus Philereme; species Philereme transversata. Next base: position 25,022,446 of record OZ004344.1, on the reverse strand, counting down.
TGGATAGATCTTTGTTTTACCACAATCCCACCTGATAGTAAGCGATGATGTGGTCTAAGATGAAGCACGAAGATCTAGAAAAAACCTATTTACTCTTTAGTTAAAGATGCCCGGATTGTCTTGATTTGTAAGTTTTTGAGTATCCCGATGTTTCGGTGCAGTTGCATGCGTCATGATCACGGGTAAACTTAAGTCTGCGAGTGGACAAATATCCCGTTTTTAGTGCAGTTAATTAACAGATAGCTCAAATGGACTTATTTACAAAAAAAAATACTTAGGAATTCTAACAGTTAACTGGTTCTTATAGTACAAGTGCTGTGTGAAATATCCAGTAATATTTATTTTATCCTAGCAAGACACTGAGAAATAGGGTAGTTCAATATATCCCACTACAATCTATGCTTAATCAAATATTCTTACCATGACAATGTTCGGCTGGTTGACAATCTGTTGTTGCTGAACCGCATTGCCCACTTGCACTAGGTTACCATTCAAACTTATTACTGAAAAAAATATAATAAATCATCATCAAAATCTGAGTATTTGAAACCATTTGTAAATACGGGATTTACAGGTACGTACCACCTTATAACTAATTTTATATACAACAAGCTTCCGCCCAATAATCCAATAATCCGTGGTTTCAATAAAAACTAACCAGGTCATAATCTATCTGTATACCAACTTAAATCTGATGAATATTTAATCTGAGGTAGTAATACAAGCTGGATCCACTTAAAAAAGTTAGTTTATTTTCCTAGCGAGCAAAGCAGAAGGCGTAACGAGTTTCATAAGAGAAGGTGAATGCCAGAACACAAAACTATGAAAGAAGAAAGTTCGTAAGAAGTAAAGAATTTGTATAATGGAGTGGTCTTCTTAGGTTATATTCTTACCAGCAGGTTGATGTATAATCTGATGCTGATCGATGGTTGGCTGCTGGGCTGTGGGCTGGTAGAGGAATGTCTGGCCATCAGGAGTTTGAACCAGCTGCATCGGTTGCATATTGTTGGTGGTTCCAGCTGAAAAGGATAAGACCTGTTAACCTCTTGTCTGTTTTGTCCAGGATCCGGGACAACATGAACTCTGTTACTTTTTACTCAAAAATATACTGTGTATGTAAGATTTAAGGTTTTTTATCTATTTTAACTCAATCTTACTGAATGACTGAACAATATACAATGTACTTATATTCAATAAATTCATTCGAATAAGTTACTTCAAGACCAAATTTTTCCAAAAATGATTTTTAAAGTGAATACTTTTTTAGGTGCATTATGCACACTGTTCTGGGTAGTGAACGAAACTGAGCCGTCACGCTCGGGTCGGTGAGGCTGAATCGAGTAAACTCGGCACTAGTCGACTTTAGCCAAGCGAGGTACCATAAGTAGAAAAAATTATACCTTGTGTGAGTCCCGAAATAGGTAAAACTTGAAGCTGTTGTATCTGCTGACCACCAGGTGCCGCCACCTGTAAGCAAAATAAAATATCCATAAAAAACCCTGAGAGGTCACAGGTTCAATTCCCGCCGCGAAGCAAATGTTTGCATTTCTTTTGATATTAGTTCCGGGTCTGGGTTTTTCCTATTACAAGCTCTGCTTAGTTTTGTTTATTAAAGGAATATTTTTTAAAATAAATATACTACCTGAATCTGTGGTGTTCCAATCTGCTAGCATGTACAAAGAAAAATATATTAAAATGTAAACCTAAGTAGTAGCATACTTAAATTTAATTCAGTAGGTACTTAAAATTATTTATCCATGGTTCTAGCATAATGGTCCCATATGTATCTATAGGTATTTTCATAGTGCACACGACATCCCAAATCCAAACCTGTGGGGCCTGCCTTCCAATGCGTAGATATCGCAAGGGGGCATTTTTGATAAAAGAAATAAAAACCCCATTTCCCACTTATATGTAAATATATAAAAACTGACTTAGCTAAGACCCACCCCAGTTCCGCCATCTCCGCCTGGGCCGGCCATGCGGTCTCGCACCTTGTGGGACCACTCGGTGGTTATCTCAGCCCACAAGTCATCGCGCATTCGACATGCGTGTCCCGCCCAGTCCCACTTCAATTTAGCTGTCTCCACTTACTAGCTTTTTATTTAAAAAACCGCATCCGTTTCGCAGCTATGATGTCACAGACAGACAGGCGACAAACATAATTATAACACATCTGCTTTTGTCTCGGGGGTTACAAAATACTTTGCATGACATCTAGGTACAGATGAATAATCAAAAAGGTTGTAAGTACTATGACTGATGAATTGATGATGCAAGGACAACTGTGTTGAAGAGATTGTTAATAAATAAATAAAATCATTTACTTCTCAAATCAAGCAACGAACATATTTGATCAAGCGAAGCTATATCTCCAAATCAACTTGGGCAAATCAGTGTTGTATGTTTGTTTGTCCCAAGATAACTTTCGAAGCATTGATCGAATCATCGTGAAATTTGGTATATAGGTAGATAGTGATGGCACAATTCTGGTGTGACTAAATGAGTTAAAAAGTGGGGTAGTTCTTGAGACTGACATTATTAATCCGGTCAAATGGGACTTCTAATGAAAGGTCTTCATCGGTACATTTTGGCCCCGTTTTTATATTTAGTTTAAACCTTCTAGTTTTTGAGTTTTTAGCCCTAATATAAGCTGAACTTTGACGAAATTCACACCACAGTGACAGTGACTTCACAGTGCTGAAACTTGGTGATCGTGTTGCTTTAGTGACACAAATATAGGGAAATATCTGAAATCCAGAATAACTGCAATGTATATACCCTTAAAAATTAAAACCAAATTACCCGTTATTTGTAATTTTAATGAAACTGTAGGCTGGTTTACATTTCGTGGCACAAGATTACAAATAATATTTTGTTTGTTTTTATGGGAGACTCGCGAGATCTCAGTTCGGGGCGAACCACTAATATTAAACTAAATTAAATTTAAATACATTTCTAAAATGGCTTCTACAGGTGACACTTGTGCTGTAGGCACGTCTGATTGTGAGTACAAGTTCTCTTATTTGGTAGTACAATAGGATCCATCCTAACGGCTCGAATAGGTATACCAAATCCGTTAACGGCCGAACTCGGTCGACAAAACCAAAAGTAGGTACGTATTTGATTTGAGCCCCAATATTCGCATGCTGACGTGACGTCTTAAACTTTAATGCACTTGCAAATTAAGGTATTGGGGCACTTGATCTAAGTGTGATGCCGAGTAAGCACGCTAATTTTGTTTACAGCCTACTTCGTGAATGTGTATGTCTCAGCACCATAATTAAACTACGTGTTTTGTTATGTATGACATTAAATGAAAACACGGGTAGGGCTAGTGGCCAGTATTGTTGCAAAATTGTCGTTTTTCAAATTCTTTACCTTAAAAAAAATCTAACAACCATAATATCAAGTCCTAAAATACGATTTCAGGTGTGTGTTTTAAATTAATGTCGTACATAACAAAACAGGTTGTATACCTCTCTTTTTTCTGTTAAGTAAGAAAATGCTATACCTGAATAGCTGGTGCGGATGACATAGAATGCACCACTATCTGCTGTCCGTTAGGCCCCTGCAGCATATGGGGGGTGTTCCCCATCTGCAGGACCTGAAGCTGCTGGCCGTTGATGGTCATCACTTGGGTCCCATCGGATGTGGTTAGGTGAGCTTGCTCCATGATTCATAACTGAAACAAGATCAAATCTTTTCAAGATTCACAGAATAGATTCAAGTTTTGTAAGTTTTTATGTCAGTAATCTATTTCGTGTACAATCCATACTAATAATATTATAAATTCGAAAGTAACTCTGTCTCTCTGTTTGTTACGTTTTCACAAATAAACAGCTGGACCAGTTTCCATGAAATTTGATATACAGATAGATTATGACCTTGATTGGGACTTAGTCTACTTTTTATCTAACTGTGCAAAAGGAGAGTAATGTTTTTTTATTACAGCTAGTAAAGAATAAATGAAGAAAGTTTCGAGTTTTGCTAGTTGTATATTGCTGGTAGAACAATGTAGATATAAAAGTTCCTTCTTAATATACTTAATTAATTAAAAAAAATATGTAGGTTAATACTTTATCAATAAAAATTAAGGGCTTTTTCCACAAAAAAAGATGAACACCTGTTTAATTTAGATTCCTTAGCAATACATAATTGGTAAAGAATTTTATAAACAGGTGTTTAACTTTTTGTGGTGAGACCCCTAATATTTTGGTTTGTAAGAAATCAAAATAGGTACTTACCTAAATTAGTTAAGTATATGCCTATGTAGCTTGTTATTTTATGTTTTTTTCAGGTAGCTTTTATGAAGCTAATTTACACCATAGCAAAAGGGAATAAAGATTTATATAAGAAGAAAAATAATGACTTACATTTTGTTTTATTGTAAGAAAACAAAAAAAAAACATATCTAACAATTTGTGCCTATTTTATAATTATTATCTGTTTTAGGATCAGAGTTCCGAAAAAAATGTAAGTAACTCATCTTTGTATGGAGAATTGGATATAGCCTCCACGCTATCCTGTAGAAACTGCTGTACATAAACCTGCCTGTAGCTTTTGACTTACATGGAGAATGGTATAATGTAAAATTGATCCCAAAGTGGAATGAAAATCTAAGCCCCGGAAAACATTCAGGCCATGAAAATATTATCAAATCAACACGTCATTGGTGCGGTGCGAGGCCAAGAAAGCAACGTAACCAAAATGGCTGCTAGTTTTGCCTGTAATCTCTTCAGACATTTTAATCAGGAATTTTCACACAACCGCGTAAATTTCGGTTAATTTTCTAAATACACCGGTGCCACCCTTTCCAAACAATAATCCGCGAAAATAAATTGTTCACTTACATTGGGTCTTCGTTGAAATTTCGATGATTGGCTGACAAAAGATAGACCAATGGCCAGAGTCAATGATCGCAAGAACGCAGTAGATTGGTTCGACACATTACCACTCCCAAAGAAGCGCGGACGAGCAACTATCCAATCGTTCACGTAATTAATGCGTTGTCTATGTCCATATTAACCAATCAGCGGGATTTTTAAAATCCTACCAAATTATTCTAATAACTTGAAATTGAACACAAAATGTTCAAAGTATATTCAAAGTATATAGATAGGAAGATATGGACTAACAAATATATCAGCAAAACGAGGCCCGAATATAATCTTTCTTTTGTGTCAGGATTTCTACTACTTTAGTCGATTTATTAGGAAATTGGCAGCACGTAATCTAGGAGTTTAGTCTATGGATTGTCTGTCAAAATGTGTTCGATTTTCATCGGCTATTATTAGCATTGTAATTATTTTCGTCTTCTGAAAACGTATGAGCTGTGAGATATTCTACCGCACTCTAATGCTTATTTTGATTTTGTTACCACATATCATTTTGACAGTATGCTTTTATTACAGTAGAATTGACAGTTGCCATTTTGTGACGCTTTGTTTGGCGTTGTTTCATTGTTTGTTCATGCATGCGTAATTTTGTACATCTTTATTTTTTCATTTCGTGAATAAAATTTGTTCCTGTTTTAGCGCATCTCTATATCAATCTTCGAATGTTAACAAAAAGTAGGCAGTCGTAAAATGAATTCCCTAATATCTGACGATTTAAACCGTGAAAACTTGGCTTCGGGAACTGCAAAGTGTCTTGGTAGGTTAAGTTTCAAAAATCGAATAGGATTCTAAGCTCTGTTGTTTGTTGTCATTATTGTATTGTTTGTGTGCTTTTTCACAATTTCAGAAGATATATTCAACAATAACAAGAAAGTAACATCGTTGCACAAGGAGCTTCTAGAAATAAATCTAACCCTAACTGCATACATAGAAGAAAGCAAGAAAAGACTGAAAGGCTTTCGTTTGGAGCTCGCAAACGAAGCAAAAAGCACCCAGGCAGTTGTTGAAATACTTTCAGACAAATGTAAGTTTCTTGCGTAGGTACTACAATTTCTTTTTAGAATGCTCATCAATATGTTTTGTAATATCTAAAACCATTTTTCATTATTTCAGAGCATCAAACATGTCTTCACCAAACACGTCTTACAATCGCAACACCAGAATGAGCAGATTGAAATGCGAAGACAATAATAATACAAGCAAATCCTTTGATTTGCAGCAAGCTCGGTCCTTTATATCCTGGTTCAAACACATGATAGACAATGAACGGTCAAACCTATCTCTTTACCTATCTGATGATGCAATATTGGAATGGTTTGGTCGTACAATCAAAACCCGTAAAAAACTTACAGCATTCCTCAAGTATGATATGCAATGCTCGCGCCATGATTTCACTTCAGTGCTCAACATAGAGAGGATTCAACTGAGGCATGATAGCTTACGAAGGTTGGTTTTATAATAAAACTTTGGCTTTTTTATAATTAGGCTGAGTAATTCCTTCTAATACACATTTTCAAACTCATTGAACCATAATAAGTATGCAAGTTTATGAAGTTGAATATTTTACTATTATCTTACTAGGCTTTTTAAAAAACCAGAAAAAAATTAAGCTTCTAACTTGGATAACCTTATATTTCTTACAGAAAAGATGACTCAATCCTGGCCAGTCCTCTCCACTCCCCAGAAATGATAAGAACTGAAAGACCTGGTAAAAGGAAGCTCATCCAAGCCAAATGTGACAGCCCTGAGTGGGCTGAAGGTTGCCAACCTTCAAATGAGTTATCAGAACTAAAGATAAGCAAGAGGGACAATGAAAATATCCATTCTGAAATCAGATTCAATGGACGAAAAAGACTATTCTCTGATGAATCTGAAATACATAGCAACGGTGATGGAGTATGTAAACCAAAACGCAAATGTGTTGATGCTACTATCACTCCACCTAATAAAGAAATGGGTCAGGGCGACTGCCTGCCATCCACCAGTGGAACAGACTCCGACAGATCACATGACACGCTCAATGCTCAACTGCCAAAACTTGCTGTAGAATGTAATGGTTACATTGAGTTTGCTAGGTCTAGAAATAGCCGTAGCACAGAGTCTATGAAATGGGAGAGAAAATGCAAGATGCAAATTAGTTATTCCGAAGATCCATTGAACATTGGAGAGTACATCATTTGGATAATACGATATACTGATGAAACTAAATGTAGAAGGAACTTGCTTGCAGCTTTTGAAGAAGTTGCTAAAGATGAGACAACTATTATTTAAAATGTTCAAATACTAATACGGTTCCCAAAAACTATGTACTCTTCAGAAAATGGACTTTCTTGTTATATTAACCATGTGATACAAATATTTTTATTTTACTAAGTTTAGAACTTATTTTTATGTCTTTAGGATTATGTTTACATTTTGACCCTAATGTACCTTAGCGCAAAGGTATTATGAATTATATTTTGCAAAGGTATTATGAATTATATTTTAGAGCTCCTCTTAAAGGTTCAATAAACTGCTACTATGTGTACATACACAGTTTAGACTTCTTTAGAATTTTTATGTCTGAAGGTTTTCTTTTCTTACATACAAAAATTATGTTATGATTGTATTGCTTGCTGACTAGGTGAGAGGTAAAATATGTTAAGTAGCTGGGTTACTTAGCAATGTCTCTAGATCTCTTCTGTTATTCCATATGGGACCACCGATTTGCTAATTTAGGAATAGTTAATTATAGGTATAGATTATTACTTATAGTTTAAATAGAGTGGTTTAATACCTCTATTTTTGCATGGATGAGTTTTATGACTATGAAGTTCATTTTACACAAAAAAGTTATTTTGTTCTTAATTTTTTCATTTATTTTCAGCAAACTTCAACTTCAAGCCATAACTTTTTCTTTTTTGGCTGTTATTTAATTGGGGATGTATTGTAAATGAGATTTCCAATTAGTATGTGTTAATTATAACTACTTTTAAGTTTTATGTTGTTAAAACATTACTTTTGAAGTAATGGTAGAGGAGATTTTTGTTCTAATTATGCTAGAGACGTCTAAGATAAATATAAATTGTTCACAATATCCATTTTGTTTCATTTATCAATATAGGTTTAGAAGTGTGTTTTTTATGAATAATTATGATTAATGATTCAAAGGCACAGGATCAGGAAGAGTGGCAGAAACAAGGAGAGGCCTATGCCCAGCAGTGGGTCGACACGGGCTGAGAATGATGATGATGATGATGAATGATTCAAAACATATAAGTGTTGTATAAAATCGTTTATTTGTCCAATAAACCTCAACATTCACAAAAAACATAGTAACAAAGTCAGCCTAAAATGTACAGTGCCACAAACTTATCGGCCATGTATAATTAGTTATTTACCTATCGCCCTAAGGAGCTCTACAGACTACAAGCAGTGCGAAGGGGTTAGAAACCGCCCTGCACCGCTTTCCGATGTGCATTAAAATGCGGCGCGGCCGCGGAGAATGCACGGGATGGGACGGCCGGAATGTGAACTGCAGGGTGCATACACAACTACGTAGCCGGGGTCACCGAGCTGCACCTTGAACAGCATTCAGTGTGAAACACCTAATTTTGCCCACTGGCCCAGATAAGTTAATGTAACTGTACCTGGGTATACCACAAGCTTTCGATGGATTTTTTAAGAAATCCCTCATTGAACATGATTATTATCATATTATTTTATGTGGTAAACAATTTTAATCTAAAGAGTTTAAAATGAGTTATCACATTATTTAATCTTAAGTTATGAGTATGGAATATATTTAGCACTAAATAAAAATTGTGATAAAATGCATAAAGTCATGATAAGAATCAAAGAACAACATTAAGTGCTAGAAGTGTCTTAACTGTGTTAAAAATGGAAATGCATTATAGGCAAAATACAATTCAGCCAGTAATAAAAATGTGTTTTAGAGTTTCATCAGATCTAACTACATAATAGTGGCACCTTTATGGCAAATCACTTTTCTATCACACATCAATTAATATCATCATCATCAGTAGGTAATGCCGAGGTTCTAGTCTGAAAGAAGTCTGAAACTGTTTTCACTCTTACTCACTGTAAGGAATTGGATGTGGAGAAACCTCAGATTAAAAAATTTTAGGTAAGTAGGTTTCTATCACTTTTGAAATGGACCCATCATAAATTAGACTTCCAAAGTTATATTCACACTAATTCAAAGTGTAGTGCAAAAAATAGCAATGAGCAAACCTCAGATTGGATTTTTTTACCCAATTCACAATATTTTATTTATTTGTGACTGTTTTTTATAATCTATTTTTATCTCTAACAGGAATATACACCCCCCAATCTAACTGGAAATGCCTCTGCTTGGCATTAGACATATTCATTGTACAAATTTGGTAATATTATTTTTTAAAGCTGAAAGAATGGTACACTGTTGACCCATCCTAGGTACAGTTTTACCATTTGTCCAGTTAGAGCTGCAAATTTGCCGCCAGGCACTGTTTATATCATCTTCAATACACATAATGATTTGAGATTGTAAAATAATACCATAAATACTAATTAAACTGTGCTTATACTTTGATGAATGTTATCATACATAACTCAATTTTCAACCTATTATTTACCATAACAAATCCATTTATATATTCTATGATGATGTAAGTTGCTGAGAAATTAAACAATCAAATGCACAACTTGTCATCTTCAGCACTCGCTAATATCATTATCACTCCATTTGGAGAGAGGCCATTACTATGTCTACTTAACATAATAGTATTAAGTATATTTGTATAAACTAGTGGCCAATCCTGGTGGAATTTATAGGTTGTAAAGGCCTCCAACATGGCCAAAAAACTACTAGCCAAGACCTATGGCTTAACATACCCTTCTTAGCTTAAAAGCTCTCAGGGCTAACCAATTATGGTCTAACGTGTTGAACAAGGGCTACTTATCCTAATTGATCTGTTCAGATGACCAGGCAAGCGCTATGTGCAGAACTAATTCAATTGGGGATCAAAATCACTTTCATTCATGGCATTAACATCTTCTATTTCTTCCTTCGCATCATTCTCGAGGACTGGTTCATTGATAGGATCATGTGCCTTCAAAGCTGAGCTAACTTTTGGAGGTTGTGCAGCTGGGGTTACTTTTGAAGATGATGGAAGTGGCACACTCTTGGTGGTCAATGCAGACTTTAGCTTCTCAACCTCTTTCTCTAACTCGTCAATTTTCTGTTTCTTGTCTGACAACTGAGAAGTCAGCATGTCTTTGTCCATTCTCAATGTTTCAAGCATAGCAGTTTTACTAACTTGAAGATTTTTCAATGAAGTCAGCTCTGTCTTGCAGAGGTCTACGTCGACGCGCGTATGGTTTACCTGTATTTCCGCTTTCATCAGCTTACTGTGTAGCTCCGTCAAATTAGAATGTAATTCGTTCTTCAGTCTCTCCAAGTCGTTAGTCTTACCGAGGTAACTATCGCGCTGTTCCAGTAACGTTAGCGATTCCTCCATACAGGTAGAGGATTGCCGATTACATTCGTGCATTTGTTGTGCCATCGCAGCCAGTTTTGCTCGTAATTCCGTCTCCAAAGTCCAACTATTGAATAGTGAAAGGGTCAAGAGAATGCACATAGCAAACACGATATACATTGGCCAACGCCGCATATTTTCAATGCCCATTTTCAGTTACTACAAATTATCTGATATATAAACGATACACTTTATTCAACTTTATGGCACAAATCACAATCACAAGACTGTAATGTATTTACATAAATGCTTTGGTTGGTTCCTTGTTTGTAGACCTTACATACATTACAGTCACACTTCACATAGCGGTGTGTATCTCTTTACGGGTATGGCTCTGAGAGGCGTTTCTTCAAACTGATTTGTATCATTCAAGTAAAATAAGTAGCTCATTTGAATCTATATAGCTCTCGAAGACTGGCTCGCAAATACTGGCTAGAGATAGAAAATATATGTAGATAATTTGTTGTTCATGAAACGAAAGAAACAAAACTAGACTTCGGTTATGATCGAATCGGATAAACTCCGTGTCGTTCGTTCCTATTTGGCTTGGCAATTGGCATCATGTTAGTGAGTTAAAGAAAGAGACTTTAAGAGACAACCATTAAGGAGTTGTGTAAGAGTAAAAGAGATGCAAATGGAGTCGTCTATGCGACAGATGGCTCGCTCGTGCCGCCCGCCATTTAATTATTTGTTTTTTGTTGACCCTTGCACTGCTACGTCTGTTCCTTATGAACGCGTATTTTCTAACTAAAGGGACACATTTTGAACAGTCGGCCGGCGTTCAAATTTAAAACGTGACAAAGTATCAAAAATTTAATTTTTTAACTTTAATTTGTAAATATAATTGTAACTACATAGTTTGTAAATATAACTGTAAAGTTGTAAATTATGTTGCTTAATACTTTGTAGTGTACTAGTTCTACAATACTTGTATAAACCTAGGTAAATTGAAATTAACCAAAGTACCTACATTAAATAAAAATATTTTCCATAAAATCGATTTTTCAATATGCCAGTTAATACATAACACTAAAACATTTGATTATATTAAAAAAACGAACTGTCAGTTCTATGAGTCCTAAACCTGAAAAAAGTGTGAAGGAAAATCGATTTTATTATAATAGCACTTTTCACAAACATAACGATTTTAGTACAATCGAGTCAATATGCGCCGATGTCACCCGCGTGGTCGCTTCTACTAGAAATGACTCAATAAAATCCACTACGTAGATTCTGTGCAAGGATTGCCTCACATGTACGTCAGAGCTGGTGATACAAATGAAACGTTTCAGTGATCCGTATCATAAGACGGAACAAAATTGAAATGAGCCAATCTCAACAGAGAGAGATACACTTTTAACGTCTCTACTTCACAGATCAAACTGCTTGCAGTAGGTACAGTTTGCTTGCTCGCGAACGAACCATAGAGAAATACTAATAGACGGGAACGAATGAGCGAGTACAGACCGTTCACCGTAAGATGTCCCCCGCCGTGACGCCAGCATCATCGCTTGTCAATCTGTTGTTGTCAGATTGACAAGCAAGAGTAAGTACCCTGCCCGTCAATTTGACAACAACAGACCGACAAGTAAGTGCCAACATCACGGCACATCTTACGGTGAACGGTATGTAGTGGGGTCTTCAACATTTCGATTGTTGTTTGGGAAGTGTGGGTAAGGGACGGACTTTCAACCTAGCTTCAACGTCAGAGATGACTATCTGAGTCTGAGTCACGGGGTGATGTCCGGAGTGCCATCCACAGACCACTTAGATGTACTACGTGTGGCCGATGTCTTGGCTGACGTTGGTCCTTTTGTGGCATGCGCTATGGAGAGGATAGTCAGTACATGAGCTCCCGCGGTAATGGACGAAAGGGAGTTCGAATGTCAGGTGGCCGTGTGTACAGGGGAGCAATGGCGTTAAGGAGAGTGTGGTGGCAATTGTCGGCGCGATCGTACATGCGACGCGGTAACATTACTTACCACCGTAGACTGAGAATCTCCGTCTACGCTTACCACAAAGTCCTCGACGCTGAATGAACATAGACTGACAATAAATATTATCTGTCTATGTGAACGAACGAGCAATCAACTTTTTTACTCCGTCTCAGAGACATGACACACTTTGATTGTTTGAAATAATATGATTTTGAGTTGAGATTATGCTTGATTGCTTGTAAAAACCAAAGACACAGGTAAACGCAGGTCACTAAAAACATACATCTTCCTGCCTAAAAACTGTAGTCATTGATACAGAATTATGTTTTATTATTGAATTTTACATCACTCATGCTTTGAAAGTTTGTCATTGTTATATCGATACCTGATGCGTAAATGCGATTTACGCCCCTAGGGGCGTAAGTAAATTTGAAAACGGAATGAGGCTTATTGCATTTTTAATTGATCGAGCGAAGCAAGATCTCCAAATCAACTTGGGCAAATCGGCGCTGTATATATGTATGTAAGTATTTATGTATGTATGTATGTATGTATGTATGTTTGTTTGTCCGAGGATAACTTTCGAAGCGTTTATCCGATCATCGTGAGATTTATAATATAGGTAGATAATGATGACAAAATTTTTGTGTGAGTTATGAGTTAAAAATGTGGGAGGATTGTTGAGATATTGGGGTTCAAGAGGGGTAAAACAGACCAAAATGGGACTATCTGGTCAAATAGTACGTCTGGTCTTTGTCGTCAGGACTTTACGATCCCGTTTTTATTTTTAGTTTAAACCTTGTAGTTTTTAAATTATTAGCCATACTAAAAATTGAACTATAAATAAAAGAGGTTACATTCTTAGATGCTGAAATTTAATACAACCTCCATGACAAATCCTTATTTCTAGGCTATGGGTTAAGTAGTGAAAAAAATGAAATGGGCACCGGGGACGCAAATTTAAATTTGTAGGTATATATTTTCTATACCAACTGTTAAGTATTTGTGTGGTTTGTTGTTCAACTCGTGATCGTTATGTTAACGTTATGTCAACGTCGTGATGTTAAACTCTTATCTTTCGAATAGAAAACAATTTGTACACATTGAACATCCTAGTCAAGATGCTAGCACTGCCCAAACTGTCCAGTCAAAAATAATAACGAGCAATAGCTCAATTCCGCAAGGCAATGTACTAGGGTGTATTCTATTTATTATATAGGTATATAAACGACCTACCTAAAGTATCTAACACCCCAAGTATCCTATTTGCTGATGACATTTCATTACTTTTTAAATGCACTTCCGATTCAAATTCACTAAATCAGATTAAACACACTTTTGATAATATAATTTCCTGACTAGAACTTCATAACCTCTCTTTGATCTAGTCATCCAATTACTCTTCTTACATATATATATCTAAGTCAATATATTTTAAATAGTTACCCATATTTATTTATATATATATATATATATATATATATTTATTTATTATTATTTTAGAAAAGTATGTTTATGAATTTTATATCTACATTTTAATAAAATTGCACACCTTTTATTTATTCACTTCTTTATTTATTTTTATTTTACTTCGTCGCTGCTGCACTACCTTTTGCTCCCGGTTTCAGCTGAAAATCAGCGTTGGATGCACAACATCCAACATTATGCTGAGCTGAACGCCATTTTGGTACGCAGACACATGAGTCGAACTGTCTTAATGGATTCAACTGTTCCTTATTATTGTTTCATGTGTCATTTTGTGTGTGCCAAATAAATGATTATTCTATTCTATTCTATTCTATTCATAACCTTGAAGTAAATATAAAAAAAACTAAACTAATTCAATTTATACCTTACCGAAAACCCCGCCTAGATCTAATCGAACTCTCAAATAGTCTCAAAATTAAAGAAGTGAAAGAATATACTCTCTTAGGTCTTAATATCGACACAAACTTAACATGGAAAGGGCACATTGAAAAAATAAAAAAGAAGTTATCACAGTTCATATACGTCCTTAGTAATATTAAAATCCAACACGGACACAAAGACAGCGTTAGTAGCATACTACGCATATGCCTATGCATGGCTGAGGTATTCTGTTATAATGTGGGGAAACAGTGTTGATGTTGGACAGCTTTTCGTATTACAAAAAAAATGTCTACGCATAATTGTAAACATCCACCAGCGGAACAGCTGTCGGCCTCACTTTGTACAGCCGAAGATACTGACACTACCGTGCATTTACATATTAGAAGCAGCAATGTTTGTGAGAAAGCACCTGTACCTATACCAACATGATCCAAACCCGCGAAGACAAAACAACCTACTACTGCCAGAACCGAAACTTGAAATATACAGAAAAAGTCCGCATTACACAGTAATCAAAATATACAATAAAATACCTGATAGTTTAAAAACCGAAATGAAAGACAAAACGTTTATAAATAAACTCAAAGATTTGAGTACAAAAATGTTACTATTCACTAACTGATTTTTATGATGACAATAAATTATTAGTTAAATCCGCCCAAAATTAAAAATATTAAAATTATGATTATCTGTCACTTATATGTATACTAAAATGAAAGTATAATAATAAGTAACTAATTTTAGAAATGTAATTTAATTTTTATCTATAAGGTACGTATGACGTACAGGGATAGGTAGATTTACATAAGTTTATATAGGTACAATATTAATTTTGCCACGCCTTAACAGGGTGCATGTCATTTAGATTACTTAATATTAAGATGTAATTAATTTCGTGTCGCAAAAATATTATAATAAATAAATAAATAAACGTTAAACTCTGGTGTAAGCGATCAATAACAATTGATCACTTACTCCCCCTTTATAACAATGTACAATTTTTTTTACAAAATGTCTCGGTCCTAGAAGAACATCGTGAAAGGTTCTTTTGTTTCTATTTCTCAGGAATCTTTGGATAGTGTATTTTTACATTTTAATAACATTTCTCACATGTTCTATAAACGTCACCCGTACAACGACTGAAAACAGAGGACATTCCTCTGTTTTTGCTCGTAGTATTAAACACATTTACTGTTGCTATTTTGTGTTCAAGCTATTGTTCTGAAATACTTCAAACTAAAATTTCAAGAAATTGACTCTATCGGAACCCGCCATGTGGATGGATAAGTAGCAATTTTTGGTAGAAAATATGATGTTCAATGAGGCAACACTAAAAGGGGTCACGTGACCTCCTCTATAAACCATAGATAGCTATTCTTCATTGACTTCTTTGGTTTATAGCCACGAGGTTTTTAGAAAATAATTCAATTTTTAGTGAAGTAAAACAACGGCACTTCAATTTATTGGAACAAAATGCCACCCAGCAATCCATTGCCACCCAAAGAGAATGCACTTTTTAAAAGAATCCTGGTAAGTACGGGTGTAAACACTGTTTGATTTTAGATAGCTTGTCATTCTTAGCGATTATCTTGAATTTCTATGAGAATGCCCTCTGTACCGACACAATTTTACGATGCATTTATTATTGCAATTACATCTCCAATGCAACTCTCATAGAGAGCTATAATGAACACTTTCGAATTGATATCATATTACTCACAATCTTATAGAACCTATGAGGCCTAGAATTCACTGTGTCTATTATTAAATAGAGGTTAAATTCTGTCTCCTTTACTTTCCAGCGTTGTTACGAACACAAACAATACAAAAATGGGTTGAAATTTGCGAAGCAAATCCTTACGAATCCTAAATTCGCGGAACATGGAGGTGAGTGTGTCAAAAATAAAACTACAAACAAAGTTTGTACTCATTTCATGTACATACTATAGTTAGAATAAAGTAACATAGTTTTTGTGAAGACATATTTAAAATTTATAGCTAAGTTCAATACTCTCTGTTTTTAACATGGAAGTATTTTCAAAAGACTTCTTTTATGTGCTTGTGAAATTAGTTTTATAGCATATTATTTAATTGTTTGAATAACTGTTAGAACTGCACAACTACAATTAAAATGCTTAAATGAGTATGAGCCAATAATGCTAATTAGGTGTTGGAAGACAGGCCACCTGAAAGTCTCACAAAAAATAATTCTAAGTCAATATACTTAGGTATGTTATATTTGTAATTTTTTTGGACTAGAAATTAAAATACATATGCATTGGCTTTCTGTTAACTATTCTTCATTTTCAGAAACTCTGGCCATGAAGGGCCTCACTCTAAACTGCCTGGGTCGCAAAGATGAAGCTTATGAGTATGTGCGCCGTGGTCTCCGCAATGATCTAAAGTCACCAGTCTGCTGGCATGTTTACGGACTGCTCCAACGTTCAGACAAAAAGTATGATGAAGCCATCAAATGTTATCGGAATGCCCTCAAGTGGGAGAAGGAGAATATTCAGATCTTGAGGGATCTGTCACTGCTGCAAATTCAGATGAGGGATTTAGAGGGTTACAAAGTAAGTAATAAAGAACATTAATAGACATAACTATTAAGTGAACATTAAGTGACTTTCAACAGTGTGATGTAGTCATATCAGCATTGTTTGTAAACAAACAAATGATTATAACTGTGCTACAGCATGGTGGACACAGTTAGTCAAGTCAGAAGGGACTTCTTTTCCACATTTAACCTTTCACTTCGTAAGCAAGACTGTCTTCAATTAAAGTTGTCACAATTGCATTTGGATTTTAATGTGGTCGTTGTGTGAGAATTTGCTATGGAGGGCAAGCTCAACTCCACCCAGCTACACTCAAGTTTCCTAAAAGTGTACACAACTAAAATTCTTGAGGAATATCTAGTTTTTCTCTAAGCATCTTTTAGTGAAGTGTTTAGCCAGCAGTATTTATTTGTTATATAGCTACGTAAAAGAAATTCACTTTAGGAATTTTTGAATAGAAGTAAACAAAGTATAAATAAACAAATAAAATGACCCCCTCTTTTGCATCAGGGCTTAAAAACTGACACAGTTAAGACTACCCCAGTTAAACAAGCTATCTAAAAAACCGCGTCCGAATGGGCCCCTACATTTGGGAACTATGATGCCACAGACACACAGACATAGGCTTATAACACCACTCATTTTACATCAGAGGTCAAAAGAGGTTTTTAGGATAGCAGGATATGGGCTGAGTAGATGTTGGTTAAGCGTGTGGTGTCCCACTGTAAGCTAGATTTACTTTTTTTCTTTTTTAGTACTTCTTGGCTATTAATGCTATTAATGTTTCTAGACTAACATACTTCAAATGATCAATAAAGATTGCTTTAGCTATGCCTTTTAGGATTGGCCAACCCAGTTGCAATGATGATTTCTAGTTAATGTATATTGAATTATAAAATAAAGGCATTAACATCATCTTCATATCAGCTATAGTAGCTCCACTGCTGATATAGCCCCCCCTTCGCCCCTCCCCTTATAGATTTCCAAAGCAACCGATCTTGTGCGGTTTACACCCAACAGCTCTCAACAACTTCTTTCAGATTGTCTTTCCTTTTAAAAATAATGTGCTAGGGAAGAAATAACATAGCACAATAATAACAGCGATTCTCATGGATTACAGGACACTCGATACCAGCTCTTTATGCTAAGACCCACGCAGAGAGCATCATGGATCGGCTTTGCAATGAGCTACCACCTCCTAGGAGACTTTGAAGTGGCTAACAGTATCCTGGACTCGTTCCGCACCAATCAAATGAAGGGGCCTTATGATTATGAGCATTCTGAGCTTCTATTGTACCAGAACATGGTACTGGCTGAGTCGGGCCAGTACGAGAGGGCGTTGCAACATTTACACAAGTTTGAAAGTCAAATTCTGGATAAGTTAGCAATAAAGGAAACCTCTGGTGAATATTATTTGAAATTGAAGAGGTGAGTGTATTTTTTTACTGTTTGAAACAAGAAATATGCTATAACTTTTGAAAATAGGTAGAAAAAAAAATTAATACCATTTTCACTAAAAACGGGATATTTACCTAATTTGTCATATATTTACCATGATTTACATTTTCGGAAATATCGGGAAACTTACAAATCACGAAATCAATAATGAAGTTTATCAGCCTAGTTGGCACATCAGTTCAGTGATAGGGCCCAAAGTGCCCCTAACATATAAACCCCCCTAATTCTCTATCTTGAAAATCATTTGGTGACCAAACTCTCATGGGATTATTCAATAAACAGAATACCCTATTGTCTGGTTGGGCCTGGCCTGTTGTACAAAAATGTATTTAGCACGAAAGATCCACAACTTGAACGAAGCCACAGGATGTCATCACCATATCAGCCATAGGATGTCCACAGCTGAACAAAACTCTCTGCCATGATAGATCTCCACAGAGATCGATCTTGCGTGGGCCACACCCAGGATCCCAGGAATATTAATCAGGTCATCTTTCCATCTAGTTGGGGACCATCTTACGCTACGCTTTACAGTGATTAGACTCCTCTCGAGTACCTTTCTGCCCCAACGGCCGTCAGTTTTTCGAGCTATGTGCCCCGCCCTCGGGGCTATGTCAGTGACATAAGTTTGTCTACAAATCTCCTCATTACTGATTCGATTCCTATTTTCTATTCCATAGACTTCATCAAAATCGATTCCGCCGTTTTGGTCTGATTAAGTTACAGATATTTCAATTTATAATATTCAGGTGGCTTCATAAGTGCTTATGGGATTATATTATACTTATATTTGGTGGTTGATCTGCTATAAGCTGGGCTCACCAGGGGAAGTGCTACCACCATACCTATTTCTGCCGCCAAGCAGCATTGTTGTGTTTCGGTTTGAAGGGTGTGGTTGCCAGTGAAATTACAGGCACATGAGTATGATTTATTTATTTTATTTAATGGTTTTAAAAAAAAGCTGTGGTATTATATATAGAAAAACACGTTCTATTTGTTTGTGTTGGAGACTAATTGTATTTCAGACTAAAACGGAATGATGGTTTCAGGTTCAAAGAAGCAGAAGCTGTGTACGAGGACCTAGTGAAGAGAAATCCTGAAAATGTGATGTACTACGCGAAATTATTAGAAGCAAAACAAATCACGGAACCTGATGAGAAGGTGCAATTTTTCGAGGTTTATAAGTGAGTGATTTTTGATATACCTAATAAGGGTGCAACTCGACGTGATTTTATGATATAAGATTAAAACTATCATGAACACTATTTTCACTTAAAACGGGATATTTACATTCATTTGTAACCAGCAAACAACAAGCTGTTATAAAAAGTTTTTATTGACAAAATAATATAGGTAACTGTTGTTAGTTTAAATAGATGATACTGATTTTAGAGGTTGGTTTAACACCAGTAGCTTGAATTTTATTTTGAAAATTATCCAGTAATTGATATATTTCCAATAAACAATTTCTTACTTAAATTGGCGGCGCCTTTGCGACGATGTCGCTTAGTCAGTTTAACAGGTACCTTATTGCATGATGAATGAATATGATTTGTTTACATATTTTATACAGGCTGTTTTATTGTTTAGGACTTAATATTAGGGTTGTTTGAAAATTTAAAATTTTCTTTGGTAATTGATTTGGAAAAAAACCTATTTTACAACAATATTACCTACCCCTACCCTTGTTTTCATTTAATTTCGTACATAACAAAATATATAAATATATTCGGTAATAAACGATTGTGATCATGTGATTCTTAACTTAATTGTTTGCTTTATTTTCCCAGAAGCAAGGGAAAAGTTATATCCCTAACTAGGTATTTAGGAACTTAGTGAAAACTTCAAGCTTGTATTTAAATTATGCCTTGTGTTCAAATTACTAAATAAATTAGGACAGTGTCATATATGTGTTGAAGCTATCAGTAATTATTGGAAGCCTTATACGAGGCATGCCTTTTAAGTTTTGTCGTTTGAAGAAAAAAACACATCTAGAACCTTATAGTACTTTTTATTGTTTTTCAAAGTATTCACAACGTAGCTTAAAACACTTTTCCATTCGCTCAAACCAGTTATTATAACATTTATTCCACTCTAAAGTGGGGTGTTCAAAATGGCTGTCTTGAAAGCGTCGACTGCTTCTTCACCGGACTGGAACCTTTGACCACGAAGACTTTTCTTAATTTTAGGAAATGTAAAGAAATCGTTAGGGCTTAGGTCAGGACTGTATGGAGGATGGTCAAGAATTTCTACTTTTTCCTGCTTCAAATACTCAATCGTTTGACGAGCGCTGTGTGAGCTTGCGTTGTCGTGGTGCAGGATGATGCGTCGCTTTGAGTTAGATTTTCGAAGTTCGGCGATGACTTGTGGTAAACAAACTGTAGTATACCACTCTGCGTTAACCGTTCTACGATCTTCAAGTGCAATAGTCGCAACATGGCCGGTTTTTCCAACGAACGTGGCCACCATCTTCTTTGAAGTGCTTCGAGAACGAACAACTTTAGTCGGCTTTGGCTCGTCTTGAAAGACCCAGATTGTAGATTGTTGTTTGGAATCAGGATCGTAGGCATAGATCCAAGATTCGTCACCACTTATGATGTCGTAGACGTGATTTGACTCCCCTCGGTTGAACCTTTGCAGAGTTTTCTTACACCATCTGACGCGGGCCGCCTTGTGATCGTCGGAAAGCAGATGCGGTATCCAACGGCAAACTAGCTTTCTCACACCAAGCGCTTCATGCAAGATCTTCTGAATGGTTGTCCCTGAGATGCCTAATAGAACCTCTATCTCTCGATACGTCACATGACGATCTTCGAGAATTAGTTGTCTCACAGCAATGATGTTATCTTCAGTGAAGGCGGATTTTGGGCGTCCTTCGCGAAATCTGTCACTAACACTAGTATGTCCACGCTGGAATTCTAAATACCAGCGTTCGACAGTCCGCAGACATGGGGCTACATCACTGAACACAGATGTTAGCTCTTCTAAACACTGAAGCCGTGTCAGGCCTCTTCTAAAGTTGTAGAAAATTATTGCACGAACATTTTCCTTAGAAAGATTCATTTTCGTACGTGACCTGACAGATTCAAATCGAAACTGTGACTAAACAATAGCATTAATCCTAATACTTTCAACTGTTTTGAGATTCAAAATGTAAACACATTCGAATATAGAACAGTTCCAAATTCAAAATTGCCGGAAAATATGGAAACGACAGAACTTAAAAGGCATGCCTCGTAAGTGCTGTGAGGCCTGGTTTTCGAATTAACGCAATTAGCGAAGGCATGGTATAAAAAACAACGATGTCCCTCGACTATACAAGCTGTTCAATACATTTGAGACGTTTATGTCCGTATATGGTTCAATTTATATATGTTTAAATACAATAAAGATTAAAGAAAAATAAATTATGTGAGATTATAATCTAAATAAGATAAATTCAGAATCAAAATAAATGAAATACAAAATCAAAATAAAACTCATAAAAAAAAAATTCATGAATAAAAACAGAAGATTTGTTTATAAATTCATAGAGGGCGCAAAGGTTATTAAATATTCGCATACCATATTGGTTAATAAGAGGAACATGATATTATTTAAAAACCAACTACTGTGCACCCTTTTTCTGTGAATAAATAATTCATTCAAAAACCGTTTTCGATTGAATAAAAAATATTTTGTTTGCAGCATAATCTCACACGTTGACCCGTCCGCGGCTTCGCACGCGTGGTTTGACAATAATAATTATACCCTCCTGCGCAGTCGGATAAATAGTAGCTCAATCGCTATCATAATCTATCTATATACCAGATTTCATAGAAATCGATCCAGCTGCTTAGTTGTGAAAAACTAAGCTTACATTCGAATTTATAATATTAGTATGGATGTAGGTAGGTATTTAGATAATATAAAAAACGCTGAGAACTGGTTAATTTGAACTAAAGTTTGTAGGAAAAATTAAGTTTTGCGGAACTATGATTAAAGCCTAAGTTCGTAATCGTATAAATAAATAAATATGGCTGGACATTTCACACAGCGCTATCCAGTCGCAAACTAAGCAGAGCTTGTACTATGGGAACCAGATAACTGATAGAATACTTATAATATATAGAAAAACATCCAGACCCGGAACAAATATCTGTAAATCATACAAACATTTGTTCCGCGGTGGGAATCGAGCCCGCTACCTCCTGCATCTCAGCCGGCTATTCGCCCACTGCGGTTCGGAGGTCGTATACAATCGGTTATGGGTAAAAATATTTTATAACAAGAAAATCAAGAAAAGAGTCCGAAGTTAAGGTCTATTATTTTATTTCACCTTCATTTGTGTTTAATTTTATGTATGTCGTGGCCACCTCCGTGGCACAGTAAGCGAATAGCCAGCTGAGACGCAGAAGGTTGCAGGTTCAATTCACGCCGCGGAACAAATGTTTGCACGATCTACAGATATTTGTTTCGGGTCTGGATATTTCTCTATTTAATCTAAGTACCTATGTATTTACAAAAAAAAATGTATGTAAGTATTCTATTAGTTATCTGGTTCCCATAGTACAAGATTTACTTAGTTAGGGGCCAGATAGCGCTGTGTGAAATGTCCAGCATTTATTCTTTTATAATTTTTTTTCTATGTCGTGTCTGATAGATGGATTTTTTTTGCTAGCCTATATTTTTCACTGCTGGGCAAAGGCCTCTCCCAACTTCTTCCACCCATCGCAAACCATTTCTAATAATTATTTTATAAATGTTTTCAGAAAGGATTACCCCAGAGCGATTGCGCCGAGACGGCTACAGCTAACGGAAGCGACGACTCTGCCTAAATTCGAGAAGCTAGTGGATGAGTACCTCAGACAAGGGCTGCATAAAGGCATCCCACCACTTTTTGTTGACTTGAGGTAATAAAATGGTTTCTCTGCACATTTCATAGAAATTGTATAGTAACTTATTGATTTTTTACAAAATCTTGTGATATGATTTGGTAAGTTACTTTGGGAAAAGTGTTCCTAATGAGAAATAGAGTCGATTGAGACCAAATGTAATTTTCTAGGCTGACTGTATATTTTTTTAATAATCCGAAAGTGCGGTTGTTTTTTTCATCAAAATAAACCTATATTTTGCAAAAAACAAAACCTTTCAACTACAAAAGAAAAGGTAGCTGCCCTCAATGTGCTAAAATTTTGCCCCACCCTGTATACATATAATGCTGGACATTTCATACAGCGCTATCTAGCTCCAAACTAAGCAAAGCTTTACTATGGGAACCAGATAACTGATATAATACTACTTATATTATATATCTTTTTTTGCAAAAACCTATATTAGGTAGAGAAATACTAGACACAACAAATATCTGTAGATCATGCCACCATTTGTTCGCGGCGGGAATCAGATCTGCAACCTTCTGCCTCTCAGCTGGCTCTACTCAAATGCATAAACGCGTATTAGAAACGCGAATCTACTAAATTCATTAAAAATTGTGTTTTTAATAATTCTCTCTAGGTAACTAATTTCTTTAAAGTTATGTCTATAAAATGAGAATCTGTTATTGGCATTAAACATTATCTATAAGAGTTTGTTTACATTTATATCAAGTGCTGTTGATTCTGTTATGAGTGAAAAAAAATATTTTGAAACGTTAGACCAACGCTAGTCTGACAAAAAATCTATTGATGTAAAAAGGCGTCATAAGACGTACTTGTACATAATCGAAACATAAAAAAGAGATGATAAAATTATATCGCGTCATATGTTTTATGATGACCTACGTGGATCTAGCGCGTTCAATTCCCACCGCGGAACAAATGTTTGCATGATTTTCTAATATTTGTTGTGGGTCTAGTTGTTTCTCTATATATTATAAGTAAGTATTTACAAAAAAAGGATATAAGTATTCTATCAGTTATCTGGTTTCCATAGTACAAGTTCTGCTTAGGTTGGGGTTAGATGACGCTGTGTGAAATGTCCAGCATTATTTATTTATATTCTGCTAAAACATAGCCGTTCCATTTGGCTTTGCCATTGTCGGGCAAAAAAGCCTACAAGGATAATTTAAACACTAAAAAGAGATTAATGTAGTTTATTAGATATTTAATATGGTTTCTTTCTAATTTCCAGTACATTATACGCTGAGAAATCCAGAGCGGATATCATAGAGAAACTAATCCTGCAATACATGGAGAACTTACCTAAAACCGGCACCTTTTCATCCGAGCCGGGTGAAGAGAAGCAGCCGGCCAGTGCGTTGCTCTGGGTGTTCTACTACGCGGCACAGCATTTTGATCATAAAGGACTGACTGATAAAGCGTTGTTCTATATCGACGCCGCGATAGAACACACGCCTACGTTGATAGAACTGTTTATTGTTAAAGGAAGGATATATAAGGTAAGGGGCTCTAGCCCCCTCCCCCCCAAAGCATCTGGCACCAACCCTGACAAATGATATATTCCTACTTTCTTAATACTATACTACCGACAGTACAATTGTCATCACTTATCCTTAATTTATCAATTTTGTGTTTAGTATGTTTTAAATTTCTGTATGAAGGTGACGATTTTTTAATCCGCGCGCCACCATATCATCCATAAGAACCTTACAATGGAAGCAACTTCGAAATCTCGAAACAAAACACCTGTTTTATAGTTTTTGGTTGAGAATGTAACTGTTATGGGGAATAGCTGGGTTTTTTGTCTACCCTCAGCTGTGCCAAGCCCCTCCTAAACCTGGATCCGCCACTGTTTCCTTATATAGTTTTGGTTGTAAGGTTATTTTGTTCCAATAGATAAGTGTTGTATTTAGTATTTGTTTCGCAGCACGCGGGCGATCCAATCACCGCGTATCAGTGGCTGGAGGAGGCGCAGGCTATGGACACGGCGGATCGATATGTGAACAGTAAATGCGCGCGGTACATGCTGCGGGCAGGACACGTCTCGCGCGCTGAGGAAATGTGCGCCAAGTTCACGAGAGAAGGTATGACGTAATTACTGATTTAAAGAGGTATTTATCGCGTATGTACCTTTTTAATTTGTAATCCCGACGTTTTGACTGTAATGCAACAGCCGTGGTCGTCAGCCGTTTGTAATAAACATTGACTTACTTCATCTGACGACTTGCGTGGCGCAGTGGGTGAATAGCCGTCTGAGACGGAGGAGGCTTGATTTCCACCGCGAAACAAATACGGTATTTTCTTCGAAATTTTTAAATAAAAATAGTTTTGTAATGTGTCAATGAATATCTTTGATATGATACCCCACATGACGAAGTTACCCTTATTGAAATTTTGATGAATATATTTTTGTTTTTTTATTGCTATAGAGGAAGGTCAGTTTTATTTATAACTATTCCGAATTTCAAGCCGATAGGTTCAGTAGTTGCTGAGATAATCAGCTGGACATTTCATACAGCGCTATCTAGCCCCAAACTAAGTAGAGCTTGTACTATGGGAACCAGATAACTGATATAATCTTCTCTAATATATAAAAATCTCATGTCACGGTGTTTGTGGTTGCACTTCTTCATAATAGGTCGACCGGTTTTAATGTTTTTTTTTGTGTATGAATATTTAAGTATGTTTATTTTGGTCGTAAAGTATTTTTAACCCTCCTACCCCCACCCCCCATTTTTTTATCGCGTTTTTAGTATTTTTGTATGAACAATATCCATATAATTTAACCGTCGTTCGTTAACGTGAAGTCATTTACATGAGGTGTCGCGTCACTTTGACAATAGTGTTTTAATCCCAGAGTACCCACGGGAACGGGAAATTTCAAGCGTGCGAAGGGTGGATCTGCTAGTACTTACATATTTATTTTTTGTAAATACATACTTGTTATATATAACAAAGCATTCAGACCCGCGACTAATCTGTCTGCAGATCATGCAAACATTTATACCGCGGCGGGCTGGCTATTAACCCACTGCGCCACGGAAGTAGTCAAATATGGTCAATGAGGGTTCCGTTTTTACCATTTTGGTCCAGAACCCTAAAACAGCGAGTGACCAGGGAAAATCGGTATTAACTTAAACATACTTTGTGTATTTGTAGGTGTCGCAGCCACAGAAAACCTGAACGAAATGCAGTGCATGTGGTTCCAAACTGAGGCCGCGGCGGCGTACCAACGCGCGCAGCTGTGGGGCGAGGCGTTGAAGAAGGCGCACGAAATCGATAGGGTACGTAACCTTTTTTCGGTTTTATCTGCAATCGGCTCATCAGCCATAATCGGATGTGGTTTGAGATGATGGAGTTGAGATGTGACTTCGTTTAAGAATGTTATATAGCTCAGATAGCTTCATATGATCCAATATTTAACCAGTAATACTGTATCATTTACTTTGTAATAAATATATTTAAAAGTTGAGTATATAAGCTATTAAGTATATTTCGTTTATCCTGTACATCTACAGGTTGTCTGGAAGAGATCGCTTTTAGTGATAAGACCGCCCATTGTACCGTTATTTATTCTTTATTTCCTTTGTTACTGTATTTTTGTTTGTTGTGCAATAAAGAGTATTTCATTCATTAATTCAAAACTATGTGTAGCGAAATTACGATTCCTTTTCTATAAAAACAATTTAAAGTCACGTCCAAAATTTACAATAAACGAGAAGCATTAAATAAATACTATAAATGAGTTCGTGAAACTTTACATCGTTATCGATATTTATATAACTCATGGCATCTGTGAATAGATTATTTAGAAAACTTTAAATTTTCTTAACCCTAATTTACATCAATACTAGCCAGTAGGCCTACCCGTTTATTTAATGTCGTATACAACATAACACGTAGTTTATGACGTATTTCATATATCAGTTACTAGCTGACCAATCCGCAGCTTCGCACGCGTAGTTTTTAAATAAAAACATGACCCTCCTTCTGCGCAGTTGGGTAAAAAGTAGTCTTATGTTACTCAGGAATAATGTAACATTCTAATGGTGAAGGAATTTTTTAAATTTGACCTGTAGTTTTTGAGTTTATTTGTTATAAAAATACAAATCTCTCCTCTTTATAATATTAGTATAAATCTGGTTCCCGTAGTACAAGCTCGGGTTAGTTTGGGGCTAGATAGGTCTGTGTGAAATGTCCAGCAATATGTATATATATATATATATATATATTTTAAATGTATTTATTACCACTATCCTTTCCTTCCAGCATTTCGCCGAGATAATGGAGGACCAATTCGACTTCCACTCATATTGTATGCGAAAGATGACGTTACGGTCGTACGTTGGCTTGTTACGATTGGAGGACGTTTTACGAGCGCATCCATTCTACTTCCGGTGTGCTAAGGTACTTTTTTTTAAATACGACTTCGATATAGACATTTGTCTACCTGATGTTAAGTGGTAACCCTCGCCTGTAACAAAGTATTGCCTCGTAGGTCACGCACCTTAATCCATCAACTTAAGTGGACTGTATAAAGCCTCATGTGCCTGTCATTTCACCGGCTACCATACCCATCAAACCGAAATAGCAGTGCTGCTTGGCGGTGGAAATATGTATGTTGGTAATACATTCCCGGGCGAGCCATTTCACAAGGAACTGTACTACTTTTATATTATTTACTAGCTGATCCGCGGAACTTTATACCACCTTGACATGCATATGACGCAGGCTGCCAATGTACGTCACCGATGAGAAAATTAATTTTCTTCATAATTTCTTTTTGCGTGATTTTTTCTGATATTTTAATATTCTGCTATTCGGGGCAGAAACAAATCCAACAAATCAAAGATCATCAAAATCGGTCCAGCCGTTTTTGAGTTATCAATGGTGTAACTAACCCTACTTTGTTTTATATATACAGGGTGTGGCGTAATGAGTGGATAATAGGGTACCTGCGGGTAGGGGCCATTGTGGCGGTTCAGAAAAATATTTGTTATGCTCAGTAAAAGTGCCTCGGTTTTCGAGATATTCGACATTTTCGAAATTTAAGAAATATTTCACCCTTCGTCACTATTTTTGGCGCCAAGACTGCAAATGAAAATTTTTTTCTATATATTTTTGGATAGTATTCTTGGATAGATGTGCTATCGAATGGAAACTATTATTTTTATAACACAAGCACAGTTATGTTTTTAAAATAAGATTTCACTAAAATTTTACTTGCTTTCGTTTGTTTTCCTGACCTTTACCCTTCTGTGGCGTAAAAAAAATGTATGGTCACTTGAATGCCAAATTTTAAAAAAATTAGCCTATTTCATCGAGATTCCGAAATGGTATATTACATGGTATTTCCACAAGTTGATTCAAAAGTAATTCCTATTAAAATGGGTACAGCTAATTATTATAAAATTACAAATAGTACTAAAATTTACTTCATTACTTAAAATCACCTAAAAACGTTAGTTTAAAATTCGGTAATGAAATAAAACGAAACAATAAATTTTAAATGCATTTCATTTATTAAATTTACTATTACAAAAGGTGTTCGAAAAGGCCACCACGTGCTCTGATGCATGCTCTTGATAAAAGATCTTTTAATCCTGTTCGCAATTCTTTGCTCTGTGATTTTCTGAGCAGCTAATCGCACACGCTCCCGTAGCTGGTCCACTGTATTGATTGGGTCTTTATAAACCTTTTCTTTAAGGCATCCCCAGTAAAAAAAGTCCAATGGGTTGAGGTCTGGTGAACGAGGTGGCCACAAAATTGTCCCCAAACGACCGATCCATCGTCGACGATATGTTTCATCGAGGTATTGTCGAACATTTCGGGCGTAATGAGCGGGGCAACCATCGTGCTGCAGCCACATTCTTCTTCTATCTTCTAATGAAACATCTTCTAATAAAAGTGGAAGTTCGTGCCGTAAAAAATGTAAATACGTTTCTGCAGTCAATGTTCCAGACAATTCGAATGGTCCGATGATTTTGCCATTTAGAATTCCAGTCCATATATTAATTTTGAACTTGTACTGGGACCTGTCTTCTCTGGCCAAATAAGGGTTTGTACGCTGCCAACTGTGCAGATTGTGCATATTAAAATACCCATCTTTTTTGCACGTGGATTCGTCGCTCCACAAAATTTTATCGAAGAAATCGGGATCAGCGTTCATTTTTCTCAGCATTGTTTGGCAAAATGCAACTCGTGCAGGGTAATCTCTTGGCTGCAAACATTGCACGCGCTGGTAGTGAAAAGGATGTAATTTTTCTCTTTTTAAAATTCTGTGCACTGTTCTTGCTGACATGCCAGTATTAGAGGCTATTACGCGCACAGATGTGGTCGGAACAGCAGCAATTTCATCAAGTACGTCCTCTTCATTATGTACTTGTGGTCTCCCAGAACTCGTGCCACCGATGCCACTTCCAGGAATTCGACCTTCCATGTAAGCATTGTGTACGCGAATAAACACACGATAATCGGGATGGCGTGCATTGGGAAATCTTTCCCGATAGTGCTGCTGCTCGATTGGCGTTACCACCACACTCGCCGTAGATTAAATGCATTTGCGCATATTCAGACGCAGTGTATAGCTGAGGCATTGCAATCAATATGCAATACCAAAAAATCCAAGGTACAAAGCAAATCAAGTCCGAGATCACAGCACAAAATCGTTAGGTTCACAAAATTAAGACGTCCATCTAATCGCTAGGCAAAACAAAGTCCGAAATCACTGCACAAAATCGACGAGTATCAATCCAAAACAGGATAACACGTTGTTGTACGGGAGTAGTATGATAGCACACTGACTCGAAAATCATAAAAATGCGTTACGCGAAACGATAGTTCTCTTTCATTCATAGCATGAAAGAGCAAGATAGACATAGTGTCGATTGCCGCTGGGCCGGGAACCAATCTGTTCCAAGAATTACTAGTAGTTCTGCGAACAGTAGACAATTATTGCTAATAATAGTTAAAAATATTTCTTTAAATTACGCCTTGATAAGTTTGGTAGGAATTTATTTTGAATCAAGTTGTGACAATGATATGTAATATACCATTTCGGAATCTCGATGAAATAGGCTAATTTTTTTAAAATTTGGCATTCAAGTGACCATACATTTTTTTTACACCACAGAAGGGTAAAGGTCAGGAAAACAAATGAAAGCAAGTAAAATTTTAGTGAAATCTTATTTTAAAAACATAACTGTGCTTGTGTTATAAAAATAATAGTTTCCATTCGATAGCACATCTATCCAAGAATACTATCCAAAAAAACAGATCGAAAAAAAATTTCATTTGCAGTCTTGGCGCCAAAAATAGTGACGAAGGGTGAAATATTTCTTAAATTTCGAAAATGTCGAATATCTCGAAAACCGAGGCACTTTTACTGAGCATAACAAATATTTTTCTGAACCGCCACAATGGCCCCTACCCGCAGGTACCCTATTATCCACGCATTACACCACACCCTGTATATAGATTATATTATTATTATTTATTTAACACCTAGATTTAAATATCGTTTAGAATATCTCAGTGTCTAGATGAAAGGTTTTGATCGGTAAGTGTTACCAGTGATGACATATGGCACAAAAACGTGGCAATCGTGTTCCATCGTAGACTGCATCATCGCTTACCATCAGGCGAGATCATGCTCAAACGCAAGCCTATAATACTATTTATACGTTTTTATCGTACTTGAATAGGTATTTATTGTAACACCGCCTCCTCTCACGTTTTTTCAATCCATCCAAAGGTTGCCCTGGTAGAGATCGCTTTAAGCAATAAGGCACATTGTACCAACGTTTTTACGTTTTCTAGGTTAAATTATTGTAATTTGGTGTAACAATAAAGAATTATCTATTCTATTCTATGATGCATAAAAAAAATTAGATCCAAGTTTGTAAGCTAAAATTAGTAAAATGTTTTTTGTTCAGGTGGCGATACAAGTGTACCTGCGACTCTACTCACACCCGCTGAAGGATGTTCAGCAGACTACGGAACCCGACACAGGTATGTTTTTCACCTTAAATATATAATAAAAAACGCTTCAGCACACACATGAATGTAACATGCAAGAAAATTGGTACAATGATGGATTTATTTTTAACTAGTTTCCGCCCGCGGCTTCTCATGCGTAGTTTGTCAATAAAACGTATATTATGTTTTAATCCAGGTCATAATCTATCTATATACTAAATTTCATCAAAATCCGTTCAGCCGTTACGACGTGATTGAGTATCAAACAAACATCCAAACTTTCTCATGTATAATGTTAGTGTGATGATTTGCTATAAATATTTAATCTATACTACGTGTTTTGTTTTGTACGACATTAAATGAAAACACGGG
This sequence comes from Philereme transversata, assembly GCA_963924445.1. Taxonomy (NCBI): domain Eukaryota; kingdom Metazoa; phylum Arthropoda; class Insecta; order Lepidoptera; family Geometridae; genus Philereme; species Philereme transversata. Next base: position 24,990,981 of record OZ004344.1, on the reverse strand, counting down.
TAGGGATAATGGCTAGTAATGTTGTAAAATAGGTTTTTTCAAATCTATTATTACCACCGAAAATTTTAAATTTTCAAATATCCTTAATATTAAGTCCTAAAATATCAATGAAACAGCTTGTATAAAATAGGTAAACAAATCATATTCATTCATCTTGTAAGTATGTACATGATAAACTGATTAAGCGGCATCGTCGCAAAGGCGCCGCCGATTTACGTTAACAATTGTTTATTGGGAAATGTACCGATTACTGGATAAACATTCAAGCTACCGGTATTAAACCGACCTCTAAAGTTAATACTATTACAGATGTGTGTTTTAAATTAATGTCGTACTTAACAAAACAAGTTGTATATCTATGCAGCTCCTTATCGTGCTATTAATAAAATAGTGCTAACAAAATAGTGCTGACGACCTCCGTGACGCAGTGGGAGAATAACCGGCTGAAAACAGGAGATTGCGGGTTCGATTCCTGACGTGGAGCAAATGTTTGTATGATCGACAAATATTTGTTTCGGGTCTAGGACAAGTTTTGCTAAGTTTGGGGCTTGAGTGTGTCAAAATATTTAGCTTAATTTTTTATTTTGATCTGAAACATCTATAGGCGCGCCTTGGGGGTATGATCGTCTCGCATGCCATCACACAGTGACGGCATGCGTCCAATGGAACGCAAGATGATGACTCATAAGATGATAAGGGGGTAAAATGTCGTGTATCAATAATAGTCAAAAGTATGGATAAAGAATTGTTTACCGTCATGCGTATTTATATTGCATATGTTAAGGTAAAATGATTATAAACGATTTTCTTTAATCATAAATTCTTTCAATTACTATCAACTTAAATATTATAAATCTGCCGGGCGTGACGCATACGTTTTTTTTTAATTTTATGAATTAATGATATCTTTGCAGTAGTTTCACCATGTCGTGTCTCTTGCATGTTAGAACATTCACATCCGATCGTAAAATAAAATAAAATACGGCGTCACTATCCTAATTCGAGGATTCGAGATGATTCGAGATTATAAGTAACTTGTTCCATGTTTACTAACCTCCCCTAGTGGAAACTTTGAGAAGTTTCTTGCATGTTTGCTTGTAAATTATACAGGTACATAAGTTGACTTTCTGAGAAACGAACTAACTTACCAATCATTTACAGTAATGTAAATGTACATACGCGATATATACCCGTTTTAATCAGTAACTAAGTTCATATACTAGTGTTCGTACAAAAGTACCAAAATCGACGTTGTATTTTAAAATGGCTAAGACACATCCGTACAGTGCAGACTACGGAATCCTTCACTGCGCGTGGTCCGACAAGCGGTTAACCATATCTTTTATAAGATAGGGTAACGGAACAAGCCGATGCCCCACCTGATATTAAGCACTGCCTATAGCATTATCTAATAAAGAATTCCCAAACTCTTTTGGGCAAGACACCCCTTTTCCAAAATGAACTGATACCTCAGACCCCTATAGCCATTACTTTAAAAATTCTATCTCTAGTTTTTTTCCTATTGATACAAAATACTTAGCAATTTAAAAGTTTGCGGTTGGTTAAGTGAGTAACCAGTGTCTACGCTTATTGACTTGCCGAGTTTTTCATCCTGTAAGAACTGTAAGAACAACAATGATACTTCCTACATAATATTAGCCATTCTTATAACAAGTTGGTACACGTAACACAACTTATACAGTAACTTAAAAGTTTCAAATAAGAACCTTGTGTTAATTAATAGGGTTCGATTTTTAGATCGACCCCAAAAATCAGTCTTCGTTTATGTCGACCCTTGGGAAACGGGTCGATATCGACCACTTTGGGAATCCCTAATCTAATAGGTTACATCCTACTAAGACTGCCTAAATGTCATTGCATTGCACCCGTCTCCCTGAGACATACCACCTGACACCACTTTTCTTGTAAGCACGAGTGAGGAGTGGAACTCACTTCCAGGTCCAGTATAATCTCGTGTCTTCAAGCCCAGAGTGAACAGGTTCTTTCTAAGCAAGCGTGCTCCATCTTCCATCGCACCATCACTTACCATCAGGTGAGGTAGTGGTCAAGCGCTTGATTATCACAAATAAAAAAAATGCTAGTGAAAAGTTTAATGTCCCTATATATAAATAGCTAGGTCAATAGCTTATATACTAACTATAATCGTCATGATTAACAGCCATTGGAAGTCCACTGCTTTTCAGAGAACGAACTATAAAATCATTCAAGAATCTATCCATAATTCTATGATTCTGGTTCTAAGTGGCTTGTAAAGCTTTATTAACATATCAGAATTACATTGTTTGACAACAATTTTAACTACATTGTAGGTTTATTTCTGAGAATATTTACCTTGACAGATTTACGCGGAACAGTGAGTTCAAGGTTTAATGTAACATGGCATTTTATTCAGTTGAGTCATTGATTATTTGCTATAAGTTATATTTTAATTTCATAAGTAGGAGTGGAATCTAACTTGTATCTAGTCCCTACGCTAATAGTTTAATAATTAATTATAGACTTGCCTTTTCAATCAACCTGCTCTGCCTACAGATAGTCTATTGTAGGGTTAAATAAAATACGTAAGTAATAAACATTTTTCATATTTTATTTTAAAAATTCTTTGTTTAAAAAATACATTACAAAATCACAATGATTTGTTTAAATAACAATTTACAATAACATATTGTCGCCATCGTTATATTCGTTTATAACAATGTCACAATCATTGACACACTCTTATATCACATCATTACAGTTCGCTTAGAATACTGACATAAATAAGTTAACTTATACACCACAGTCTCTTATAATAATTTAATAAATAACTATCAAAAACAGCGTCCGTTTCACAACATCGCATTTAAAAAGTCACTTTACTTATTATGGCAATGCGGGGCGGTCCCGCTTGTCTCTTACACTACTTAGGACACTTTAACATCACATTTGCGCTTTATATTTACACGTTCCGTCGCGTGCGCCGCGGCGATTCAGTTCAGACTAGAGCTTTGGTTTCACCGACTCACCGCCCGTAGCCGGGCGTTCTGTACCTCTCTCTCGCCGCTTGGGCCGCTTGTGGCGTTAAGAAATACACGTGAGCGCCTTCGCCAGGCAATCTGTATGATACAAACGACCCTGGCCGGCCTTCTCCAGCTGTGTTCACAGGCCCGATCCATTCTGAATCAGGGTTGACAGGCGGTAATGGCCTCTTGTAGTTGACGGCGGTGTCGCCAGCCAACGAAGGACCGTTCAGATCGTACTGCTCTCCCGTGTACTGCGGTTTCTGAACCTGTGTAGGTACTCTGTATTGTTGCAGAGTTCTGTACGCGGGATTCGCGATGGGAATAAACTCGCTGTCAGGGTTTACAGTTGGTCGCGGAAATCTATCGTTCACCAATGTATCGTCGGCTAGAGATGGGGGCTTCTGCTGAACCAATTCCGCGTTGTAGTTGTAGTGGGGGATCGGTTCGCTGTCAGGGTTGATCTGTGGTCGCGGATGCCTCTCGTTTACCAGCGTATCTCTGTCTAAAGATGGTGGATTTGTCTGCGACTCTACGAGCTCGTAAGCGTATTGGAGATTGATGTTGTTATCGATTGGTGTACGGACGGTGTCGAGAGGTGCAGTGACAGCGATTCCATTGACATCTTGAGTGCTGTCCTCGAGTTTCTTACCGAAAATATCGAAAGAGTTCTTAGTGATGTCGTCGAAGTAGCTCTCGTCTTGTTTCGTGTAGTATCCGTGACTTATCGGGTTGGGTGTGGTGTTGTGTTGTCTCGTCACGTGATGAGATTGTACTGGCCTATCATTCTGGATTTGATTCCTGTTGTTGTTTCTGATATGCTTCTCAACCTCACCATCCTCGTAATCTTCTTCTCTCGGCTTCGTTTTCGGGTAGTATCGGGTCGATGTTGGCGTCTCAGTCGTCACGTGTGCATTTTCAACTAGATAATGGTGGCGGTGTGGCGACACCGATGGAGTTATCGCATTGAATTCGTTTGCCACATTGAAAGGCTTGCTATAGCTAACCATAGGGCGGAAAGGTTCGGGGTCTAACTTAGGCGCTCTGAACGGTTGTTGATCTCTAGTCGGTTTGGACTGGTAGCTAAACTGGTAGACTGGTCTGGCTGTAATAGCTTTTGGCTTGTGCGTATGTTGCCTGTGAGAGTGTGATTTTGGTCTATTCGTTGTGAACAAGTCAATAGTTTGTTGAATATCAGCTATCTGCTGATAAAAGTTCTCCGGTCGTTTGGGCTGCTGAACATACACGGGTTGTGGTCTCGGTTTCTGAATGCTGAAGTATTCTTGCGTCAATGTGCGGGGTCCCTGCTTTTGTGGGAACAGGAAGAAAGTATCAGCTTGGTCAATAGCTCCGTATGAGACATCTACATTTGGCGCAAATCCAGACTGACCGTTCAAATTCTGCTGGTATGACTGCTGATTTGTGTTGTATGTTTGTTGATTTGAAGGGTTGTATGTTTGTTGATTTGAATTGGTGTAAGTTGGTTGATTTGAAGGCACAGTCTTGTAGTAATTCCTACCGTCATAGAACGTTGCGGGTGACGGTGAAGATTTTGGCTGTTCATCGAAGAAGTAGAAGGATGCCAATCCGTTGTCTACTGGTTTTCTGTACACAGGTTGTAGTTTTGTGGTAGGTATGTCATTCTGTGTGTTGGAGTAGTAAGCTCTCAATGGCACTGGTGTGGAGGTCACATCGTTCACTGGCGTCTTTTGAGGTATACGATAAACTAAGTACGGTTTTTCCGTTGTAGTAGTCTTGTGCTCAATGATTGGCTCAGGATAATCGTAAATAACAGACACTGAAAGTGGCTTAGACGTGACTTTCGTTCTCGTTTTGAAAACAGGTTTCTCGATCTTAGGCCTCGTAACATCGTCTGGTAGATTATGGACACGTACTGGGTGTCTTGAAGGTATACGCTGAGGCTTTCTTGGCCTTTGCGTGGTAACTGGTTCAACTGTGTATGTCGTAGTTGTAATAGGCGCTTCGGTTGTTCTGATCGATTCTGTTGTTGTCGGCCTGGTCTTGTACTTGTGTCTGAGCACAGTTGTTGTCGGTCTCGTAGTAGTTTTCGGCCTCAAATACGTCGGCGCTGCTGGCCTTGTAGTTTTCACTGTTTCTGTCGTAGTCCTCTCCTCCATTGGCGCGAAGAAATCCGGTGGAGGAGGCAGAATGATACCTGGTACTAAAGGTCCCGCAGGTACTTTATTCTTGTAGTCAGCGTGGTAAGAAAAATTGTAAGGCGGCGGATAATAAATCGAAGGGTCGTCTTCGTCGTACAGGTCTGACTGGTTGCTCGGTGGAGGAAGGAACGCGGCGCCCGGCGGAAAGCCTTCTGGAAAAGAGCCGTTCATGGATGCGGGGAATGGGAATCCTTCGCTCGCATTCCCGGGTAGGAATGGGAACGGAGGACCTGCTTGCGGCGCTCCCCCGGCAGTAAAGTTTCCCTGATTATCACCCGGGGGGTAGGGCGCTCCCGGCGCGAAGGCGTATGGCGGAGGAGGTAGAGCTCCTTCGCCCTCTCCCGAGAAATAGGGAGGGAAAAGGGCCGCAGGGACACTACCGTTCGGCGTGAGGAAGACGAGCGGTCCGTCGTCGGAGAGTCGTACCGGAAAGGGCGGAGGCACTTTCGGTCTCTGTGGTAGTTTTACTTGCCTGTTGGGTGCTTGGTAGTCGTCGATCGGGGGCCACGGCCTTTGGTCTGATTCTTTTGTGCGTTCTGGGAATGAGCCTCCTTTTAATACGAGCAAATGGTCTTCGGCGAGCCAAATTTCGTCTTTCTTTAAACCTCCGAGACTCTGCAGGTTATCTTTCGTTCTCGTTTCTGAATTTGGCTCGTAGCTGACGATGCCTGGTCGTTTAGGCGACTTAGCGAATATTTCGTTCTGAATCAGACCATATTTCCCCTCGGCCACCTGATCCGATAGTGTCTTTTTGTCCTCGTCTACCTCCTTTCTCACTATTTCCTTGCCTTCTCCGGCGCTGGACATGAGCATGCCATCGTCCCAGATGCCCTGGTTCCACCCGACGTTGCCGCCCGACTGATCCGGCGCGATAGCTTCGTATTTTCCCGTTTCGCTCTTCTGATCGAAGATAATGGAATTCTTGGTAGGGCCGTACGCTTTGTCATATTTGATCTTCATATGTCCGCCGACGAGGCGTTTGATCGTGCGCTGCGACTCGGCGACGGAGGCGTCAGCCGGCGCACCGAGGCTTCGCTGATCGCGCACGAAGGAGTCGGGCGGCAGCACGTATGTAGGCACGAGAACGCTCGCACTGGACTCGCAAGCCCATGCCAGCGCCACCAGCAGCGGTAACGCCGCCCCTCTCACCATCTGAAACGTAGAAAAACACCATTTAGCTCAAATGTACACGTTACAAATCTTTACTTAATTACTACACTGTGATTGACTTATCTAAGTAGGGGTTTCTTTGTTAATAAAACGGGTTCTTTCGGCGTTCATGAGCGAGCGAAGTGAAAGGACCGCGGAGACAAAAACGTTGGCAAAGTAATTCGGCACTGACGCGGCGCGCGCGACCACCTGCCTTTTATCAAGTTTAGTCGAGCGACCACCTCCGACCCGGCTGGCATTGAGAATCAAGCGTTTAATTGGAAATTGAATGGCGGATTAACGTTCGCGAGACAGGAAGGCCGCGCAGCCTAAATAACTACCAAAAAATAGAGCTGTCGTGACTTTATTGCTATTGTTTTAAGTAGTTATCGACGGGGGGTACTCGTCGTTAGTGGGTCGAAGCAATAACCAAAGAAATTCTCGTCTAATAGAGCTCGCTAATGACGTAGAAATCGGCGAGAGTTTTGAAACAATGATCTGTTATTTTTTTCAGTTTCGATTTGCACGAGGTTCACGACGTAGTCTTCTTCACGGAGTCACGAGTCGTTTCGCGGCTTTAGCGTGCATAATGACTATCCTTAACGATGGGGACATAACTAAGTTTATTCATCTACGATATGTGGGTGGAAAATTAACAACCCACTTGAGATTTAGCTTAGCCAAATTGAGACATAATTGTAGCTAAATAGCTCGGAGGCGTACTACACCCGAAAGTAATATAGCCCTAGTGTTGTTGCCAGGGCTTAAGGCGCAATTTGGTGTCCGCTAGGCGTGGCAGGCTCGTGAAAGGCACGGTCGCCCAACGCGGTCGATTTCGCCTTCGATAATACGGCTAACCCACTCTGTAATTGTGTATTAGGGCAGCTGATTGTGGTCTAACTGAATCGACATTTTAATTGGTTTCGAATGTACCGGCCGTTTTGAATACCGCGATAGGTCACTGTGGCCTTTTTTCCTCAATTGCAATTCGATATCAGCCGCCGAAATCTCAGCAAGGTAATTTTCAAAATTTGGCGAATTGAAAGAGGGAAATATGCTTGGCTCATTACGTAGGCCATAATGATCGGCCTTGAAGAGTTCTGTTGTTTTTGATACGTTTTGCTTCATTGAGCAACGATAAAACAATGTTTAGTAAACAATAACATATCGAATCAAATGCCTAAAGGTATTGAAAGGTATTTACTGCTGCAACTTATATCAAGCTGAGCTTTAAAGTTCATTGCGTTCGTGGCATTTTGCTCATCTCGGCAAGCATCCTTTCGATATCTAGATAGGTAGTTAGCCTTCGCAAAAATGTGTCGCGATTGTTCTACGGTATAAAATACATTGTTTTATTTGACATTACTTGAGCGATGGATACCAAAGACAAGCGAATGGCCTTGCCGCCGCAAGGTGCCCGATTTTTTTGCGGTCAGTCAAAACGTGAAGTGATTAACCAACTAGTGGTTTGTGAGTGTCACGTTGGTCGTTGGCTCGCTTTCGACAATGCTCAACCTTGCGCTAATAAGTTAAGCGACAAATCGTTTCAATCAGCAGGGCTAGCTTTCTTTGCGTTCTTTACGATCTAGTTTCACTGTGACAGCGTTGGGAAATTCTCTCGGTGATGCATTGTAGCTATTTGTATTCACGGCTTGTCCCCGTCAACTTTCCATTGGCTTTTGTTGTCTACGCCACGCCACTTAGTAGGTAGGATACGTTGATTGCTGTGTTTCACTCTTCATGCTTTTCAAAAGGACTTGCCTTCTCATTATATAAGATCCCTATACTTTGTGTGTTTGTTGGACTTTTGCCGGGGACATTGCAATTTGCATAATTATACAGATATCGTACAGATTAAGGTCTCGTCAGTAAATTATATGTGATCTTAAGTTCGCGGAAAGCTAACTGCCGTTTATACTAGCAGTTGTGGCGACATAACTGTTTGTTGACCACACCTTAATGTCCGGCGTGCATGTCATTGCGCAATGTATAATAATGATTTCGAACCAATCAATAAAGACATGGCTTGTCGCGAGTTATTCGTTTCGAAACCGCTGTGAATTGGACATACATACTTCATATATGACATTGGGAGCCAAATTATACTATTAAGCTCTATGTCCTTAAGCTCACGATAAACGGTGTACTTATGACGCGTGTGCCGAAATCGTCTACAGCTATTAATCAGTTTTAAAAGCACAGTAGAGTTAACCAGATGGTAATGATAATGGGGAGTGCGCGCGCGCATCATTACTGTCAATGTGATGTAATACAATCAGGGCTGTCAGTTTTACGATTCATATTAGACATTATACGAAAAAGTATATCTGCCGACGAAATTACAACCTGCTGAGGCGAGATAAATAAACAAATCTATACTCGTGCTATAGTTATATCACAGTCTAATATTCAAGATAAACGAAAAAATAGAGAGCTATTTAGTGTCAGCACGGGCATAGATTAATTCATTTATCTCGCCTATTTTTTTTTATTCTGTTGTACAAAATTTTAGAGGTGTTATTTGAATTTGTCCGACAGTTAATATGCCACCAATTTTATTGTAATTAATATAATCTTTCTCAGAAACTATGATTCTTATAACTGTTATCGTAGCAACCCTAAGATGTGCCAAAACGGCGCGTGCCGTCTAACTGATCCACATCATTATCCACGCTTCAAGCACGCCAAACTATCTCCGTAATCTTTTGTTTGCGCTCGATATTAATGATCGAGCTTTGATTCAATTTCAAACCTAATTATTACTTCATGGTAGTCGTCTTACGCAAGCTCTTAATAGATACCTACCTAAAAGTAATGAGAGAACATCTTCGAAAGTTTAACTGACAACTAGACGCACTACAGTTTATTTACATCGTGGAAGTTTCTGAGAACATGATTGATATGATAGTATTGAAATTTAACGGATAGATGCGATTTTTTTACACGAATGCCGTAAATGCCTTGGCATTTCTAGGATACAAGAATTTTAATAGTGTCATGGCTTGGCTGCAATTATTGTCATACAAGTCGTTCGCGGTCAAGGTGGTAGCATCCTATCAATCTATGAATAAAGTACACCATCCACTGAATAAACGTAGACATCAAGCATCTATAAGTGTCTCGTCTCAATAATCTTGACATCTATACCTATAGCTTTTGTAGATTGTGGCCTTTCTAGCGAATAATATATTATTCTATGTAGCCTATAACCTGTTTGATTATGCACTACCATGTCATCTTACGACCGCGTGTTCTTTTAAGCATTCTAGCTCAAACTAGTCGTCTAAATCAGTATTGGCTTTATATTTTTTGTAATGGTAGAAACCATGAACTAAGTCATCAAGAATACAGAGTTTTCTACAAATGTCATCTACAATGAGATAAAAATTTGAGGGAGAATAGAAATTGCAAGTTGAGTTTTGGAGGAACCACTAAATATGTATTTAATTGAGTAATAAGCATCAGTCAAATAAAAACAGCAATTTATTCGTATCTCTGCAAAACCGCTATAAGATTTTGTCACACATTACATACGACTTCGAAATATTAGATATATTTACCGCGACCTTGCATTATAATGTGGGAATTCATTATAAATACCACCAAGCTCGTTATTTCTAATTATTTAGGTTATCTTGAATTTGGAAATTATGGAGAAATAAGTTTGCTTTGTGCAAATATGGTATTTAGAATTGAATGGCTTTGCACAACCCTTTGTGGTTCTATTCTCCGTATCTCTACTTACGAGAGCTTTTAAGCACTAAGTATCTAAATTATTATACGTTCGTAATAGTATATATTTGCTTGATTGGTTATTCGTATATGTATCGAAAATCATATTCTTTTGTTATTATCGGAATTTAGAGGTCGTTAAAATTGATCTACTTGTCGGAGTCGTGACCGGCGATCGTGGCTGGCGCACGCGTCGTCTGGGGGCCATTCTGCGGAATATTTACTGTCATGTGCTCTATTGTGCCTGGCTTTATGATTTATGTCTATTTATTACCTTTGAAAATTCAAGGTGATGCTTTGTGCAAGTTTTATTAAACTCGCGACCAGCACTTGCTTTGACTTTGCTATATATATTTCATAATTCACCTTTCTTACAAAAGTATTTGTCTTATGTTGTTTTTTCTCGCTGAAGAGACTGTTTATACCATGTACGAATATACTCGTAAGTACATGTAGGTTATGCTATTTTTGTAATCTCAAGGTGAAGCTTTGTGCAATACAGGCTTTGTAAAAAAGGTAAAAAAATATTTTTACAAGATTTTTTAAACAGATCGATAAACAGAACAGTTTATGCATACAATGATAATCCCACCCTTGAGACAAGAACGACCTTCCAATTGATATATACAGAATTGTGGAACTTCCGCGTATAGAAGCTGTCTCGACTCGCTCCATATAATCAAAGATGTCATGTTTTGTCCGACCCGTCATTTACCCGATGAAGCTACTTGTATCTTAAAATCCTTGAGATATAGGAACTGTGCGAAAACTTGATCTATATAAGTTAAGTAGGTAACATTTAAGTGATACAAGCATAAAGATACATCTGAATACAAGCTTGAGACAATGGGATTTACTAGAGAGTTAGGATAATAAGGATTTGAATGAATAAGAGTTGAATAATAGTACATTACAACTGTTGCGTTACTAGCATATATTCACTGTAAAACTCTGAATATTAATGAGCTATTATTGCTAAAAGGCATGAACCATCTTAAAATGTATCAGTACGTGCGGTGCTTTTGTAATGCGCTTTCTTTTCTCGGACGCTTTCTTGTTCTTTGTTTCGTAATTTCACAGAGCGATCTTATGTTATTCTACGTAATCATTCATGTAATGGCGACCGTTCACATGTCATCGCGATTACAGCATAATTCGGCTTTTCTTTTTAAGATTGTTTATATTCTCTCTAATAAGGCTTACGTGAGATTTGTTAACTTTAAACGTGCTATCTTCATTTTTGAATCCAATTAACCTTTTTGCATCTTGTTACAGGTAAGCACAATCAGTATCTTCTATCTGGGTAAGTGAGCTACGTAATTGGTAGATAGTGGAGGGCGGTAGCATCTCGCTCGACCGCGCGCATGCTGCCAGCAGTTAGCTGATTTCGGCTAGATAATCGTCTCTATTAGTTCTGTATTGTTTAATATGAGTCTCTTGTGAAACATGTTTCATAATTTTTCCGCCGTTTTGCCGTTACCTTTGGATGTTTTTCGGAGCGTGGCGGATAATAGGCAACCTTAGATTGCGCCCGAGTCCTTCGAAAAGTCGTGCAAGGAAAAGCTGCATATGTTAATAGCTAGTTTTGTAATATTTTTAGCAATTGCGCCAGCGATCGCTTTGCTATCTAAAGATTATCGAGGCTTATTATTTTCAAGGTATTGTTTGCGGGGTGGTTATTATGACGAATGTTGTTCGTCTCGGTGATTAGATGCAGGCTGACGATGCGTAGGCGCAGCTAATTGCTGAGAGCGCTTCTATTGTTTACCCCGACACTCGCGACAATCGGTTTGCCTAAAGAATAAAACAAATCATTGTCGCTATTGTTCTCTACTCTCTATACGACGAAATCTTTTGCACCTACATGTTGGTCTCAAGTGCCCCTTTTTTGCCTCTAAGTTTTCATCTACCTAGCCGGATACGGGTTTTTGTTGACGTCCCCGATGGCTGGCATGACGTAACCGTGTGTTTATGTTGTCATTATATCTAAATCGTTTCCATTTACTCGATACGATAAGTTACTGCAAACACAAAATGTGACATCTAAGATTTTAACGTTTTGTTTTCACCAAATTTAAAAGACAAATTTGGAGCAAGATCCAAATCTAGATGTCACACTTTTGAAATAGAAATGCTCACATAAATGACGCGGAAACTTTAATAGGTTTTACACACGATGATTCAGTAAGGTCAAGGTGAGTTAAGATACAAATACCTACATGGGTGTGACATTCCGAGGGTGTTAAAGGTGAACCACTCTGAAACTTGATATTAACATAGTGCCATCGTACTACCCTAAAGGGTATCGGGGAATTTCGTACCACTTTGTAAACCCGTTTTTGCTAATATACGTTCAATGACTTGTACGTTTAATTTGGTTTATATGAAGGTACTATTTAAACTATGAACCCGAAATGTAAAAGTAAGCAATAATAAATAGCAATAATGACAGTAATCATTCAAGGAATTTTGCTATTATAAGAAAGCAGAAATTGCCTTTGTGTAAGCACTATGATTATTCAGATTGTTTTGCTAGAATTGCGCAGACCTGACTATAAAATACACTTTCGATAAGACTTGCATTCACGATTTATGTTTTCGATAACCGCATTCTTGTAATAAACATACTTGCATGTAAGATGATATAAAAGAGGATCTATTAACAATCAAAGGTTATCATTACCTTTTATTAAAACAAGTTTTGCAATAAGGACATTGCGTAACAGGATACATTTGCACGAGAGACATGCAAATACTGTTGGTTTCTACTTTAAATTATTATCCTAGGGATCTATTAAATATCTTGCTATCCCACGAGTATATTCGATGGCAATGTTTTAATGTAAGAATTGCATCACAAAGTTGTGAAATTCGGTAGAAGGGTTACCACAAGGTCCTCTTTATACCCTTTTTATTCTATATATATAATATATATAGTCAAAGACAAAAGCTTCCATCGATAGGTTTCTAGACCAGCATATTTATAGCTGTAAATTTTACTTTCTATATAAGAGTGGTACCATCCATATCCAGTTTGTAAATTATCAGGTCCGAGAATTTAACACACTTTATCACTTAGAAAGTAAACTCGTAGAGCTGCATAGATTTTGTACTCAAACATGTATCGTTAATATTTATATGCAGATTTTAATAGTCTAAACAAGGTTGTTAGTTAGGTCCGAGATTCTAATCTAGATGTTATTGTGCTGATACCATTTTCCACGCATTTAAGTTTTAATTTGTTCCGTACTCATGGACACGAATTATTGTACTACTTGAGCTGTATATTGTCTGTATTTATAATTGGTCATTTGAATATTTCACACGGCTTTATTATCCGGATGAGAGGTTTTGCACGGCGTGTCTTAAATAGCTCGTATCGAATTTTAGCGTTCGTATGAGATAATGTTCGTATCGTGTTATGTCATGTCAGTCATATCCAGACGTCCGGCTTTCAAAGCTACGTTTGATGTAAACGCGATCTGAAGACAACTATTTCCTATGATATAATTTATTTTCAAGTTTTATATAAATTGTGAAACTTTTATCATCGGGTATATATCTAGGTACATTTTTAAGTACACTTAACGTTGTTCAAAAAATAAGCATCACACACTTGAGATTTCAAAAATTGCGGTCGAACATCCAAACTCATCGACTACAAAGTTCAAGTAAACAACAAGTTTTTTACACGAATTCAATTTAAGTTTGGTCACCGTGACTCAAACAACTTTTTAAGTAGATTACGTCGTTCATTGAAAAACTATTAAGCAGTACGTGATATAACTTTAAGTGATACCAGTTTGTTTTAGTCAATTGAATATCAAGTAACTAGCACGTAATCACGTCAATTGTTCATTTTGCTCACGTTCTATAGGTCCGGTTGAGATTCCGTTATCTGTGGCATCACAAATCCTAATTCAGGAGTAGAGCACCTTAGAGCTATTAACTGTGCCATATTCTCCTACCAAGCAGCAGTTATCACATTTGCTGTGTTCCGATTGGTATCAAATGTCCTCGGAATTCCCCCAAATACTTTAAATTCTATTGTCAGTTCCAAACATATGCATATACAAACAATATTGTTAGCTCCTTTTGTTGGATGACTAATATCGTCTCACAAGAGTATGTTTAGTATAGGGTCTAGTACCTGCGCTATGAGGCAATTCAATTAAGCAAGGATTGTGTTTCTTGTGCATCGGCAGACTTGCCATTATGCTCAGCTCAAAACATTATTGCAAATTTAGTAAATACCGCTTATTGTTCTCTCAAAACTTGTTCAAAATTGCATTGATTGTCTATTCTTCATTTGTTTTGTTTTGTTGACTTCTGTTTTATTAAGATTGATGTTAGTATCTCAACAAACTTTAAATTGAAATTTAAGAAAAGGTTTACGATGATATTATCTCGACTGTGGGTGATAATGTGGGTAGCTTTATTTACAAGCTATTATAACAGTAACCGGCCTCATTGCGCCCAAATATGATCACAGCACAATTCGGTCGTATACGAAACTCAAGTTTATGTTAAGCAACAATTAAATTCGTAGAGCACGCGTATTACAATATCAAAACGTCTGAAACACACACTTTTGTTTGCATTTTCTCACAGGTGTTTCTTTGCCCAACGTCATTGAGTTTTATGTCGAAGGCTGAGCTCTGTGAAACTTTGACTTTAATATTTGTGTCGCGATACCGAGAGCATTGTTTCTGGAGGTGGGCTCATTGTAGCGCTTGTCTCGAGCTAGCCCGTGGGATCTGGGTCGGGGACCGCTGGATGGCTACTACTAACTCATAAATAAAACTCAAGCTTACATTTACTGATAAACGGTTGAGGCTGCGGCTGTGTTCACACTTCTTCATCACCTTCAGTTGCACATCACAGTGCTAAAGTCACTTCACTATTAGTTCACTGGAGTCCGGTCACTGGCACATACTGGGGGATAGTGTAGTGTCACGGTTGTCGCTCGGCGTTGGAATGCGTGGTTGTCAGCTCCCGAGGGTCACCGCGCCGGTCAGTGGTGGGGTACGTGTGTTCCGCAGGTCGCGCGGCGCATGAGTGCTCGCGGTGGAAGGGATCAACGGTGTAAATACGCCGCCGTAGCGCGTGCGCAGCGCCCACGCACACCATCGCAGCTCAGTCACACACAGGCGACACATTTTGTATCGATGAGCCGTGACGCGGCAGTGTGATGCGCCCGATTATAATATCTAATGAAGGCTATTGAGATTAAATTGATGGGAGAAACCTAATACCTCTACAAGCGGATGTACATGACCGTAGGGTTACGGCGTGACACGCACTTGCATTATGCATGTTATGATGTGAGGTATGATGGACTTGGGTTTCTCGTAATGTACCAGCACGTGTTGATGACGATATCATAACAGGTGGAAGCAGATGAGGATATAAGTGTTAAAATGATGCTGATGATATGATTGTCAATGCGGATGAAAATAGCTAATACGTTCGTCACGATTTAGATGACAAAGTTGAATCTGAACAGATGAACTAAACAATCTTGGATATCGCGGAAACGAAGGTGCAAAGTCTAAGTAAAACATTCCCCTAATTGCAACGGAAAGGGCAGCTCAAAGTCTATCAATGACATTAATCCTGAGTCAATCTTTGGGAATCTGAAGGTTTCCGCCACATACCCGTAATTGCCTTATAATGACACGATCATAAACTAGAAAGTGCCAGGTTACTCAGTGGGTATTTCCTTAATATCTAACTTAACCCTTGTGGTTAACCCCGGGTTTGACAGCCAAGATACAAAACATAATGATATTCGATTTCTCTTTTTGTGCATTCCGCATGTTGACGACTGTCAATTTAAAGGCGTTTCGATTTTTGTGAACATCACATAATAAGTACTACCTAAAATAAATAAAAAAATAAGCGCAATATTACGTGCGTTTTAACGGCGAAGGAAAACAATAAGAGAAAACAGTGAAAAAGAGAAATTAGTGGAGTTTAGTGGACTACAAAGTAGAGATAGATAACTCTTTATTGATCGAGCGAAGCGAGATCTCTAAATCAACTTTGGCAAATCGGCGTTATATGTATGTATGTATGTATGTTTGTTTGACCGAGGATAACTTTCGAAGCGTTGACCCGATCATCGTGAAATTTGATACATAGGTGATGGCAAAATTTTGGTGTGACTAAATAAGGTAAAAATGTTGGGGGGTTGTTGAGATATTGGGGTTTAAGAGGGGTAAAACAAAATGAAAATTATACTATTAGGACAAGTGGGGCATCAAATGAAAGGTGTTCATTAGTACATTTGACTCCGTTTTCATTTTTAGTAAAGTTCTTATAGTTTTTTGAGTTATTTGCCATAATAAAAACAGAACTTTGCCAAAATTCACAGGGTGCATAGTGTGACTCCACAGTGCTGTAATTTGGTATGCGTCTAGCTTTAGTGACATAAACATAGGCAAAAGTCTAAAATCCAGAATAAATGCAATTTGTACCCCAAAAAAGTCAAACCACATAACATGAACTCTCCTTACCTGTAATTTAAATGAAATTGCAGGTCAAGTTAGTTCGTTATTTATTTCGTGGCACTATTATGATAGTCACAGATTACAAATAATATTTTTTTTGTTTTAATCGGAGATTCGCGAGATCTCAGTTCGGGGCGAACCTCTAGTTAATTTAACACATAAAAAACAATACAAATAAGTTCTAAACGAAAATAAAAATTAAATACAATCTCAGAGCGATCACCAGGCATTTTTTGGATGGAGCGAAATCGGTCACAATCGACTTTTTCATCATGCTTTATGGTCACTGACCTAACGCAAAGTAACCAAAAAAGAGCCAATTTCACAATCTTTCTGCCGATCTTACTAAAGATCTTAAATACAATTCAATTAAAAATTTGTTATAGCCAGTTGGTGATAATATAAACAACTGTGTCGGTTCGATTATGTTTATCTACGTGAGGTTCCTAATAATCAAGCTAGAGTAAAAAGTGCTCACGACGTTGGTATTGATGGTACAAACACTTAAGTATTTAATAACAGAGACCAAACAGGCTAACTATAAAACTTAAGGTAACTTATGTAGTAAACAGTACATCAATAGTATCTCAAGTCACATTTGATTAAAACTTTCAACGTTGAAAGCTCAACACTATTATGCACATTTCTTTTTAGCTATATCGAAAACGGTTGTAAGTCAAGTTTATCATCGGGCGCCTCTATATATTATGTTTTTTTTATGATCAACATTAATGATCATCATAATAGTCAACGGTAATCCAAGCATTGGGTATCCCAAGTTCAACAAACTATTTTCACAAATTGTTTCGATTAGGCCCCGGCACTGGCGAGATGGTTCGGTTGCGCAAGTGTCCGAGACGAGTCATCGACACGGAGTGTCCTCGGAAGGTCGACCGATGCGGTATTACCATAATATCTGGCCGGTGCCTCGCCGGAGCCGGGGCTTATCACCCGCATCGTTTGTTTACCATTTGGATCCCGGATCTAGTTTTTTTAAGGTTGTTTTGCGATTCACGAACGTAATTTTATTTGGCAGAGTTCTAGAAGCCTCTCCACGGTTATTTCGTTTTATATTCTTTCTCGTGACAGTTTTCGAGATATAAAATGATGATATTCTTGATAATGAAGCCGGTGTAAATTATTAATGAATTCTTTTGGATTTGGGTTAGGGGTTCGGTGTGGCAATTTGGGCTCTGCAAAAATTTATAAATGTGGGTAAAACCTCGGGTCTCACAAAGGATTGCATGGAATGCGGATAATTTTTTGTCGCTTTTTTGGAGTCTAAAATTTCGGAAAACCCAGCATTTTTTTATTAGAATGTATTTTAAATTATTTCTTTATAAAACAAGACGTGACTTTTAGATGTTTTCGCTTAAAGATATGTAACAAAAGAGCACAGATACTTACTGTCACCAAATGTGCTATCACAATCAGCTATATTATGATATCATACTCATTGGGGTCACATTCCGCATATGGCAACCTATTCATAACACTACTTATCTTCATAACCGTTATCACAGTTCTATTATACCATCTCCGTGATATTATGAGTACATGTATATTTAGGACACATTCCATATAGGTACACGTATACTGTTATTCTATATTCATCACACGCGGAATTCGATACACAGCATCCTCGTTCGTCGCGACATGGTCATTCTACCATTTGTTATTTTACATTTAATTGTGTAGTTTTTTCTCGGAATCGTTTTCGGTTTAGGCGGTGTCGCCGCGACGCGTCCGTACCACATTCCGCGACGCGACGGCGCTTGCCGCCTGTTTTGACCGTTTGACCACTTTATATAACTTTTGGGGCTCTACCATTTGTTTTAAGTTACCTTTGCTCTCGAGATCTGCGTTTTCGAGTCTTATTATTTTATCGATATCTTTGTTTTTTGTCATTTACCTTCTTTACGTCCTTCACGAAATTATAAACTCTGTAAAACTTGCTTTTTTGCTATGCCTCAAGTTGATGGACGTAGATCAGTGCATCGTGCGTAGAGCACGTTCCTAAGGTGAAGTTGTCCACTCAGGAGGGCCATAAGCTTGTTCCATCTCCTGGTTGTATAAAAAAAACTACTTTCTGTGTAAGGAATAAGAGAGGCTTGATAAAACTACTAGTTAGTGTATATTTCCTACTGTTTTACGAATTTCACTTAAATTTGAAATGTTTTTGAGATTAGTCATGCGACTTCTCTTTGGTTTTATGGCGTTTGTTTTATAGAAATATTAGCAAATCTTGAAAGATTACCAAGTTCAGCTCACGATCCCGTTATAGAACCAATGTCATGGCTTCTGTGAAATCGTAATTCGAATCGCCTTACGCATAGGCGGTGTCATTGACATTTTCTTCGTGAATTGAGCAGCTGTTATTGTTCTCGGAATGAATAAAAATGTTTGTTAGCTATCATCATCATCATATCAGCCGAAGGATGTCCACTGCTGAGGCGAACCCCATAAATTTCCAGAGCGACCGATCTTGTGCGGCCTGCCCTGCACCCCACGGATCTCAGCAACCTTTATTAGGTCTTCTTTCCAGGGCAAATTACACTTTGTCAGATCTATACTAATTATTATAAAGAGGTAAAGTTTGTTGCTAGTAAGTTTGTATGTTTGTAATAGGTAATCTCAGAAACTATTCAGAATACTTTATTATAACACTACCGATTCTAAAAAATACAAAGCTACATTCTATATTTTGGGCTATATTTTATTTTGATATAAATCCGTGCGAAATCAGGGCCGGTAAAATAAATTGCCCCAACTATTATTATTTTTACTGTTTCATATCTTTATTTATTTACTACTAGTTGACTCGCCCCGGCTTCGCACGAATTTCAAAATAAATAAAATATAGTTAATACAAAAATCCCACCATAAGAATTTCAGTTTTTAAAAAAATTTCAACATCTCGTTCAAGTTTTAATAATTTTCTTGTATATAAACATTGTCTTAACATTGTCTCTTTTTTCTATAAATCAATATGATGAATTTACCTATGTGGGTTTTCTCATGTTACCCTACGCCTGAACGAAAAAAACTCCCACCATTATTATTAAATGTTGATATTTTTAGTATTACTTGTATTATACTTGTATAATTCTATATATATCTTTAGTATTAGGAGTATACCCATATTTTCGGTTTAAGGTTCGACTTCTTATGGTTACAGTAGTAAGGCCACCAAAATTTGGTAAGGCGCCAGCCGACTCGTACGCGTTAAAAATCAACTCAATCCTTTTAAATTATGTAATCGAATATTCATGACGCCTCTTTGGTGCATTTTTGTATATCACTAGCCTTCGCACGTGAATGTGTTCGGGAGGTGTCGTGGGAGCGAAACTTTGAAGACCCGTTATTTGGATTTCGCGACTCACTTATACCGAAATATTATCTTAGACTGTTTAGGCAAACAGATATGAGAATAATAAAATAATACGTGTAGCATAGTTTTTGAATAAATGTCAAAGAAATCAATTACCGAAAAAAAATTGGCGTTTCTTATCGTAGTTGGTTTCTTATCTGGCCAGTATAATTTTGTAACGTATAGCGAGTACTTATTAACTTTTTGTTAAACAACACTTCCGACGTTCTAATCGATACTTTAATCGATTACAAGACAATCTGTAATCGAACCGAACTGCAAGTGTAGAAGAAAACTTGAGTTTATTTACTTATGTAAGATATATATTTTTTTATTAGTTTTATTATATTTGAGATGTTATCTCGATTCTAAAAATAAACGATTCACTATAGCATAAAATCTAGTGAAAAGGTCGACTAAAGTTTGTTTTTTGTATAAGGCCGTTTGATTCTACAGTCTTTTTAAAAACACGCGTTTACGAAATAATATTACATATATAATGTTTTTGAAAAAATATTATATAATACCTCTTATTTTGATAGCGTTTTATGTCTTATTACGGTTTTTAAATCAAATAATAAGGTTAATAAAATTATAATCGCAAATTACTTCTTAAAATTATTCCGTGACGTCCGCCTATCAGAAAATTAAATATTCGTTCGATATGAATTCTTTTTATTAGATAATATTTTAAATCCTTTACTTTTACGCAATTATGCTGATTTTTTTTTACACCGTGAGTCGAAGTCATATTTATGTCTAAATTTTATTACGAATATTTCGTCATCACTAAAAGGTAGCATAAATTATTAGAATGGGGGTGATAATGAATGAATGGACGAATGAAAAATTCTTTATTGCATAAAATAAGAATAATCTGTTCATAGGCGAACTTAATGCTAGATACCATTCTCTTCCAATTAATCTTTGTGTAATGCGGAAAAACAGTTATTATAGGTAGTGCATATTTGGTAGAGGGAGAGGTTTAATTTAAATTCCAAGACACACACATATATGTATATAAACAAATAAATTTAAATAATCCTAGACAAATCCATGGTATTTCAATAAACCCTAGTAGTACAATTCATGAAGTAATAAATATCGTTATAATATTACATATTACATATACTTAAACATTGAAACCATATAGATGTTATTATTATTATTTGGAGCCTGTACTGTCCCACTGCAGGACAAAAGCCTCTCTTCCTTCCTTCCACTCCACTCTATCATGCGCGTGTGTAGTCCAGTCTTCCATATACGAGTCGAGTTCGTCTTTCTATCGGCGTCGCGGTCTGCCACGTGGTCGTTTTCTGTCTTTTGGGATCCACTCGGTGGTGGATTTTGCCCACAACTCCTCCGACATGCGGCAGACATAGCCCGCCCAGTCCCACTTCAACTTGCCATAGATATATAAAGTATAAAAGATAATCCCCTTCTTTACAGCGTATTCCGACTTCTGATCTTCGAATTCTTATTCACGGGGTTCAAGATATGCATTGAATTCCCTCATTTAACTCCCGTAGGTGTATTGTGCATAACCCAATTTCTAACTTGACCCCAGCCATCTTAACTCTTTGAAATAACTTTTGACTTTTGAGGTGACTTTTGGTTGATGATAGCAGTTTTGCCAGGATCCCCGAAGGTGTCGGTGACGCGTCTGAAGATGATTCGAAGAGCTCATGCAAACCCGTTTTCCCTCTGGCCTAGTTTGTGGTTGTGCAGCAAGACTTATAATCTTATTCACATCCAAGTATTTTCTACTGGACTCTAATATTTTACACCACTAAATTAGTAACTCGTTTAAAAGGCAAGGTGTACGCTTTTATAACAAACTCCCAAGTGATGTACAAAAATTGACAATTAACAAATTTAAAAACGTAATTAAACAAAATCTTTAGAAAATAGCCTACTAGAAATCGAATTATTTAGATGATAGAGAAGCTTGGTAGTGAAATTGCTCCAACTCGTTCAAAAATGTTACAATTTAGACGTAATTTATTATCTTTATTGTTACGTATTCCAAACGGATCATTAAAAAAAACAACCAGCCTTGTTTTCTTGCCTTTCTTTCCTGGCTTGGTCGCGAAGGAACAGGCAGTAAAATTGACGTTTCAAAGTGATCCTTGTGATTTTAATGAATAAAAGATTTTGACTTTGGCTTATAATTTGGCCGCCATACCACACTATACAAAATCTTCTAAAACATTTCCTCTCTCATCACTTTAGTAAACGGATTATATTCATGGTATGGAATACCAGTTATCACCAAAATAACTACTTCATCTTATTGATTTGTATCTATTATTCGCACTATGATACATTAAAATTCAATTGTTAATTTTAATGCATGTTCTCAGGGAATGTTGCAATGCAAAAGACCTCGTTCTAATTAGGTAGTTTTGGCGGATCTTTTAGCACATCTCTAACTTGTTAACAAGCTTTGCTTGTTTATGCAACTAAATTATCACTTCAATACATAACCCTACTTTTTTTTTAACTAGTTTTCTGGAGTAGCCCAGAGGCAAGCTGAGAGGATAGTACAAGCGCTGGGCAAGCCTATTTTATCTATAAATTCTTATCCGAGGCAATAATGCAGCATTTTCCTGTACCTTTTACTTGCCACACGGTGCTGTATAAAATCATCTTTAATTAATAGATGAAAAGGTCTGAAACCCATAATCTATATTTGTTCTAAAGCGTAAATTTTTGGCCAGCTTTCAATTAAAAAACTGTGCAGCATATCAATATTATGAAATGTAATGAAATCTTTACATAGTATAAAATGAAGTTGCTTCCGCTGTCTATTACCTTATATCTTTTAAGCTACTCAACGGATTTTAATGCAGTTTTCAGCAATAGATAGCAATAGATTGTGGATTGATATTTCCGGTTGTAGATCACGTAGTTAGTATTTGCCCCTGACATTATTTTTAGAGATGCTTTCTTTGTTTATTTGTACTTCGTACAACTTTAGGTAAGATATTTGTAATAAGTTAATTAATTGGTCTAAATGTGAATGGACAGATGATGCTAAATTAAATTAAGATAAACCTTTGTACTAGTATGTTAGTTCTCAAAAAATATACCTTGTCCCGTAATGGGATATTCCCCATCAATCAAGTCGTGGGCAATTGCAACGTGGTGGGCCAAGTTCCAGACCCTATATGTATTCAGTTTAAATTTTATCACCCAAAATACGCTGACAAATGTATTTTTGTCGACTTTCCATTTTGTAAACGACATGCACCGTTGCTCTCTTGCTCAATAATTGTAACTAAATATTTTACTATACGTTTCATAAATGCTCACCTTGTTTAGTTTTGGAGCTAAGGTCTAAACAAATATGTATTTCATAATTTTCTGTTACGAGCCATTATTTCTTTACGATGTTTCTTAATAATTTAAAAGATTGGTACTTTTGAATATAGAGCACACAAAGTGTCTTCAATGGAACTCTGAATTTCTTTATTTATGTAAATTTTATACGAAACGTAAATAAAACTATAAATAATTTACTATTGTGATATTTTTTTTAAATATCGTGAATATAATGATGTAAATATCCTTTTTATGTTCACCTGGATAATTTGGATTATTTTTAACATTGTTCTTTCCTGGGCAAATAATACATAAAACAAAAAAAAAAACTTTAAATTATATAGGTAAGGCAATTAAAAATACAAAATCAGGGTTTTTTTTGAACTATTCAAGATAACATTTATTTTAAATTTTGTCTTGGTCCATTCTGCAGGTTTCGTAATTTATAGCTTACGTTTTATGGCACGGCAATTAGATGTCAATTTAGTTTTTAGATAAGTAATATTTTAAGAATGAAGGAATAAAGAGGATCTGTAGGCATATAATTTCCCAAAAAGCCGTAAAAAAACTCCCGCAGCATATGGTTGGTTGTAAGAGAGTTAAATAATAAAATATCGTCCAATCTTTTTAAACAAGCTATTATCAGAATTTCTACCTATAAAGTTTTACCTACCTTAGTGAGCTCATTTTGGGAGCGGTAGCAAATACGTTTTTTTACCTGTTATAGATGCTTTAGGCCTTAAGATTAAAAACGCAAACACCAAATATCCAAAATCTTTGAAATGTCAGCCAGAAGTTTCGAACTCGTCTTCACATTCCAATAGTAGATTATTATTAATGTAGTCCAATATTACTTTTTATGTCCAATTCAATCAATATTCCATACCAATATTTATGGCTATATTATGGGAAAGACCAGGCAATGATTGCAAATCAATTGATTGTAAAAATTCTTTTAATTTTAGACACTTATAAATCGTTGGGTTTTCTCGACTATTAAACATGTTTTTTTTTGTGATTAAGTGGGACATGGTGTATGGAATTTTAGATGCTTATTCTACCTAATAAAGTCTATGGTCCTTTTCTATCTGAACGAATAATAATATATGATAACTAATGTCTTTACTTTAATAGAATAAATAAATCATTATTTTAGGCAAAAATAGAAAAATACAAGATGTTACAACTTAAATTCTACGGCCCATATAAATATATCTTACTAACATACATATTATAATACATAAAACGATATGCTAACACGTAAAGACTGCGACTGCAGATTAATCTTTTTTAAATTCTAGAGTATTATATACAGTAGGTTTACTGCATACCATTGTTCTTTTGGTAAGCAATATACATTTTTTACCAGTCCGCTTTTGCAATTCGCAATTTGACTTGATAACACAGTCTAATCAATATTTAGACGCGCTATTATTACAGATTACTGCCACCTAAAGGTCTTTGTGTAGCAAAACGATGATTAAAGGGTACTTAGCTTAGTCTACCTATGATCAGCGATGTTAAGGTTTTTCTCCATTGCATGTCGCATGCTTTATGCTAATATGATATTAATATCTACTTTTTGCTTGTTATTATGCATAATGCCTTTGTTTTATGGGAATACAGTTATTAAAGTGTTTATAATGAGTAATTTTGTTTTCTTGCTGTAAAATCTTAAGTCGATAGAGCTTATTTGTAAAGCATGTTTAGTTTTTGTGGAGACTACAGTCATGTACCTCCGTGACGACCTCCGTGGTGCAGTGGGCGAATAGCCGGCTGAGACGCAGGAGGTAGCGGGTTCGATTCCCGCCGCGGAACAAATGTTTGCATGATCTACAGATATTTGTTCCGGGCCTGGTTGTTTCTCTATATATTATAAGTATGTATTTACAAAAAAAATTGTTTATAAGTATTCTATCAGTTATCTGGTTCCCATAAACTAAGCAGAGCTTGTACGCTCTGCTTAGTTTGGGGCTAGATAGCGCTGTGTGAAATGTCCAGCAATATTTATTTATTTATGTACGCTAAGTCTTAATTAGACGACTTTTAACATTTTCCCTGGTCATTTTCTTTTTTATTTTGAAACGAAAAGCTTTTTTTACAACTACTTTACCTATTAAATAGGCAAAGGCTTCGGCTTAAGCCGTAACCTCATCAAACAAGATCACAAATTGGAAGTCATTAAACTCATACTTTTCCAACAAAATCCTATGAAAGGTTCGTTTTGATGCAAAATCCTTGCATACTAATCATGTAACAATAATGAGTGAGTAACAAATGCACACGAACTTAGTTCTCACCTTTCTTGGCATGCCCTTGCTTGTTCATAACGGCTCGTAAAAGAGCCAAGGTCGTCGTACTGCTGGGATTGCGGATTTGGACAACGGGCCACGGTCCGAAAACTATTAGCTCGAGAGCTAAAGGGGATATCCTCATACTTTATAGACCATCTAATTTGAAAGCTGAAATTCGCAACGGAATTGAACATAGATTTTTACCCGTTATAACACTAGTGGTTCGCCCTAAACTGAGATCTCACGAGTCTCCCATAAAAACAAAAACAAAAATTATTTGCAATCTTTGACTATCAAAATAGTGCCACGAAATGCATACCTAACCAACTAACTTGACCTTAATTTAATTCAAATTACAGGTAACGGGAGTTCATGTTAATTGGGTACACTTTTTTAGGGTAGAAATTGCAGGTATTCTGGATTTCAGACTTTTCCCTATATTTGTGTCACTAAAACTACACACATACCAAATTTAAAAATGTGGGGTCACTGGTGTACTCTGTGAATTGAGCTAATAACTAAAAACTATAAAGTTTAAAGTAATAATAAAAACGGGGTTCGAAGTCTACTGATGAAGACCTTTCATTAGACGTGCCACTTGACCGGATAGTCCCATTTTGTTTATTTTTTACCCCTCTTGAACCAAAATATCTAAACAACCCCCCCCACATTTTTAGCTTATTTAGTCACACCAGGATTGTGCCATCATTACCTATCTATATACCAACTTTCACGATGATCGGATCAACGCTTTTCGGATGATAGGAAAGTTATCCTCAGACAAACAAACATACGTACATCCATACATACAACGCCGATTTGCCCAAGTGGATTTGGAGATCTCGCTTCGCTCGATAAATTAAAAACTCTCAAATACGCTGCACCCACCCCGCTTCAATTCTTTCCGGTCTTGTCGTCACTTCATAATGCTGAGTTGATCTGAAAAGCTGTGGTTAACTCTGATTGGACCCTATTTTTCAATCCAAAAATTGTTTTCGACCAGTTGGACAGGATGTAGATTCATGGCACATTTCTAAATTAAAATAAATAAATATTGCTGGACATTTCACACAGCGCTATCTAGCCCCAAACTAAGCAGAGCTTGTACTATGGGAACCAGATAACTGATAGAATACTTATATACTTTTTTTTGTAAATACATACTTATAATATATAGAAAAACACCCAGACACGGAACAAATATCTGTAGATCATTCAAACATTTGTTCCGCGGCGGGAATCGAACCCGCCACCTCCTGCGTCTCAGCCGGCTATACGCCCACTGCGCCACGGAGGCAGTCAAACTACGTTAATAATTTTAATTATATAGTCAAGTAGCGTTACAGATTTATCAACAGTGTGAAAACAATAATACTGTGTATAATTTAGCTTAGCCTCTGATAAGACTGGAATGCAACTATCGTCTACCACTGCCCGCTACCACCTACAACCCCGCACAGTATACTAATGTGATCACAATGAATTTCATCTGAAACCCAGTTACAGATGGAATTTTGGCTATGGTGGATGCCTATGGTGACATGAAATATGGTATAAAAACTAAACCACCGGTTCTCGTTCTATAACGAATAAAATGCAAACGAGTGGGACGTACACGGATCCTGTCGGGACCGGCCGACGCGACGGATCCTCTGGCGCCTTTTTCACATTTTTCTTTTTTTTACCAATGGCGAATTTATGGCATCCTCGCAGTTGCCATAAGCTGCCAGTATTACGCGAGCCGGGCACATTTTATTATTTTAATTCGGACTGGCTGGTCGAATAACAGAATTTTGATCTGGAATGTTCCGCTTTTAGTTTGGTGGTTTTAAATTGCATATTTGGCGCGGCTATAAAGTTGGTTGAAGTTTGTTTATGCTCCGGCGTGCACTTATTTTGAGAAGTAGCTTTTAAAAATGCTCCATATCTTTATTTCTGGCATAACACTTATATCAACATTTTGGTTCCTGTCAAGGGTAAAGATTCCACGGTCAAGAGTATTTTCAATGACATATTTTTTAGGCAATATTTTTATAAAAAACAAATTTATTTTACGATTCATATTGAACATCATTATTTTCGTACAAATTTGGTGACTTCTATGATAAAAGCAGATATAATGTTGTTGATGGGAAAATTAAGTCAATCCTTAATAGGACTTTGGACCGAAACTTTCTAACCATGAAGTCTTAGTAAACAGGAAGAGGCAAGATGGCGCAACCAATCGCTAGTGAGCGTGAATGAGCCAAATAATCTAAAATAGATGCCATCTCTAGATATTGACATTACGTAAGATGCAAGTGCTGAAAGCTAGTACAGGTGTTACAAGTCTGTGCAAACACCTATAAACTCACCACTATTTCGTTTACTATTATTTAGATACGAGGCATGCCTTTTAAGTTCTGTCGTTTCCATATTTTCCGGCAATTTTGAATTTGGAACTGTTCTATATTCGAATGTGTTTACATTTTGAATCTCAAAACAGTTGAAAGTATTAGGATTAATGCTATTGTTTAGTCACAGTTTCGATTTGAATCTGTCAGGTCACGTACGAAAATGAATCTTTCTAAGGAAAATGTTCGTGCAATAATTTTCTACAACTTTAGAAGAGGCCTGACACGGCTTCAGTGTTTAGAAGAGCTAACATCTGTGTTCAGTGATGTAGCCCCATGTCTGCGGACTGTCGAACGCTGGTATTTAGAATTCCAGCGTGGACATACTAGTGTTAGTGACAGATTTCGCGAAGGACGCCCAAAATCCGCCTTCACTGAAGATAACATCATTGCTGTGAGACAACTAATTCTCGAAGATCGTCATGTGACGTATCGAGAGATAGAGGCTCTATTAGGCATCTCAGGGACAACCATTCAGAAGATCTTGCATGAAGCGCTTGGTGTGAGAAAGCTAGTTTGCCGTTGGATACCGCATCTGCTTTCCGACGATCACAAGGCGGCCCGCGTCAGATGGTGTAAGAAAACTCTGCAAAGGTTCAACCGAGGGGAGTCAAATCACGTCTACGACATCATAAGTGGTGACGAATCTTGGATCTATGCCTACGATCCTGATACCAAACAACAATCTACAATCTGGGTCTTTCAAGACGAGCCAAAGCCGACTAAAGTTGTTCGTTCTCGAAGCACTTCAAAGAAGATGGTGGCCACGTTCGTTGGAAAAACCGGCCATGTTGCGACTATTGCACTTGAAGATCGTAGAACGGTTAACGCAGAGTGGTATACTACAGTTTGTTTACCACAAGTCATCGCCGAACTTCGAAAATCTAACTCAAAGCGACGCATCATCCTGCACCACGACAACGCAAGCTCACACAGCGCTCGTCAAACGATTGAGTATTTGAAGCAGGAAAAAGTAGAAATTCTTGACCATCCTCCATACAGTCCTGACCTAAGCCCTAACGATTTCTTTACATTTCCTAAAATTAAGAAAAGTCTTCGTGGTCAAAGGTTCCAGTCCGGTGAAGAAGCAGTCGACGCTTTCAAGACAGCCATTTTGAACACCCCACTTTAGAGTGGAATAAATGTTATAATAACTGGTTTGAGCGAATGGAAAAGTGTTTTAAGCTACGTTGTGAATACTTTGAAAAACAATAAAAAGTACTATAAGGTTCTAGATGTGTTTTTTTCTTCAAACGACAAAACTTAAAAGGCATGCCTCGTACAAGCTGAAAATATAAAAAGATAATTTAATGTGACGATATCTAATCCCACTGGATTACAACTGGTAGTACCATAATATCTCTTTTCCAGATCTCTTAACATATCTCTGCTTACCAAATAAGCAAACCATATGATTTATCATCATCATTAGCTCATACTGAATATATACCTCCTTCGCTTCTGTCACTGCCCTCTTTCTTGAGTTTCTGTGATCTAGGTGATATCTATGAAACAATGTCGTCTATCCAACGAGCTGGCGGTCGAACAGACTGTCTATAGCCAGTTCTTGACAGCAATTCCGTCAAGGCTTTGCTCCACCTCGTCTAGCCAGGTGTCCTGCCCAAATCCATATTTTTGTATACTTCCTGGAGATTGAACAAGCGAATGGACCACCTGTTGTTAAGTGATAAACATTGCTTAACCTATTTTGGTCTCCATCGCACTGATCCCAACAATAATGTTAGGCCACAATACATTTAAATACTCTTTGAACTTTAAAGTGTCAATATAAAGCTACGTTTGAGCTTTTGTAACCTTAATCCACTAAGAATCTGGATTGAAATTGTACTATCATGCTATGCACCTTTAAAGAAGTATAAATAGCATTAATCGACTCCGTAGTTCGCAATTCAAGTATCGCTAGCGCACTACTACAAGCTATTCCAGTTCGCGCGGACGTAACTCCTATAGAAAGTGGTATAAACCGAAGGGAAAGGGTTTATATCGCAAACATCCGTCGCTGGTATAATTTAATTGGCTACCTGTCCGTAGGTGCATTTACCTCACTGCCCGTTCAACCTTCACGGTATGTGATTCTTGAAAAATACCTACATACTTTGACACGCAAACTTGAGGCTAAGATGGGGGAAAATGTTAGGAGTGCTACTTCTTTTGAGAGGTTATCAAGTATTTTTACCAAAATACTTTAATTGGCACATCTCTGTGGGTTATTTAATTATTACATAATTGTTTATATATATTTATAAGTATATACATATATTATTTTAGTAACAAAAGTACTTGTTCTGTCAGTTATTATTTGATTTACGCCGCCGCCGTCCTCATTTGTTGACACAGATCTTGTCCATTCAAAGGTTGCCTGGAAAAGATCGCTTTTAGCGATAAGGCCACCGTTGTGCCTTTGTTTTAATTGTGTATTCTCTTTTGTTTGTTTTATTGTTAATGGTGTGCAATAAAGAAATTATATCTAATCTCTGTAACCCCTGTTTTCTAAGATCTTTAGGACAGACCTTTTGAATTTGAATGGTGAGCTAACCCCTGTTTTCTAAGATCTTTAGGACAGACCTTTTGAATTTGAATGGTGAGCCTTTTATTTGATTGAAGTGAAGCACTTTGTTCTGATTATCATTACCACCATCTAAGATCACCTTTTAAATAAGCTACAATAATTATTTCATAGGTTGTTTCAAAGTAGACCAACATAAGCATTGGATCTTCGATGACTGTCATCTCAGGCGAGATTGTAACGCGAGCCTATTATAGTTTAAAAAAGCATTTCTAGCATGCTTAGCCTGGGTTGCATAACCTATGCATCCCTAAACGTAATGAGCGACTAAGCATTTAATCAAAATTTGACGTATTTGTATAATTTGACAACTCTCTTAAACATAAATACTATTAGGCTTCGTTGCGCAAGTCGCCCTGAGTAATTACCACGTGAAATTCATTTTAAGTATCAAGGTGACTTACCTATATTTTTTACCTGTCAGTCATATTCAAGATTTTTGTTACCATTTCTATAAAAATATTCAAATACTTACTATTCAAACCATGTGTAGTTAATGTGTGATTTGAATAGTAAAATAATATTTTAATGATTATAAAATATAATGTTTTTTCCTTAACCTTGTGCGAATTTGTTGATGTTTGTGCATCTTCGGAATTAAGCTCATTAAACATTTTAATAATAGGTAATTCAATAACTAGTATCTTAATTTACATAATAATGTAAGCCAAGGATTTGGACTTACCGTATTGTTGGCAAAATAAATGTTTTAACAACTGTAAGGTCGGGAAGTTTGCCTTCACATGTTTGTCTACAGTACCTTAGAAAGCTTAAGTACCGTATGGAAAACTCCATCCCGTTATACGTACCAGGAAATCCTCATTATCCTCTGATCGTGAGTAAATACTCTACAGGTCTTCAAGAATATTTGTTCAGTCTGCGGACACAATGAGGCTTGATCATTACTTAACGCCAATTCTGCACACTTGGAATCAGAATAATAAAATACAAGAGTGTTCGTGGATATACCACATCCTGAATGGCTCACGAATGAAGCCGCAAGAAAAGTTAGTAATAAATAAAACCCCTGACCTTTATATCCGACAATACTTCAGTAAATCCTCGTATTAGAACCTTATCAATATCATATTCAAACGTTTACCATTTGGAGTCACGTTCACCGTATGGAAACATGATCACGATGATCCGACCTTGCGACCTCGGTTATGGTCACGTGAGTAACTGGGCTACTTGTAACTGTACCATCATCGTGTCAGATTGTCACTGAATCATCAGGGTCCACGTGTTGAGGGGGCGGCGCTTTGTCAAACTTGATGAGGCTGTGATGGTCAGTTTCGTCATCTTAGGCCTGCGGGTACGGATGATGCGTTGAGCCATATAGCGTCAGGGCCTATTAGTCATTTACTTGGTTTATTGTATTCTAAAACAAAACCTTTAAAGGTAATGGCAATGTGGTTTACGTGGAGCTTACTTTCTGAGATTCAGATCAAACGTAGTTTACAAACTCGTGATAAAAATACACCATGCAGATATTGCAACTATACAAGACAAAGCAGAGTTTTCATTGTAATCCCAGCATCCGCTTTCCGTATCACAGGTGTAATATTTCACAATAAAATCAACGACATTGACACTGATGAACTATTACACGAGAAAATTAAATGTTAATATTATAATGTACGTCAATCATGCCGGCTGGCGACTCGCCGGTGCCGGTGTTATGGTAATCGGGCCGCCAGAACCAAAGCACGCGGTCATCTCCGCATTCCACGCGAGGACGCCGAATACCACGGAATTCCCGCCCGAAACACGCAAACAAACGAAACCAGTTATAACAACCTTCGGACAGTGGAAGATGACACGATACACTGTCGCCACGCGAGGAATAAACATACCTTAGTTTACACCGCAACCTAATCTACGCCTTATTGATTCTATATTTTAATTCCGTTATCGCGTAATTGGGACTGTGGCGCCAATCGACATAAAAAACGGAATCTCGACCGCGAATGTATGTTACCATTTTGGTAAAAATACATTATATTGTGGTCGTCTTGTATGTGATTAATGTCGACCGACTATAAATAAGTCGTAATAAATGTTATGGTAGGTATAATTTTGGCGACTACTGAATTAGCATAACGGAAAAACAAAGAAAAAAAGCATGTTCATGAAAATTAAAAGAACTGCAGGGTACAGTCCCCTTAGTACGGGGACAAATACCTATTAATTTATTTGGTGCATTTAAAATAATATCTAAATTTGGTAAAGACTGGTTTAGCTC
The DNA here is from genome assembly GCA_963924445.1 of Philereme transversata. NCBI lineage: Eukaryota > Metazoa > Arthropoda > Insecta > Lepidoptera > Geometridae > Philereme > Philereme transversata. Next base: position 24,958,175 of record OZ004344.1, on the reverse strand, counting down.
GCTCAAATAAATAGACTCCTACGCAGCTATTAAATGTGCACAATCCGAAAAGTATAAAATTGCTTTGACTTATGACATTCCGAAACTGGAGTTTTTGGGTCAGCGAATAGATTAACGTATTAATTTAATATCGCAGAAATAACACTCCTTTCATTAATATTAAAATAAACTAACTAATGTATATTTATATAAGTTTTAATGAAGTTTTGTTTTCTTATTAAGTTAATGAGGAACTATTGCGTCTAGATTTTAAATGCCGGTAAAAGGCAAAAGTAATCGGTACCTCTTTCGGTATCAGACCCTTTAACGAAGTAGAGAAGTTTACGCTTAATTCATCAATCACAATACAAAAATGTTCCTTTATTTTAAAATAAAATGCTACCTGCATTTACATTCAGGAAAAATTGTGTTTTTGTGGTCAGCCGGACACCGGACTCGCAAAAAGTATTTACCATTTTCCTTATTTGTACCAATTAATTAATTCATACCGCTTCATTTTACGGTATTTAAGAAAAAAAAAACAATATCTCGACTAAAACTTCTTATTAAGGTTCGTGTTCTAATGTTAACTCTTAGTTTAAATGCACAGTAAGTGTTCGGATAACACTATAAAAATAAAATACTATTAAATGCCTCAAGATATCTAGTCGATTAGAGATGATTATAAACAAATTGGTCCTTTGTGTCAATGGCTGTACGGTGTTTTATTGGATCAATAGAGGGTCACCTGGTTACGCCTCTGTTGCCTGGTTCAATCAAGTCCCCTTGTGTACAGGTGGTAGGACAGGGAAGACATGGGAGCAGGTTAGTCATTGTTTCTGATGTGGCCCGCAGTTACATTTGATTGGCCAATAGACTGGTTAGAATGATTATAAAGGAAACCTTGCAAGTGCAAGGAAAGCAGAAAAAAAGAAACGAGCTATTTCTAGATAAATGAAACCTTAACCTAAGCTCTCCACTCCATTCCCGCAGCGAGAGCCATACAAGCGTTATCTGTGGATTAGAGGCGTATAATATGATTTACTTATTTCCTATCTGATTTTCAACCACGAGAGTTTTCACATGGGAATATTGCATACAATGGGGCAACCTCGGCACTGACAATGAACACCCGACCACTTTCCACTTTCCCGTCGGTTCCCACATCTTGCTAGAACATATTGATCTAATTGCGGATTTTAGCTTTTATGATATCTCATATTCAATTTTATGAGCGTTTGGTTATCGCTATCTGCTTGACAAAAAAAAACATCCTCTTCCTATTGGGCATATTAAAATATAAAGTTGACTTATCCAGACATTATGAAACTGGCCTAGTAGCAAATAAGTCACGAGTTATCTGTAAGAGTAAAGAAGTAAAAATACTACTAGAAATAGCTGAGTTATTGAATATAATCGTTATAGGTAATCGTAAAAAGGAAGTTGCGAGATTATCCAGACCAAAGGCTTGTATTTTTTACAAGTTTTTTATTAACTTGCAATGTTTATCCAGGTGGAATCTTGCAACTGAATTTTAAACCCGTTCCCATGAACCGATTGAGCTGAAATTTGAAATACATATGTATGTAACTTCGGTGACAAAGCAATAATATGGTACTATGGAGGTGGTCTCATGATGGAGATGGACGGCTACTAGTGTTTGGGCTCATTTGAATCGGCTTGCGGTTCCAATTGTGTATTTTATAAAAGCTTGTTTTGAAAAAGTGATTTTTCAACAAAAAACTTATTCTGTTCTCCCTGATTTTATGTTGCACTCACCAACGCCTACCAATGTCACAGCACTTGTGATACTGCATAACTAATTGATACTTGGCCGAGAAAATGATAACAATGAAAGAATAATCAACAAATGTAAAGCAATCACAACTAAATAAGACATTGTTAAGATAATATATTAAATGAAATAAAGGTAGAGATATAAATGTCTAGCTATTTTATCAAGTACTGCCCACGCTTAAAATTTTGAACGTTATAAAATAATGTATATTTTTCTAGAAGTCTAGATAATAAAGAATTAAAAGATCGCGAACAGGTATATTTTATAACCAATTATATGTGAATTGTAGACGTCCGGTACAATTTCGTTAATGGATTTCTATTCCAGTTTTTATAGCTTATTTATATTTGTATAACATATCGTATTATAAAAACTTTAATCATTATTAATTTGCAAAATGTTAACTAATGGTCTACATGTAAGCTTTGCAACAACAAACAATTTCGGTAGGTACAAACTTTTTACCTATACAGCCTACAGTTAAGATGGATGGATGTTTATTTCTCTTATACGGTGTAACTACAGAAAGAATTAGGGATTGTTTTTTTTTAAAGGTTTTAATCCATCATAAATGTTTATAGCTAAACACAGTTTAGTGCAACAATATCATAATTTATATTAAAACTAGCTGTTTCCCGCGACTTCGCACGCGTTACACTACTAAATGTATAGGTAACCTAGAAATAAAGCTAAACTCGCTGTCACAACTTGACTTGACACACCATTTTTATTCCATACTTTATGTGATAAAAAGTAGCTTAAGTGTTAATCCAGGTTATAATCTAAGTACATACTAAGTTTCATCGAAATCGGTTCAGCCGTTACGACGTGATTGAGTAACAAACAAATAAATAAACAAACAAACATTCAAACTTTCGCACTTATAACATAACTTCAGTGTGATAACTCGGCAGGCTTATAGCACCTTAATAAGTATTTTGATAAAACTACTAATTATGTTTTAGTTAAACATTGAGTTAGACTGTATTTTATTAATTTGATGTAGCAAACGTAGTTTTATTAGATATTTAATAAAAAGTTGTATAGCGCGCATTTTTAGTATCAAATAGAAATAAATTTGGGTGAAACGTGGAATAGATATACTTAGAAACGATTTTTTATATGCGATCGAAGGGTGGACATATAACTAAACAAGCGCTTTCGGCAGTGGCTTCGCACGTGTTGTCAATAAATGTAGCCTTTGACTCAATCCAGCCAATCTATCTATATACCAAACCTGAAAACGTAACAAACAGAGAGACAGGGTTACTTTCTCAGAAGACTACAATCCGGGCCTCTTTAAGGTAAGTGTAAATAGGTGTCTCCTAGATCTTCGTGCTTCAACTTAGACCACATGAGCGGTTATCATCAGGTGAGATTGTGGTCAAAAGAAGATCTATTCTCTTGATCGATCTCCTTGGAAAAAAAAACTTTGGAATTTATAATATTAATGTTCTCATTTATATTCTAAATGCAAGTTCCGCAACAGGAACTTCATTGACCTTGACAGATTAGTTTATCTGCTCTTTTTAGAATTTAGATCCTAGTAGGTAGAAGATTTTGCAGTTTTTAATTATCACATTCCTTCGAACATCTGCCTGATGTTATTTATTACGCATAATAAAATTCATCTACATATATCTTATGTATCTAATATGTAACGAAGAGGCGTAATTATTCTATGTCTATTATCAGGTTATCATTATCATTAAACGTTGCTTTTGATTGATTGTGTGAATGCTTAATTTATGACTTGAAATATGTACCTATTTAAAACTTTAAAAGTGAAAAAATGTATCCGCATGGCATAGTTTACGTAGCTTGTATTTTTTAATAGAATTTAAATAAATAATAATAATAAATATTGCTGGACATGCCACACAGCGCTATCTAGCCCCAAACTAAGCAAAGCTCGTACTATGGGAACCATAACTGATGGAATACTTATATACTTTTTTTTGTAAATACATACTTATCATATATAGAAAAACATCCAGACCCGAAACAAATAGCTGTGGATCATACAAAAATTTGTTCCGCAGCGGGAATCGAACCCGCTACCTCCTGCGTCTCAGCCGGCTATTCGCGCATCTTGCCACGGAGGAAGTCGTTAAATTATTTTCGTTAATTTAAATACATAGTTTGGTTTTCTTAACGTATAAAAATGTTTTTATGCTGCCTAGAAACAAAGGTAGAGATTTATGTATCTAGTTTATGCCTGGGTTATGTATTCTGCATTTACGTTCTTTATTATTATAATGTTATTTCAATTTGACTAACAAAACCCCTTCGTAATAGTGAAGTATAAAAAAAAGTTATTTCAATTTCACTCTTGCTTTCCAATTTCCATCGCCATTCTCAGGCAAATTACAATGCGATAAGTAAAATCAAAGCAGTACTTCCCCAGCCACTTTTTGCTCACCGTACATGTAAGGCTGTTTTCCTAATCATTTTCTTTATATCAAGTGGAAAAATACATAATTTTTCCACTTTGCAGTGGACCAGTTACAGTTCGCCTCATTTCATCACGTAATCGTGCAGTCCATGGCGGCAACTGTATATTTTCCTCACTATGAAGTACAAGTCTATACCGATACTGTGTAATTTAGAATCGCAGGTTTTCTTATAACACTTGTATTTTTGCAATCATTGTGAAAGATACCGGTTATAGGAATATAGTAGTTTATTTATTATTAACGTTTGACTGATTTTCTATTTCTCTGTAGTCATTTAAAACTTTTTTAAAAGCTTTTCCTGGTAGGTATCTTTCTCTAGTAAATTTCTAATATCAGTAGAACTCTGCTGACCCTAATATTCTGAAATAATTCTAAAACTAATCTTGTGGTCTTACAACTTGAGGATGATAATAAGTTTTTCTTATTGTTGTTCCATTAAATACAATTGATGAGTTGAGTATAATTACTTAGTTTCCATCTCAAGTACAATATCAGCATGTCAGTGACATCATTACATTAAATGAGATGACTTAGGATTACGTTACATTATTGTAAGTTTTTTTGCTATCCTGATGTAGGGAATCCACGAATTAATGATTTGTCATGTTTCTTTGTGATACTTATAGGGTAGGTGTTTCTATTTTATTGAATACCTTTTTAAACCTGTGATGGTAGCCCATTTCTTTTTAATCTTAGGCATCTGCATCTTCCATGTTCCAGAGTAGGAGAGTTCAGTAGAAGAAATAATGTGTTCATTTTGATCTTGGAATTCAAACTAATAGGAGTTTTAAGTGGGAAAGAAATAAAGTAGACTAGACAGGTCTTAAGAGTAGTAGAGTTCCTTGTGAAAGGGCTCGCCTGGGGAAGTACTACCACCGTACATATTTCTGCCGTCAAGCAGCATTGCTGTTTTACTTAGAAAACTTTTGTGATTTATTTCAATTACTAGCTGACCCGCCAAACTTCGTACCGCCTTGACATGCATATGACGCGAGCTGCTAAGTTCGCCCCGGTATAATTGTCAATCGGCCATCAAGAGAAAATGAATTTTCTTCATAATTTACTTTTGCGTGAGTTTTTCCGATACTTTTAATAGTTATTATGCTATTCGGGGCGGAGACAATGACATCAAATCAAAAACCATGAAAATCGGTCCAGCCGTTCTCGAGTTATAAGTGTTCGAACAAACACGACTTTGTTTTATATATTAACATTAAGATTATAAATACGGATTTTATCACGTACCGTTTTATCAGTGTTTCGACCGACAATATTTCGGTTCAATCAGCTTTGCTGTGTTTCGATTTGAAATTGAAATTACAGGCACATGAGGCTTTACCACCTGTATGGCTCAAGTTGATGGGCACAGAGAAGTGCATCGTAATGCACGTATCTAAGGTGCGTGACTTACGAGACAATACTTTGTTATAGTGGTTACCACTTAACATCAGCCGGCCCATTAGCTTGCTCCATCTCCATGTCGTATAAAAACATGTCGTGGACCCCAATACAAATTGTAGCAGATTTTCAATGGTTGGGTATGTTTGTACAGAACCTACACACACATTTATTCGCAGTAATTAAACAACCGATTAAACTGTCGGCCGATCAAAAGTCTGTAGTCTGCGAGGAGCTTTCGTATATCTTCGATCCATCCCGCTAGTACAATCAACTGTTTTCCTGTTAGAATTTCCATTTGGGCACCATTAGTATGCTACGATAGTATGGCTATTATTAAATTAAAAGCACATTAGAGAAATCGAGGCCTGACTATACCTACTTTAATTGACCAACATTATGTTCGTAAATAAATGTGATATAATCGACAATACCTTAGAAAATTCGAGGTCATTGCCACATGCCTATTACAGTCATTGTTATTAGAACATGACACACGATATGTGAATGAACAAAAGAACTTGACTTGAAGTTCAAGTTATGTTTTACAGAGTGGCGAAATTGGGTTTCCTGGTATTTATTATCAAGATTTCTCATGGCGTACGATCCCTATCATTTTAATTTTTGTATATTTGTATATCGTAAATTAAATTATTAATCATTCAAGTTTGCTAAATTCAAACCTGCTGTTGTAAAATTCATAAGTAATTCATGCGATTTCTGTTCTATATCTTTAGTTACTAATTTTTAAAGATCTTTAGACATCTTGTCAATGATGGCAATAAAATAAATATTTAGAATTATCAACTTAGCAATAACATAAATATTTATATTTAGGTAGACATAATTATAACGTAAGTTATATATAGGCTTTCATTTTTTTAATCTTATACGCTTAAAAGGGCATTGAGTCGCTTGCGACTATATCAGCCCTGTTACATCTTGCAATTATATACTAACAACCAGACATCTAGGAATGCTATTCCAAACAATAAATTGATTTCTATACTATATTACTGTTTTGAATTGCACTAACAATTACCTGAATAGCTATCTCCATTTCTATAGCTATTCGGTAGTTAGTGTTGTCTGTACAAAAAGTAAGTCCATATACCTAGTAGCCAATTCTTGTTGTCTTATAAAACGACAGTGCTAATGCCGGGAGGAATAATTACAATCGTTTAAAATCTCAACCCAAATGACATTTTATCGATTGTAATGTCACGATACCGGATTTGTTACTGGCGCCATTCCTTTGCGGAACTAAACTGCTAACACTTTGAGCGACAAGTTATAACCCTCATATTGTTTCGCAGTACCTTCGTCAAACATATCTTGAGCTTTAATACAAGTTTGCGTATCCGAGGTTTTTTTCAACAGTGTATGAGAACGTGTTCTAATGAATATGTTCCCAAAAATAATGACCTTGACTCCCACTACATAGTGGTTAAGAATTCAACAAGTTGCGTCCATTCTTTATCAGCCGTCATCTCATCTTACCCAAAAGCAAAGATAAACTTTGATTGAACTCAAAAATATCAGTTCACCGAATTGTTTCCGGAAGTACTTACCAGATGTTAAGAAAGACAAAAGGTACCTTGACCCGGCCATACATGGCGCGGCACCTTCCTTCGCGCTTTTAGCTGATGTCATATAAAACGGATACATATTGATCGAGAGATAAACTGCCCTCAAGGTTTAAGTTGATATGGAAATTGCAGGTCTAAGCTTTATGAATGTAAATATAAACACTTAATCATAGAAATTAAGATTTTAAGTGTGTCGCTTTATATTTTTATTGACCATTTCTTCAACCGTGTTAATGGTTTTTATGTAATCACAGGAGGGTCTTTAATAGTTCCTGGAAAGAACCAGTTCAATTCAGGCGTACTAGCTAAAATTGTTTAGGAAGCAAGTATGAGTGGAGTGGTTAACTTTTCAGTCAGACTTTTATAGTCAAGACCTGAAAGCTTAATGTGACCTCCAAAATACGAAAGCGATATAAATGGCACCCTTCCACATCTTAACCCTGATATACTGCTTGATCTGTTAAGAATGACCAGGCATATTGTACCACCACTTGAATAAGCTTGAATAAGTTTAATCTTCTAGAAACAACTGGAAAAATGCTTGTGTCAAAGTCTTGAGTACACCCAAGACTTGTAGTAGAAGCAAGGCTCATAGCAAACACTCCTACTAGTTCAACTAGCATAACAGTCCTTTGCGAAATCTATCAAGGCTAGAAACATCAGGTCAAGTTCACGAGCATCGCTCGAGGGCATCCGTGTGCCACATTCACGACATGCTCTGTTGACCGCAGCATCTATTGACCGGGTCGGGCGGTGGCCGACATAGATGTGAGCTAGGTTCAATTGCCACTTTACCGCTTGGGTAATTGTCCCCCTACCGAAGAGTACGATCTTGAGGATTTTTAACCGGCTTCAAAAAAAGGAGAGGTTCTCAGTTCGTTGGAATATTTTTTTATGTGTAAGCATTCAGCGATAATTCTGTACCACGTTGTCTAATTTCAAAGGTACGGCACATGGGCGAATAATTCTTAAACACGTCAACAGATTTCGATGAGGATCTGAAGTGGGATATATTTGTGTTAAAAAAATACTTGTTATTATGATTACATAAAGCCCATAATGTCCTACTGCAGAGTAAATTCCTCCCTTCTTTCCTTCCACTTCGTTCTAGTCTGGGCGTGTGTTGTCTAGTCTTCCACATGACAGTCTAGTTCTTCTTAGCGCCTTCTAGCAGTAGATGTGTAGATACATAAAATTGGATTTTATGAACTTAATAGCTTTATAGGACATGCAAGTCCTTAGGAGATGTATCAATACAAACGAACTTTTCAGAAGAAACATGTATGTCACTAATTGCCTTATTTCCATATTTCATTTAAAATATTTCCATTCAACTTGCATACTTTTCCACTATCACTGCAAGAATTGCGCTCACAAAAGCGAGTAATCATTACGTATAATTCCGTAACATTGCAAATATGGACATTACCCAATAGCAGTACTGAATACCGAAACACATTAGATGCGCAAGAGTGGCTTTAGCTCCGTGAACTTGACCGGTCGGATGCGCAGACGCAGTCAGCCAGCCTTCTCTAAACTTGGACCGCGATTCCGCACTACGGACGATTCACATAGGAAGCAGGTTAGTGCTGTTTACCAGCAAGGACCAGGAAAGTGCTTTTTCAAATAGTTACTACTTAAAAAAACTAACACGGTACTCGGATACTCGTAGCACACACATGTTTATTATAGGAAATCAACAGCATTATAACAATTATTGTCACACAAACAGAAAAGTTTGAACAAAATATTTATAGCTTCATGAATGAATGAATTTTTTTATTATATCTTACAAGCTAGCCACAGCAACAATAAAAAAGATTAAAAATAAAACAAATTAAAGTAAGAACAATGGGCGGTCTTATCGCTAAACAAAGCGATATCTTCCAGACAACCTTTGGATGAAGAAAATCATTGCCTTATGGAAGATTGGCCAAGGTGTAAAAAATAATACACTTAATATACATGATTGAATGATGATATATGATTGCTTATCATGTTACTTCTTACGTATGTGTGAATATCTAGAGAACTTATGAAGCATAAAGATACGCTTATACAATTGAATTTAAAATACTGAATAACCGTACCTATAGATCATCGCTTTTGAAACTATCATGGTTATGAACACTATTTGTAGATACAAAAAACGATAACTGACTGCGTCGAAATATCGGGATACTCAAAAACTCACAAATCATGGTAAATATCCCGTTTTAGTACAAATAGAGATTATCACTAATAACGATGAGCCGATCTTGATAGAACTCTGAAAGTAGTAATGGATTGGTAATGGGTGATAAAATTCCCGTTCCATATCATTCTTTAGGTAAAACCAGTCCCCCCAAGATTGTCTGGAAGTTATCGCTCATAGCGACCGCCAACTGGTACTTCGAGATTATAATTAAGTATTTATTTTAATTTAATCATGTGGTGTACAATACAGTGGTTTTTATTCTATGAATTTGTACCGGTAAATGCCGCAGGCGCCGTCGGTAGTGGAAAGCTGCAGCCAGCTTTCTTTGTGGGTGTGACCTGTGATTTTGAAATGGCATCGTCTGGTCACTGCCGAGCGGTTAATGATCTTGATCTTTACGACCCCTTACCTTACATGGTGCTATTATTTTAATCTGCTGTTGTATAACATGGACGTAACTGTATTTTCAACGATTTTGGATTTAATTGAGGAGTGGAATTTTTGTAGCATGCGTATAATTGATAAAATGTTGTTTATGATATTTTAACGGATTTCATTATGTTTTTGCTAAATTCTAGCATTTAAGTTCCTTAACTAAAGTATTTATTGCAAACTAACATCAATTTTAAAATACAAATAATATGTTTTTTCGAATAAATCGTTGCTATTTTCGTATATGTTCTGTTAGTTTTGGTCTATATTAATGAAACATAGTGTAGCTTGATTAGTTTTAAACAGAACAGAACAGGTTAAGCGATGTTCCATGCGGCTACTACTTAGATGGAAGGCCGCAAGTGGCATATTCAAATGAGCGCTTTCGTAGGTATTTCGGAGGGCACTTAAGATGTTGGTCCTGCCTAGTAAAGTCAACACACCATGTCGTAGGCTTTTGGGCGGCCCTAGAAACTTTGGTCCCAGAGTTACTGTTAGGCACTAATTCATATAATAATAATAGTAATTCTGTATTATGTACAAAGCCATCTCGCCATCTAACCCCAAACTAAACAAAGCTTGTACAATGGGAACCAGATAACTGATAGAATACATATACTTTTTGCTGTAAATACATACTTATAATATATAGAGTAACAATCAGACCCAGAACAAATATCTGTAATGCAAACATTTGTTCCGCGATGGGAATCGAACCCGCAGCCTCCTGCGTCTCAGACGACTATTCGCCCACTGCGCCAAGGAGGTCGTCTTTATGCTTTTTTTATTTAGGTACTCATACGGTCTTCTTACTACATGAGTCAGATGTACCTATCGCTAAACTACCTTGTGCATCATTAAAAAGATTGATATCTGGGTAATGGTGATGTTGATGATATGTAGCAGCATTTAATTTGCCTGTAAATGTGCCGAGACACGTGACATAAGACAAATTGCGGACGAACTTTGAAATATAACAAGCACACCAGGAAATGGTTTGAATGTTTGTAATCGTCTTCAAATTGGATTAAATGGTTCAAGACATCTGAGCGATTTATGTTCTGAGCTGAGTTCAGATAAACGTAAATTTATCGCTATATGTAAATACTACCTGCCGCACGCGGCTTCGCACACCTCATTTCCACCCCACAGGAAATGATTTATGAATGCGATGAAAAGTAGCCTATGTCCTGTTCCAGGTCATCATCATCCTATGTTCCGAATTTCAGCCAAATCAGTTTAGTCGTTTTGGCGGTGAAGATGTATTAGTATGTTTAACTCACAGACTGTACCAGCATAAAAGCTCTATTAGTGCGTTTTAAAAAGCATAACTTGAACTTGCCAATACTACGGGGAAATCTGCGAGCCTATACATGTTACCTCTTGTCGTAAGAGCCCTACGCTTCTTCTCAACTTCTAGAACACTTCTAAAATATTTAAACTTATGTACCAATTTATATTGTTGCAGTTTATTGATAAGTCTGTTACATTTTTAGGGTTAAACGAGAAGTATCAAGGCTGGGTTGGGCAGAGAGATTTTTCCTGTAGCCTTCTTCCTTAAACATGAATGGGTCAATTTATTTCAATGTACAGTTATATTTAAAAAGTTAAAAGATGTATATTGCCCTCGTAAATATCAATGGCTACGCTAAAGCTCGCTCAAAACAACAGCAATTGTTTATCACTCTTGTTATTTGATAACAAAATGACAACGGTTTCGTGTATTCGCAACCAAATTAGGATTCGAGCGTACTCGTCGTGGGCGTCGACAATGCCCATTAAACCACAGATAATGCAGAGATCATAAGACATTGTAAAGTTTGCGTCACAAACCACTCTACATCACTCCCCTAAGGTCACAACTACACCTTATACGGATTATAGAATGATGAAACATGAGAAATAGGGCAGAAATGCACTGGACTTACGTGACTGACTTGTAATTCTGAAGGTTCTACAGTCGTTGGCCTAAAAACAGAAAAATCGTGACATACGCGTTTGCAATGTTACGGTATTTCTGTTCGTTTCGTCTTTATTTATTTGGCGTGTGCGTGGACTCGGAATGGACCGTTTTAGATAAACGGTTACAAAGCTATTGGATTTCTTAATTTTCCATGTTCAAGGTTTCGTTCGGTATTGGCGTTCAATTAATTACACTACTCGTTTTTGGTTTGTTACCAAAAATGTTAGTTGATTTGAATCTGGTTTGGAATGTAGCACAGTTTAAAACTAAACGCAGCTGATTTAAATCCAAACGAATTTGATACCAATCCCCTAGTTATGCGTAAAGTATTAGGCTAAGTTTCGTAATCTTTGTTTAGGGTATTATAGAAGCTTGGAACTAGCTATAAATCGATCAGGGCGGGCCACGATTGCGAAACTAATTCACAATATTTGTGTGAACGCTGCTTGAATTGGGCATGTCAATGCTCTATAATTCTAGTCACAAATGAATGAATTCTAACATAAAACTTAGAATTTACGATTAATTCTATTAGTAATTTAGGGGTCCAATTATCTTCAGGGCTTCGTTGACTGGCCAGAGGGTAGCCTCTGCAGGCGTAATAAAATGGATGTAAACCAAATCTAGTCATCACAGTCGCTACATTATACTTTACCGGTAAGTTTAATGAAATACACGACCAAATTGGCCAAATACCAAATGCACCGATGACCGCGTGACACCAAGAAGGTTATCCGTTATACTCTTTTCCATAAATGAATGCAGATAATATTGAATACTGTCAGGTCAGCAGTCAAGCGTACCATGTGCCAATTCGTCACATACCTCAAAACTGCCCATCCTTTCACCAATCTTCAGTTATTTATGTCTCCGAATTGAGTCCACCTGCGTTGATAAATCCTTGAGCAGTACTTGCTTATTCGGGACTGTTGGATTTGAGAAATCTGGCAACGATTCCGTTGAAATCTATTTATTCCAAATGTGTGCGCAAAATTTCGCGAAGATGTTTACTCGATCCTATAAATATGAGTTGACACAACTGTTATATCTATTTCTCAGTATCACACAATATTCTGCAATTAATCGCAAGAATTGTTTATGAATATTAATGGGGCCAAAGTAAACTGTGTAAATATGTACTTTGAATAATGAGTAAGTAGAAGATAACAATTTCTTCGACCATAGTCTACTTACGTTTGATATCAGAGGGAATTCGAAATAATGCTTGCATACCTTGCAATTCTAGGAGCGAACTTTACCGACTTAAGTAAAAGTCAGTACTTTATAGAGATATATGGAACAGATAAGGCGGAAATCCTGTAGCTACTAAAAGGATTGACTGACGCTGATAATATTTTGTACGGCAATTCAAATTATCGAGGAGCAATGACTCTGTGCATTAGCTTGTAATGTTGTCTGCCTGCCGAAGTAACAATTAAGGTATTTGGGTAGATAGGTAGATCTTCCTCTATTGACTCTTGTGTCTTCTTCAAAGATTGTCTAGATATCAATTTGTCTAAATTATGTTCTAAAATGATGTGTATGTAGGTGGTCTGCTAGCACTGCGTCTGTTCTCCTTAGGCAACCATTCCGTCAATGCCCTACTTCACTTGAATACTAATATAACTTGAAATTAGAATAAGCATTAACTCATAAATAGGAGCACAATTCGGCAAAGGTGCGGCTCTATTTATCCCAAACACAAACATGAATCATAGCTCTGGCTGTGCAAGGTTATGAAAGCCTGGCCTTTGTCTCGCTAGCGCCGCACCGACATGCTTGCAATTCTTGACTTTATTATTATTAAAATAATAAAAATAAAACAGTGATTAATGATTACTTCTTAGAACGGGGTAACCAGGAAAATCTTCAATGACACCAGGTCGTAAGGTCCGTAAGGCTTAACGAGGTGATCTTTTGAATGGTTGTGATTGTGTCGTATAAAATAAAAGGATTTCAGTTAAATGCTAAGATGTTATCGAAGTCATACCAATTTGGCTTCAATTCTATGAAAGAACATGCCTATTGTGCAATGGTCTTTTCGTATGTTTCAGATGTACGTAGCGAAATAAAATTTTAAATACTATTGTTCTTCATTCTCAGCCCGTATCTAGCCACTCCTGGGCATAGGCCTCTCTTTGTTAATGCCATTCTTCCTGATCCTGTGCCAGTCTGAACCACGTACGACCGACGGTTATTGATGTCGTCGACCCATTTCGCTGGCAGTTTTCACTATACGCAGACGGTGTCTTGCTGTCCTTTCCACTGAGCACCAACACGACCAATATTCGAAGCCACGGGCAATGTGTTAGTGGTCACATTCTGGTCAAAAAGGGAACCAACGAAATGAACAAGTAGAAACGCTGATTTTTTTTACTCCACTTGCGCCCCAATATTCGCTTGCTGATGACTTGGACTTTATGCTATATGTATGTATGCTTATGAAATTCGGTATTGGGAACTCGATCTAAGAGTGTGAGTCCAAGTATAGCTCGCTCCATGGCTCTCTGTGCTTATCTCGTGCACAGCCTTCTTGGCTAGACGTAGTGTCGACAGGTGGATTAAAGCACTAACAGAGTGGAGGTCGAGAACTGGGCACATAAATAGAGGCCTATATAGCGAATAATGGGGCTCCAATGGAGTAAAAAAATCAGCGCTTCTACTTGTTCATTTCGATGGTTCCCTTCTTGATCAGAATGTGGCCACTAACAGATTGTTCGTGGCCTCGAATATTGGTCGTGTTGGTGCTCATTGGAAAGGACAGCAAGTAAGACATCGTCTGCGTATAGTGAAAACAGGACTACAACAACGTTCAGTTTACCGCACCCTGTCGACCTGTTTTGTTGCCTAAGATATACATTAATGTAATTTTATCATCAGAACATTGGGCCATACTTAGCGTGTGCAGACTATATCTACATTCAAGTCAAGTGTACAAAAACGTGCCGCGTACTGTATAAGAAAAAGAAATAACATGCCCCCATTAATCGTCTGTTACTTTGCTCTGATGATATGACGGAAAGTTAATAGGTTTTTTGCCGCGCTGTACAGATCGTTTCTTGTTTTGTTTGTTTTTTTATCACGGATCAAAGGAATCCTATAATAATGTTAATGTTGTTTTGATTCTGAACTGAGACTAATGAACCTATACAAGGTGATCTAGAATAATGTGAGTCATCCCGAAAGTGGGTTATACTACTCTACACATGATCATCCACATCCGAATATCCCCTACTGATGGGTGACCTATTTTAGTTAGTGCAATCCATCCATCACTATCGTGCGCTAGTCTTCATCAATTATCAATTGACTACAGAAAATTATGTGGACGATACTTGTTGGACAACGAATTTTTTTTTGACGTTTGAAATGAGCCTTCGACGAAACTTAATTGGTAAAATCTACCCTTTTTCGGTAAATTCTATGCGATTGTACATAATCCAAAGAGTTATTTTGTAATGTCATGGACACTTGAAGGGTTGAATGGACTTGGTTTGCACAACAGTAGGCCAAGGCAAGTCCGGAAAAGTATACTTAATTCGAGTTTATTTATAAAACTTCTTTTTTCTCGATAGCAGAATCTCTTCTCTGGATGTTCTGGTACATCTTGTATAGTGCTACAGATACACTAACGTTGTCACGTTTTATTTAATCGACCGCTCCATTAGTTTGATTAGTATCGATTAAGTAAAATCGATGTGCTATTTAGAATAATTGATTTGGATTGGTAGTGCACTTAAATAGCATTTATTTTTCTTGTGCAGGGACAAATTTTATTGCTGCCAATTAATTGAGATGTTTGATAAAATATTGATTGGAATTTATATAAGGTTATGGCATTTTTTTTTTGTAAATTTGTATTTAGCTGGTGGCCGCGTTTAATAGGCCGTCCGAAGACCTTCGATATGGCATCTTAAGTTGCCCTCCGAAGCAAGAAAGCGCCGAGTTCATGCTACTTAGGACATTATCACACTGGCGATTTGCGAGCGTGTTTCCATTCAGAGAAGCGATTTGTGGACGTGTTTGCCGCGAGCTCACAGCGTGCTCTCTGCGACACTGGAACTCGGGCGCCGCATTCCCGTTCTATAGATATTCTCGCGCCCCGCCACATTTCAGTGAGTCGTATTGTAGGAACATCGCCGAGTTCACGTTGCAAACCCGTTGCGCACACGCACCGAGCACGTTGACTAATCGCCTCGCTGAAAACACTAGTGATCGTGCGGAGCATAATATTTTGATATTCTGAACAAACTATATCATAGGTTCTTCGGTTTCTTATTCTTTCTAAATCCTTTCTTAATGACTCATTAAGAAAAGTTAATAAAAGTGTCAACATTATGTGTAGTTTCAAATAATCGTACTAAAACATAAAACTATTTCTATTATACGCCTTGTTATGTGATGGTCTATGGGACATGGAGTAATCTTAAAATGTGGAAAATTTTAATTTCATTTGTAAACAGCATGCTTATTAGCGCTGTATGTAAAGCCTCGTTCACTTAATAAAACGCATGTTTTTAGTATAAAATAAATAAATATTGCTGGACATTTCACACACTCAAACTAAGCAGAGCTTGTACTATGGAAACCAAAGAACTTAAGATAAAGATAGAATATAGAGAAAAACATCCAGACCCGTAACAAATATCTGTATATCATCCAAACATTTGATCCGCAGCGGTAATCGAACCGCTACCTCCTGCGTCTCCGCGTGTACATTGCAAATTCTTATTACATCGTTATCATTGCGGCCATAGGCTGTCCACTACTAAACATAGGCCTCCCCTATAGATTTTCAGACAACCGACTTTGTGCGGCCTGCTCCCAGCAACCTTATAGATCGACTTTTCATATTCTTATTTAATATTATAAAAATGTTTGTTTGACTTGTTTCAGGTATGTCTTTGGCAATGATCATATGAACATTTATAGCTTTCTAAGCTGGAAAAGGTAAGATTCTAACATAAAAATAGTAGTAGGTTACAAAATAGTTTCATTTTAACCACCTTTGAATTAAACTATGTTCACCTAAATAGGTAAACATACTGGAATAAAAAACTTCTTTACAAAGGAAGAGTTTTGGCCGAAAAGTCGGTTGTTTCGTCGTTTTCTCAGGCGACTATACGATACAGTGCAAGTGCGTCACACGTCGCACACTTTACGTGTTGGCAAATAGTTTTATATATTATGATATTTAAGTTAGTCACTAATGTATAAATTTATATGGGCCTTACAATTAAGTTGTAACGTAGTGTAGATTTAATTGATAGAGCGAAGCGAGATCTCCAAATCAACTTGGGCAAATCGGCGTTGTATGTATGTATGTATGTATGTTTGTCCGAGGATAACTTTCGTAGCGTTTATCCGATCATCATGAAATTTGGTACATAGGTGGGTAGTGATGGCACAATTTTGGTGTGACTCAATGAGCTAAAAAATTTGGGGGGTAGTTGAGATATTGGGGTTCAAGAGGGGTAAAATAAAATTAAAATGAGACCATTAGGTCAAATGGGACGTCAAATGAAAGGTCTTCATTAGTAAATTTGAACCCCGTTTATACTTTTAGTTTAGTTTTTGTAGTTTTTGAGTTATTGACCATAATAAAAACAAAACTTTGACAAAATTCACAGGATACACCAGCGACCCCATCATGCGGAAATTTGGTATTCGTGTAGCTTTAGTGACACAAATATAGGCAAAAGTCTGAAATACAGAATAACTGCTATTTGTACCCCAAAAAAATATAACCATTTTACAAGAACCCCCGTTACTAATTTCAATGAAACTGTAGGTCAAGTAGGTTGGTTATTCATTTCGTGGCACCAATTTATTCGTCAAAATTTACAGCCGGCATGCACAAAGATCACTAAACGTATTTAGCGACTTAACATGTTTAAATTTGAAGTATTTGTATTATTTGACAACTCCTTAAATCATATTTAGTCACCAAATACGTTTAGGCATCGTTGTGCAAGTCGCCCTAAGAATAATATTTATTTTGGGAGATTCGCGAGATCTCAGTTCGGGGCGAACCACTAGTAATATTTGTTTTATAAAAAAAAATTTTTCACGCGCAAATAATTGAATTAACCCCTACCTCAATGAAACAAGACTTTATGTTTTAAGTTAATTAGTACACCTTAGACGACTTTGCGTCTGCGGCAGCTACTAATATAGAAATGAGACCTTATCATACCAGAATAATTAAATAAACCGTATTAGTCCCGCATTAGTCATTTGTTGTGAAATAGAATACGAAAAGGGAATACTAATGCTCTAGCATTAGTTGATTGAGACGTAATTGTGGGAAAATGTATAATATCAATCGATTCATTTGATTAGTACGGTGTATGTATAAATGTTATAAAATATTTTATCAATCAAGACAGTCAATCACTCACAGTCACAGCGAACTAAGCCGCGCTATATTTTTATAACGATTAATATAATAAATAATCATTAATACTAGTGGTTCGCCCCGAACTGAGATCTCGCGAGTCTACCATAAAAACAAAAAAATATTAGTCGTACTCTTTGACTATCAAAATAATGCCACGAAATAACTAACCAACTAACTGGACCTTCGGTTTCATTCAAATTATAGTTAACGGGAGTTCATGTAGACTGGTTACTCTTTTTTGGGGTAGAAATTGCTGTTATTCTGGATTTCAGACTTTTGCCTATATTTGTATCACTAAAGCTACACGCATACCAAATTTCAGCACTGTGGGGTCACTGGTGTACCCTGTGAATTTTGTCAAAGTTCAGTTTTTATTATGGCTAATAACTTGAAAACTCCAAGGTTTAAACTATAAATAAAAACAGGATCGAAATTTACACACTAAAACCTTTCATTTGATCTACATTTGCCCCATTTGACCTAATAGTCTCATTTTCATTTTTTTTACCAATATCTTGAACCCCAATATCTTAACAACCCCCCAACATTTTTGGCTCATTTAATTACACCAAAATTACCTACCTATGTATCAAATTTCACGGTGATCGGATCAACGCTTCGAAAGTTATCCTCGAACAAACAAACATACATACATACATACAACGCCAATTTGCCCAAGTTGATTTGGAGATCTCGTTTCGCTCGATCAATTAAACTTAGAGGGGATTTGGGAGCGCCTAAAAGTGATCTTTATCTTAACCACATTTTGCGTTTTTTTCCTACAAGGCATAATGTCAAACACTAAGGGAATCATTTCAAGATATTACGTGAAAGAAATAATAGTAGATAGTTTAAATACTACCTATCTGCAAAGCAACGCACAGATTGCTCTGTTGTAGTTTATAGTATAAGATATCTACAAAATAACAGGTTCTAATGCCTTTCCTATCTTTGATTCGGTCTTATCGTGATTCGAGTTTTATGCTCAGTATCCTGTTCCTGTAAATACCTCAGGCCCTTTGAAGTAGAAATATGTTAACCGCCGGTGTATTTAGTCGTGTCCGTTTCATGTTGCATTTCTTACATTTACAATCGTTATCTTGAACCGAAGCGGCTTTCTCAACATAAACACTATCAGACTTCCTTTCTAATTGCTCGTAATTATACCAGTCATATTAGATCCGAAACACTTTGATGGGTGAAATGATATCGCGAATATTTAGGACGGATTACGTATGTGAATGTTCTGAATAGACTATAAAGTATAGGTACTGAAGAATTGTTCTAACCCGTGGAAATTCCACTCCGAGACCAGCCAGTCTCCGAGGATGTTTTAATTGGGCATAAGGTAAAACTACTTAGCATGATGAGTTGATGTCTGCTTAGCTAGGCAAAGATTTCGTCGATGGCAGAAAAGAAAAAAATGCAATTGGGTGTATTTGCAATTGTGTATATAAAAGCATTGTCTGTTCTTCGATGTGAATATATATCTGCAGGACGATCACGGCAGGCACTGAGGAATTATCTGCGTGATAAAGCTCATAATAACATCAAACGTCTATTTATAGTGAAATAGCTATAGGAAATACGTAACAGACATTCGTAATAATACAATCAAAATGGTACGTGCTCGTCGTGTTGAAATTATAGGTGTTACAGAAATGTAATGGTTTAATGCCACTGTGCTGATTCAACGTCAGCCGATAGCCAACTGTACGAGACCGGATCTGGTTGAAGTGATGCTAGAATGACCAGATTGAGTGTAGGGCTCGGATCAGATGGTTACAACGTCGCGCCTTTGGCCTGTTTGAAACTATAGTTTCCGGATAAAAGTAATTCGCACTTGATCAAAAATGTTTTTAATGCGCTACATTTTCCATGCCGGAGCCTCCCCCGAATCCTCCCACCTAACGCAATTCTTGGCAGATTCGCACCATTCAATCTCGAATTATTATCGATGCCATCAGGCCAACGCTTTTGCGGCCGACCCCGACGTCGCTATCCATCCTCAGGTACCTAGCCAGGGTTCTAATCACGTCGTGCAAAACAGTATTTCTTAATCGAAAAATACTTATATCTATAGCTTTTACATATGCTCAAAAACAGTAAAGTAAGACATCGTAAGGCTACCAGCATCTCAGCTTTTCTCTAAATTAGGCTAAGCTGAAGGGATGTATAGGCGCTGGAAAAGCTTAATCCATCTATAAACCTGTCCCAGGCACTACAGTGGCCGTTTCCTTCATCCAGCTAATGCCACCAAGCTCTGTTATCATCTTCACATACGCGCGGCGTTGCATTACTATCTTAACCTAGCCTAATGGAAGCTTACTCGTAGAAGATCTTGTGTAATAACACTGAAGTGATGCCAAGTACGTACTAGATTGAGCGTGAGATATTAATGAGCTTTACAATTTCCGAGGAAAACATATAAACAACACGCTGACATCTAAAAATAATTGCAAGCATAAAATTATATTACACTCATAATGAACCTACAATACTTATGGTGTCATGATATTTTACGATATTGTTTTATCTACATGGGTAAACAATTGTATCGCAAATATAAAAGTCAAAAGTATGAACACAGCAGGAAAGAAATTGCAGATGGTGACAAATTCTTGGCCTAGAGTAACTTCTGGACATATACACTAGATTTATACAGCCGTGTGAAGGCTGATATGGGTAACAAAAGATTGAGTGCGGATATGAGAGACTCAGGACATGAAAGGAAAACATGCACTAAGTCCACTTAGTGGGACTGCAAAGAGGAGACAAACAAATACAACTGAAATTTAAGAATCTTTAAGATAAGATAACTGGTATATAGTATAGATTTTATTGCCATCAATCATGCTTTCACGACAGCTTTATTATTATCATACGGTATTTACACACATTTCTAATCGCTCGACAGTTTAAACGTTTATTTAATTACTTACCATAAAGACTAGATACTAATCTCGGCTTGCACAACGATCCCTAAACGTATTTAGCGAACAAACATGTTTAAATTTGACGTATTTGTATGGTTTGACAACTCTCCAAATCATATTTAGCCACTAAATACGTTTAGGCATCGTTGCGCAAGTCGCCCTAAACGATTAAACTGTTGAAATTTGTACGATACGAAAACTATCGGCAGATCAGTTAGTCTGTTGTTTAAGTTCTTATACCACTAGGGTTCGCCCCGAACTGAGATCTCGCGAGTCTCCGATTAAAACAAAAATATATTATTTGTAATCTTTGACTATAAAAATAATGCCACGTAATAAATAACCACTTAACTTGACCTACAGTTTCATTCAAATTACAGGTAACGCGGGTTAATGTTATGTGGTTACACTTTTTTGGGGTACAAATTGTAGTTATTCTATTTATATATAGTAGAACGATGTCGATCCTTCCAGGAAAGGGTCGGTCCCTCGACACAATGGCCACTCCCCATTCTGCGAAACCACAAACAATAGCAACAATAACACAGCAAGACAAAAGCGTTCGAGAAGGTTCGATTATTACTCATTGTTTAACAGCCTCGGCGTAACACTGCCCCCTCCTAAAACATGCTCGTTCCGAGCATTCTTAGCCCCATATCGCGGCAGCCGATCAACACGAACAATTTTAGGCGCACCTCGCGCTGAAGATGTAGCAACTAGAGGAGCCACATTGCCGTCTCCAGTACTTCAGGACACCCAGAGTCCCTTTCTCATCAGCGATCCCAATTCCAGCCTCCAAAACACGGCTCTCATGATTTCTATCTGTTCTTTCACTTCCTGGAATTCCTTTCCAGATGAACCGAACGATTCCCTCATCAGTCGAGCACGCTCTTATGGCCAACGTCGCTGATCTTCCTGTTGACGACGCTGCTCTTCTTTATCCTGACGTCGCTGTTCCTCTTGCAACCGAGTCTGCTCCACCTGTTCACGTCGCTGTTCCTTCTGCAACCGAGCCTGCTCTTCCTGCTGACGACGCTTGTCTTCTTAATGCTGACGGCGTTGTTCCTCCTGCAACCGAGCCTGCTCTTCCTGGTGACAACGCTGCTCTTTATGCTGACGGCGTTCTTCCTCCTGCAACCGAGCCTGCTTTTCTTGCTGACGACGCTGCTCTTCTTTATCCTGACGTCACTGTTCTGCCTGCAACCGAGCCTGCTCTTCTTGCTGACGTCGCTGCTCTTCCTTATCCTGACGTCGCTGCTCCTCCTGTTGACGACAAAGCATGGCCATAATAGCAGCAAGATTGCCTGTCACAGGAGCTTGCCCCACGGATGATGATGATGGTGCTCCAAATGATTCGGCGGCGGCAGATTCCATCTCCATCGGCTGACGACTCTGCCGGGCTTCTTGAACCGGAGAATCTCCAAACCGCCTTTCATCCATTTCCTGTTGTCGTTGACCTCTCGTCCTTACACCGTCCACGTTATCCTTTGGCAGAACCGGCATTATTTTATCCCACTTCTGACACCAAATTGTTACAAGCTGAGGGTTCGGGATAAAATAATGGGAATCGATCCAACCAAAATAACACTTTTATTCAACACTAGACGGTGTATACACGAACTTGGTCACACGTATCACAACACACTAATTCACACCACTGTTGCACCACTTAAAGTCACCGAAATTATCGCACGTATAGCTTAATCCAGACTGACTCGGGAGCAACTACTGTTCACGCGAGACCCTTCCCACGTCAGTCCTCCAGGGCCTCGCTGAGACTCACTCACTAACGGACTGAGACTGACTGAGACTGGCCGTCCGGCCATCTCTTCGGCCTATTTATATCGCTCACATTTCGATTGTTCGAGAACGATGTCGATCCTTCCAGGAAAGGGTCGGTCTCTCGACACAATGGCCACTCCCCATTCTGCGAAACCACAAACAATAGCAACAATAACACAGCAAGACAAAAGCGTTCGAGAAGGTTCGATTATTACTCATTGTTTAACAGCCTTGGCGTAACAATACTTACAACGCCGATTTGCCCAAGTTGATTTAGAGATCTCGCTCGATCAAATATAGTTTTTGCCTGTGTAAAGTACAGGTGTATTTGTATGTATGAGCATAGTATAATAGTTAGTACTGCATTCCCGCGCAGGCAATGATTGTCGTTTAAGAACTTTGCATACAATAGAGTTGATAGTTGATAGCAACATTGAGATGTTTTCACACGATATACACCTAGCTACATTATATGAAGTGACTGAGGAGTCGGTAAACTGCCTTTATTTTGAACCTACAATGGTACAAGGTAGTTCTTTTCCATTTTCATAAATGTAGACCGTGGTTTTAATACATTATTACTGATCTTGGATAACAGATTTATTGAAGAAACTAGGTACATTATTAGCCTAAAGCTTTTGTTTCTTACACGGATTCACAAATTAGTCATAAGAAATCAGAATCACCTTTTGCTCATAGGTTTCTTTATTGTCATTATCGTGACGAGTTTATTGACGCAAAAATAAACAATACCTTTTTTATACCACATTAACCAAACGTAGCTACTAATAGGAAATTCCTAATATTGACAAGTTTCAATAAGGAGTGACGGTAATTAACCTGATTCATACTATCCTTTGATCCCCACGTGTATCAAGTAATCCTAAAAATCCGCCTTACATGGGATCATTTTATACCATTTTAAAATCATCTCATCAATCATCATTTGGATACATTTTTATACCCTATTTGTCTAAATCCACGCAGACGTTTGGGTGTTACGAAGAAATAAAAACACAACATACACACTAAGCCCGGCTTGCATAACGACCCCTTAACGTAACGCGACTAAACATGTTTAAATTTGACTAATATCTATGATTTGACAACTCTCTTTATCATATTTAAGCACTAAATACGATTAGGCATCGTTGCGCAAATCGCCCTAAGCATATAATTACTAAGCCATTGTCGGGCAAAAACGTAAATTGTGATTATCCCACGTCAGAGTTCTAGTTTCTAAACTCTGACGTCATCATCACGTAATGTCAATCACGTAGCCCTTGCGACTCGTCCTGTCCTGCCATTTACATACCGATTATAAAAACTGGTCCCGATACAATTACGATCACGTCAATTGTGGTAGGTTATTAACCTATTATCCGCATACCCATGACGTCTATATAATCTTTAATTAGTTTTATAACAGCTCTGAAAGAGGTAAAAAGATTTCTAAGATTTCCAAGGAGTAGTTAACTTGTCTGGATGCTTACACAAGAGACTTGATAAGTGCCTCACCTATGCGTGTGTAGTACAAGATTTTACATGATATGATTCAAGATTTTCAGGAATAATCGATACTTGTTTAATAGGTTCGTTTTTACGTAAATAGTTTGGTTATACTTAATGTTACTTTTTTTTTTACCGAAATTTTTTGTTTTAAACTAGACGACCATACACGCGCCAAAAAAACAGAGGACGAAAAACAAAAACCCTAAAAGAAGGTATACTATGCCCGTTCTATGAAAAGCAGATACTTGTTCTAAGTAATATTAATGTTATGCCTAATCTTACACCATTTTTATAGTTTTGTATCAGTTGTCTGGTTCCCATAGTACAAGCTTTGCTTAGTTTGGGGCTAGATGGCGCTGTGTGAAATGTCCAGCATTATTTATTATTTTATTCGTTGGTTATTTCACTATAACACGAAATACTTACCTCAATTAGAGTACTCAGTCGCAAATACAAGAAAATAATGCGTCGAAATAAGGAAACTCGAAAACTCAGAAAACATATGCCATTTTTAGTGAAAATAATGATCATAACCATGATATTTTCAAAAGTTGTACATAAAATAACGAAATCCAAAATTTCTCTTGTTGTAATATTTGTATATAGGGTGTTTGATAATATACGCACAAAAATGAACAGGGTTATTTTAATGAGCATAATAAATAAATTTGTGAAATGTTTACCATGACCAGAAATGTGAAATTTATTTTGACATGTAAAAACAAACACTTTATTAAATTGCGAGGCGAGACGTTATTCGGAGCGGATCGCACTCACCCTGATGAAGGTTCATAAATTGAACCGAAACATTGTCGGTCGAAACACCGATAAGACGTGATAAATTCCGTATTTATAATAATCACTTTATTAAACTTATGTTGTGCTATTGCATAATGCTTGCCATCTAACCACAGATACTGTAATGGTGACGTCTCGAGATATCTTTTGTTGTCCCTTTCTAATCCAAAACCCGCAGCCATTTCCGAAAGAGATATCAAATCGACCTTTATTTTTGGATGTCGATTGCAAAAGTAACCAGTAAGTTTTATATAGAATTAATCACCTAACTTATCATTTTTTTTTTCTTTAAAATTTTATAATATAAGTAGAAGTTTTTTTTTCGGGAAGTCTTTTTTTATGTTATGAGAAACCGTCACTTGAAAATCGTCAGTATATTACCAACACTCTGTATTTAATAAGCAAGTTGAATGACCGAAACTAAAAGAATAAATCGTAAAGGTTCCGGTAATTATGTAATTGAAGTATTATACAATTGTTTCACATTTGCGCTGCGCGAAATGGCTTGTTTAATATTATTCGTTTAATTTTACAGGCTGAGTCAAAAGATGATAATAATTCCGTCTACAAAGGTGAACTTTTTTTTAACCCCTTCAAAATCTAGCTCACTCTCCTGGAAGGCATAACAATTAGAAACCTATTGTATTTTTATCATAGGCTTTGACAGGCAATGCCGCCAAGCCAGCATTGCCGTGTTTCGGTTTGAAGGATATGAGTGCCGTTGAAATATCTGTATGCCTAAGTTCGAAGGCCGAAGGCCAGACCTTCGAGGCACAGCTTTGTTATAGGGAATATAAGTGGTTACCATTGCCGTATACTCGTAATATACGCGATAGTTACCACTTAACATTCAGTGAGCCATAATTTAAAAAAAAGTTGTACTCCGGGAGTGCCGATTTAATTGAAAACTTGAACAATTTCGTGTGTATTTTTTGAATCGTCAGGAAATTTAGTTTCAAATTTTAAATTTAGCGCTCAATGCTTGTGTATTCATAATTTTAAAGCAGACTACACTACAGATATTTATATACAGAGGTGTCGGTAACGGCAACAGTGTCGCGAGTTCAACGGTTTTTTCCATCTCAAAAAATTCTCGCCGCGCCTAAAGAAGTTTTCACTTCAAAAAAAGGTTAAGGATGATTTGAAAATGGTACAAAAACGATTGTCCAAAAAGAGTATTACTGACTGATCGCTTCATACTGGGACCCGATTCTGCTAATTTATAATAAAGAAAAACGATTATGGAGTCATACCATTATTTAACGATTATGATTGTTGTTTCTATCATAATCTGCCAAATTTTCAATGGTGTTGTCATGTCATTGAAAAAAGATTGTGTTAGTAGAATACCCAAAGGTGTCCAAATAGTGGCAATTTTGCAACGATACCATTGTCATACTGAAGCGATTGGTTTAGTAGAATTGGGCCCCTGGGGCAGTATGTAGTGATCAGTCAATAATCAGATTACTTGTTTGTAACATTTGTAGTTTTATATTAGCATATTTTGGCATCTTTAAAGCGATGAATGATTGGGTTTTGAGTGTTTTTGAAGGAGGCCTTTGCCCAACTGTGGGATCCAGCGGGCTTTTTTATTAGATTAGATTAGACTTGTTTGAAACAGCTTGTAGCATTGTTTCTCGTAATAGTCGACGTCGCTAAGTTGTAAGTTCTTCGCATAATTTGTGTTTGTTTCTTATGATCGCCTGAGACCACTCGTGGCTTTCACGCGTTTATTACCGTGAGAAGAAAGTTTTTTTATCTCTATTTGTTCTATTCGTTTGTCACTTTTACTTTGTTAATTGTATGCTGAATATGAAAATAGGCTTGTGCTAATCAATTTTTGCATGATGTCTTACTGGGGGCTGGTTGGGAAAGTTTATAAATAAATATTATGACATTCCCTTGTCAATGTGAAAATCTGATGTATGTTCACAAAAATAATAATTTGTTTAAGAAAAATAGCGATAATCATAATTTTAATACTAGAAATAAAGATCTGAAAATAAAGAAACTCGCTGTTGCCATTTGTAGACTCCATAAAGTTAGTAAATCGTTTAAAGGACAAGGTGTACGCTTTTATAACACACTCCCAAGGAATGTACAAAAATTGACAATTAACAAATTTAAAAACGTAATTAAACAATATCTTTATAAAAAAGCCTACTATAAAATATCGGATTATTTAGATGATAGAGAAGCTTGGGATTGAAATTGAATATAATAGAATAGAATAGAATAATCATTTATTTGGCACACACAAAATGACACATGAAACAATAATAAGGAACAGTTGAATCCATTAAGACAGTTCGACTCATGTGTCTGCGTACCAAAATGGCGTTCAGCTCAGCATAATGTTGGATGTTGTGCATCCAACGCTGATTTTCAGCTGAAACCGGGAGCAAAAGGTAGTGCAGCAGCGACGAAGTATAATAAAAATAAATAAAGAGGTGAATAAATAAAAGGTGTGCAATTTTATTAAAATGTAGATATAAAATTCATAAACATACTTTTCTAAAATAATAATAAATATATATATATAAATAAATAAGGGTAACTATTTAAAATATATTGACTTAGATATATATATATATATGTAAGAAGAGTAATTGGATGACTAGATCAAAGAGAGGTCGACATTGATGTTACCATGTTGTATTTGAAATTGCTCCAACTCGTTCAAAATTTTACAATTTAGACGTAATTTATTTTCTGTATTGTTATGTATGCTAAAAGGATCATTAAAAAAACAACCAGCCTTGTTTCTTGCCTTTATTTCCTGGCTTGGTCGCGAAGGAGCAGGCAGTAAAATTGACGTTTCAAAGTGATCCTTGTGATTTGGCTATATTTGTGTAAACAGGGTTCCGTTTCTATTCATAGTAAGTATTTGTTGCTTATTCAGTGTTTACAATCAAGCAAAGATTAAGCATTTTCTTCAATAAAGTTTGATCAAAATCGTTTTAAATTAGCGTATTTTGGCATCTTTTAAGTGATTATTAATATAAATACGGTTATACAATATTTGGTTCAATTCGTATTCTAAAAAGTATCTTTAAAAAAATACTTTAAGTGCTTACGGAATGACTTGAGTGTTTTATTATTTGTCGGGATTTCGACCACAACAACAACTAATCTGCGTTCAAGTAGATTCTTATTACAGTTCCCGATATATACCCCTATGCTAGAGTTCCGATAACAATTCACTATATTATGTAGCAAGCGAGATCTGTTGAATTTGATGGAGGAGGAAAGCAGACAACGAAACCACTCGATAGATAAAGGTACGCCTGACAAGACAAGTTAAAAATAAAAATAACCCTATTTAGGTAATGATTTTTATCACAAATCGATATTCGTTTGATCAGAATCTAATAAGTGTAAGTGATGATGTAAACTAAAATGAAGCACGCAAATCGACAACACACCTATTAACTCTTCAGGCCCAGTCTGTTTCAGGAAAGGCCGAAGACAGTGAGTTCTCCATACCATATCTGTACGCATTAAAAAGATAGAACCTAACCAGTGACTGCGAATATGTGGTATCGTATACCAACAATTCACATACGCAATTTGCATGACTAATAATGGCAGACCTTATTGCTTGAAGTGTTAAAAAAATTACCCCATAATTCTTGTAAAACAATAGCTATTATTTACGTTGCAACTTTCCATACATGTTTCTTTTAATTAGTTTTTCATGTGGTCCTGTTTGCAAACATGTTTTCGATGTAACGATTCCATTGCGTGTTATTATGCATTGTTTGATTAGGGGTTACGTCACTTGTAACAGTGCTAAGCCAAATTTCTCAACATTAACATTTTGACAATGGCAGAGATGCAGGTTAGAGTTTATGAAACCGGAAAGGCTAAGCTCGGAAGCTGGCATTTTTATTTCCTCCTTCAATAGTCATTTGTCACCTTGTAATACCTGAGTTGGCAACTTCTTGACTGTGTTACGTTACGATACAACATCTCAATTAATATGTTAGAGTAAAGTTTATGTCACCAAAAAGAACACATCATAGTAATAAAAAACAGTGGATCTTAATATAGGTCATAATGTAGGTACGTGGATAGAACTTTCCTATGTCGAGAGAAGTTCTATCCACGCATCTACGTAAATGTTTATGATTCTAAAACGATAAGTACCCAGAAGTGAAAATAATTTCAAGAAAAGTAGGTAAGTATTGATTGGGTGAACACTAGCCCTCACACTAAGATTCCTTATGTCGTGAGCAGCTAGTTTCTTCCAGGGGTAACAAAAAATACTAAGAAGGATTTTAAAAATAAATAAATAAAAATAGATTAGGTATATCTTAACATAATTAATAAACCCTGAATAATCATAAATAGGTTTGTACTTAATATGTATTCTACTAATTCAAGAGGTTATGGTGTCAAAATCGTCCAAATTTTATTCAGCTCATACAACTTAGCAAATTTTACAAAGAGTCAAAATATGAAATAAATTAAACACATAAATATAGCTTCTTCAAAATTTTGAGGGTAGGTAAACTTATGAAGTTCAGCTCTAAGTCAAGACACACAAATAAGTTGGGTTTATTGTTGCGTGAGTTCATGTAATGTAATACTTCTAATGTAATGGGTGCAGGAATTTAAATGCTGATACCGTAGAAATGATGAAGATTTTAAACGGACTATGCTGTCAGACCACGCGTTCACGTGGTAGTTTATTACCAAAATTTCAAAGTACGTCGTCGCACAAACCATCCAGGCTAAAACGCGTCACGAAAAAAATATTGTCCACTGTTTTGTCGACAAAATTTTGTCGCTGCGCGCATATTAGCCCGGCTATACCGCAATTCGCAACACAATTATTGCAAATTTTGAGCTGAATGTACAACCAAATGAATCCCCACTTTTTTGAGCTGAGCATATTGATGAGTTAACCCCCCTCCTGTTTCCCAGAGCAGTCTACATCTGTATACTCGGATGATGGAATTGTAGCTGATTATTTTAATTTGCAATTCATATCGATTAAATTAATTAGCATAACTCTGTATGTAATGGGGCTCATTGGTCACCTCACTCATTGTTTCAAACACCGCAATATAATTTTTTTATTAACTTAATTAAAAAATATAATTGCATTTAATATGATATGCTAATTGTAATTGAATATTAACAGCCTGTTTTAATTTGCGAATAATTAAGCAAACAATGGAGTTGTATGCAACGCATTTCAACGAGTGGGTTTATTTCTACTATTGTTTTTCTATCTTAAGTCAGCAAAATCTTTAGTAAGAAATTAAGTAACTAAACAATGTAAAATATTCCCAGTGTTTTTACTAATTCAAGCTCGTGTATTATTACGGCCTGTAAATTCTCGTTAGGCGGGAGTAGGCCATATTTTATAAGCTTCCACGCATTATGGACCATAATAAGCTAGATGTTTGCTGTAAACACAGACGGACTGCATCATAACTGCACGCTGCCAACTATTTGCGCAGTCCGTTTGCAGTGGGCGTGCAGTTGGCGAACAGCTCTTACATACGGTTGGTAGTTTCGATGCAGTGCAGTTATGATACAGTTCGTATGTCTAGACCCTAAGGTTTTGTTAAAATCCTCGGTGGCGTAGCAGACAATATAATTCCTCAGTGTAGTAGAGGAATAGCCGACTACGACACAATAGGTCGCTGCTTCGAATATTTGTTCGGGGCTTAGGTTTTGTTGTACCATGGATCTTTCAGTTTTTGATACCACGACACTAAATTTTTCTGAGGGGTCAGTATTTAAGCGATAAGACCGCCAATGGTATCACATAGTTTTACGATGTTCTTTGTAGTTGTATTGTTATTAGGTGTGCAGTAAAGAATTATCTAATCTAATTTATTTATGTATTTTTTTTTATTTTGAGCCTGAGCAGTCCCTACTGCAGTGCAAAGGCCTTCTTTTCTCTTTCCACATTTTTCGGCCATTATTGGAGCCACTCTTTAAGGTACGCATCCAGTTGATCTCTCATATCCGCTTGGGCCTACTACGCAACCATCGCCCGTTTGAAATCCACTTGTAGATGGAACATGCCTATGGCCCACTTGATGTTAAGTGGTAACAATCGCCTATAACAAAGTATTGCCTCGCATCCATACATGCCAGTAAGGTCACCCATCTGAGAAACGTGCCCTACGATGCACTGCCCTGCGTCAATGAACTTGAGGCATACCTCATGTGCCTCTAATTTCACCGGCAAACGTACCCTTCAAACTGAAACACAGCAATGCTGCTTGGTGGCAACAATAGGTACGGTGGTAGTGCTTTCCCGGACGAGCCCTTTCACAATAAACTCTACTACTCGTTAATGAATTACATTTTTATTTTAAATCACGATTCAACACTTAAATACACTAACTGGATGGGATATATTTTAATTTATATTATATCTGACTAGCTACTGCCCGCGGCTTCGCACGCGCATTTTGACAATGAAAAGTAGCCTATGCGCAATCCAGGTCATAATCTATCGACATACCAAATTTAATTAAAATTGGTTCAGCCGTTATGACGTGATTCAGTAACAAACAAACAAACAAACATTCAAACTTTTGCATTTATAATATTAGTATGATGTCGTTAACTGTCACATATGTACATTTGTCAACTGTTCGTGCTTTTAGCCATTTATGTGTTTTAACTGCGAGCAGAACGGCTTGTCCCTACATATTGCATGTGTAATTAATTAAGTTAGGTACAAGGTGAAGTCACGGCGGACAATGACACTGGTTGTGTCAAGGTGCTTGTTTTAATGTTCACGCAATAATAATTATTATAAGGCCTCAGGCGATTTAATTTAAATCAAAGTTTAAATATAATTTTCCACTGATAACAACTTGTCTCTAGTTCTATTTTGGGTTACCTTGTTTTTGGTGATAGATTAGTTAATACTTTATTGCACACCATAAACAACAAAACAATTAAAAATAACAGTATTCAAATGAATGTATATAATTGCCGGTCTTATCGCTAAGTAGCGATCTCTACCAGACAACCTTTGGAATGAATGGATCATGTGAGTTCGATAGTCAACGAGCTTGATCACTACCTCACCTGATGGTAAGTGATGGTGTGATCGAAGATGGAGCACGCTTGCCTAAAAGAACCTGTTCACTCTGGACTTGAAGACTCCGAAATTATACTGGTCCGGAAAAACAAACGCCGGAAGTGAGTTCCTTGTCTGTCTCATATCATCGAGATCAGCATTGTCAGTCTAAAGATAGCCCACTGCTAGGAATAAGCTTCCTCCCTTAAACTCCAATTCAACAGATTCTGTGCCATAAGCATCCAAATCTTATCGTCCACAGAAGCTGATGGTCTGCCGCGGTCTCCTATGATCTGTTTCATTTATAAAAAAAAGGTATTTTGTGTCTTTAATACCATTTATGTTTATCTCAATAAAGACAATAACGAAATATATTTAACTTGAACACTAATTTCTTAAACTCGGTTCTTTGCAACATCTCTTGTTATCAGGGATAGAACATTTGTGAGTTTTTGAGTTTCTCTGCTTTTTATCGTTCCGTATCTCAAAAGGAAAAGGGAACCCTTATTAAGATCACTTCGTTGACTGTCTGTCGTGTCTGCCAAGCAAGACCCTTTTTCTCTGTAAGGTCTCACAGCACAAGTAAAAGGAAAAAAACCGAATATCGTTACTGAACTTGGTTCAGTTCTAGACACTCACTTCGATCTAGAAAAATCCCACAAAGGGACATGCTCGCATTAAATTTAATCATGAACTTATTTTATTATGTCTAGGCTTCAGAATTAGCATAATGTAAGCAGACTTTAAAACTCATGCTGGCCATGCCACGGACATTAATTGCGCTGGGGAATCCATTATTGTGTCAAGCTTGGTCGTGACCGGTGTAATACTCTACGACAATAACTAGAGATGAACCAGTAGGTCAGATTCATCTATTGTAGATACTCCTATCTCCTTCATCTTAATGTTGAAGACTTTTTTACTACACTGTGCTTACTTATTTAATCTTTTACTAGATTAATGTAATTCTTAAAACTTTGAAGTTACGATCTATTGCAGTTGCTGCTCTCAATGTAAAATGTCGAAATTTTCGTGTGTGGTTGATTGCTGGACCCAGTCAAGAAAATTGTTCAGTATGGCTAAAATCATAGATGTACGCTCGTATCGTACCTATACTTATCTATGGCTAAAATTATTATATCAATGGATCTATCACTAATGGCCGGTTCTAATAAACGTCAGTAACCGACTACGACACGTTTATTTTTAATAAAGTGTCAATCTTTTGACACTTTATCTAAGAGAAACGTGTCGTTATCTGTTACCGATGTGACATTTATAGGAACCAGCTATAAGTGAACATGAAAAAATGCAACATAATTCGAAAAAAAATTACGAGGCATCATTCTAACAACTTACCAAAACGATCATTTTTAGTTTCAGCATTATGAAAATATTGAAGTTAGCATAATTAGATGGCTGATAGAGAGATATGGAGAAACGTCCCTACGAAATCTGGGGACAGGAAGATGATGATGATTATATACCAAAGCTACTGCTTTCAGACACTACTGTGCTCCTACTCTATTTATATTGAATTCCAACAGTATCGGCAATTGTCTAGGCATGGAGTATATTATTAAACCGCTAATTAAATTACAGATACAGGTCACAGAGATCATGGCAAATGCAGTTTACTGATGACTCCTATAAAGTAAATTAATATGTAAATGTGAACGTATCACGGAGATAAATGTAAACAGTTGACGTTCTATCTAAGTTGATTATCACCGGATAGCAAAGCGGGCGATGATGTGATCTAAGCGTAGACCTGAACCGCTTGATTTAATCGCACCCAAACTATGTTGGTAATTTTAGGTGCAAAAAGTTTTGTTTTAGATTGATAACGCGTTTGCAGAACCACTAGTAGGCGTGTCTTTAGGCGACGGTGAACCTAAAGGTTAACATAAAACAAAATGTTTTCAAGTGTGACGTTGAAGTAGATTTTGGTTCTTTTGCCGATTTTTATCTCATATTCCATATGAGAAAGTCATTTTTAAAGTCACAAATTGGTAATCAATTCAGGTCTCCGACTGTGATGTGTATTCTATTAAGGCTGGTCAGGGATAAGATTATTAATGACACTATTATGTTCACAGTAATGTTTTTACATATATCCTCGATTCTACATGGTATCGAATTACTTAAATAAAGATAATAGGCATGTTAAAGGCGATAAATGCTTGAATTATGTCCGCCTGAGGTGCTATAAGCGTACTTTACAGGACTTTATCGTACCCATTATTGTAATTACACATTGGTATGTGTTCGTAATGAAATAGCTATTTTGAGATAAATATGACTTTGCAATATATGTATAGATATTCATAGTAGGTACAGCACAGCAATAGGTAATGTAAGTTGTTTCGGAATCTATCTTGAACTGAATGGGGAATTAAAAACATGAATTTCGAAAAATAAATTGATTAAGACTGAGCAAATAAGGCATTGTTTGTTTTGCGTCTTTTTCAGAATTCACATGTGTTTATTTGAAGAAAAGCTCGGTAAATATATCAATTTATTTAATAACAAATATTTGAAAATTTCGATGAAAACTCAGTTAATCGGCTATTTAGATGTAAACCGAACATCATCACTAATATTATAAATACGAAAATTTGGATGTTTGTTTATTTATTCATGTGTTTGTTTGTTTCTCAATCACGTCGTAACGGCTGAACCAATTTCGATGAATTTAAGCATGTACGTAGATTATAACTTGGATTAACACATATGCTTCTTTTTATCCCATAAATCAGGTCCCAATGAAGAAAAATGGGGCGTCAAGTCATGTTGCAACAGCGAGTTTTGTTTTATTTCTAGGTTACCTACACATTTAGTAGCGTAACGCGTACGAAGTCGCGGACAACAGCTAGTGTTTCATAAATATGCCTAAAGTCAATAGACAGCAGATTTGAAGGTGAACTCGACTTGATTTTTAGGAAAAGTTGTTCGTTTTCATGGGTGGGATCATCACCCTGAGATTAACATATTCGGAAGCACCTGTCTCAGTATACATATAGTATCTGTCAGCTATATGTGATAGATAGTAGTATATGTCAGGCGGATGTTCCGTTGGCTACCTGGCACTCTATGCCAAGAGATTTTCCGCGATTGAATACATAAGCTCCGGGTTTTCTTCCGAGATTAATACTTTTTGCTTGTGATGCGCAAGTGCTTATTTATATAGTAAGATAAATCATTGACTTCAGAGTAAGATGAGCCATCGATTATCACTTTGATTTGATGTTCTCGGATTGTAGCTTGCTCAGACTTTCAGATCAGCTAAGTTACGCAACGATCCACGTGGTCACTTCTTCCGTGCTTCGGAGGCAAGCTGGATGATCAAGCCATCGGAGTTTGATTCTGTCAAACGGCAATTAAACTCTGACTAGGGTTGACGACCAGATTACGTTACCTACGTTGTTTTCTGAATTATGACCTGTAGATACGGATTGAACGACAAACGAAGTACCTATATAATTTAAAGCAAGCGTTTTTGTGCATAAGAGGATCCTTACCGGAAGGCAAAATCGATTACATCATTACACTAGACCTCTCTACCGACAATCACAATTCATGCCTCGTTTCGTACTCCAGAGAATCAGTAGGACTACTGGGAGAGAAGGGACAGAACGTTTCGTTGACTTTAGACCAGTGTCATGATAAATGAACACCCAGCAGTAAGCAACTTAGTCCTGACTCCACACTAGGGTTCCTTGTATCATGGTTATCAGAAATTACGAGTACCACAACATCTAGAATAGAAACATTTATTTGCACATCATGCAAATATTTGTCGCTGGCTGCTGGCATAAACTTGGTCCGTGTACTCACTGTAGCTATTAGTGTAATATGTGACATATTGAGCATGAATAAATAATCTATGTGTATCGTTTACATTGAATATGGATAGAGGCATCAATGTCGGATCTTAGAGTTGTTCTGCATCGCGATGTATTATTATCTTACAATTTTATAGATTAACTGCTTAAGGGTGCGTTTACACTAGAGATGTGCGAGGAAGCTAAGCGGTGCGAGGATGCGTATCGAAGCTGTGAACCGGTGTGACTCTTTCCACCAGAGATGTGCGAGGAACGTACACATTACACGTCGCACACATTACACGTCGCACACATTTCTCGTTCGCGTCTCTCGTACACATCTCTCGTTTTTTTGTAAGTACAAATACCTAGCTCCGCTTGCCCGTTTCCACCAGAGCTTCGTTGGGCGAGGCTAGGAAAATAAAGCAATAATATTGCTGATTTTTTTTCCTCGTACACCGCTAAGCTTCCTCGCACAGCTCTGTGGAAATGCACACTATCGAGTAAATTAATTATCATCCTGTAGTGTATCCTGATGATAATTCACTAGAATAAGTGAATAAAACATGTTGTAAATTAGTCCATCTGGTAATTGAAGCAAATCACTATGTGGTTAGAATGTTGCACGACTAGGAGTGGTTGGTAGTGTACAAGTTAACCATTTTCAGTTTCATAAAAATATCAAATATGCACTTACACAATATGACAGGAGGGCATGATAGCGACTAGACTTAACGATAAAGAGGGCTTAGCCAAGTTAGTCGATATGTCCGAAAATGTATGGGATTTGACACATGCTATAGAAATACCATGTGATACAGCGACAACAAATGTATGTAGAAATCGAATAGATTCGTAGCGAATGTAATTTGGCTACGGGCCCAGATAATCTTAATGTGAGGCATAAGTCTTATTTATAATGTCATCCTTTTAAGTAGCTTTCTTCTATAGCTAAAAAAAATTATTTAAATAGGTACTTGCTATTGCGGGTACATCTTTTGAAGAGGATTAAAAGAGTTCTGGGTGAATGGGTTCAGCCACCTGTATAAATTGTGGTTAGAGTTTCTCATCATCTTTTTTTGACGGATACGTTATCCGTTGGAATCAACGACTCATTAAAATAACCCGGTTGAGGTGGCCGGCCTCGATGCATGTCAAAAGGTTGTGGGATCCCGGAGGCTTGCTCGGAACCTATACCACCCTCTCAGATTAGTCAGCTTCATCATTATCATATCAGCTATAGGACTGCTTAACATAGCTCTCAGCTTCATCCACGGAAGACACTGACACATGATGAGAGCTCTTTCATTATATGTAATTATGAGACACACATTTGTTGGGTATTGCTGTTTTTGTATGTATGAATATGCTTTCTTGTGTGTACCTTACTTGTGTTGTGTGCTGTGTGTGTTTTGTATCGCCACAAATAAATGTGTTTTCTTTCTTTCATACCGTGCAGAGCTAACTTAGTCGAAAGATTTGTCGTTCCCTTGCGATTTTCTTCAAAAATGAATGGAAATATTTTTAAGAATAAGGAAATACTCCTTTATAATTTCCATATTAGAAATCATAATAATCACATAATTACACTAGTAAGTTGCGATACTGACAGTTTTACTAAGCACATAAAGACCGACATCGGTAGTTAAATTCTTTTATGCCGGTATAATAACAAGATATTATGGGTGTTATTACAAGAATAACACAACTGTGATTGCCAATTAAACTTTATATCTAAACGGTTCCTTAACTTCAATTAACTGTGGTGTTTAATTATATGGAATACAAGCATAGTTATGTTCTTGACAAGGTTGTATGCTTAATATGTGGGTAATTTGTAATTAAACATTGTTTTGGCACGTGATTGTGCAGGCTCTCAATTATTTTATTTTGATCGTAGGTGGTACAATACCTCTACCAATTTATGGTGTCAGAAGATTTGAAGATTTTTCATGGCCATAATGATCTTTCATGGTTATTATTATCATATTAATCGTACCTAAGGTAAAGGAAAACTTGACTCTAGAGTTTGTTATTCGATCAATTCTGCATACCTCATATTTCTAATTGAAAAAAATTGCTGGTGTCCTGAGCTCTTCAAACTAAGCTGAGCTTAGCTAGTATTATTAGTTTTCTAGGTGTAAAGATGAATATCAGTATAAATATGGAGAGGGCCACTTGTGACCTCCACACAGGTTCTAAACCTATCTCAGGTACGAGTCTCTCACAAAACAGGGTTATTGCGTTTACCTCCAAAGAAATTATGTTTTGATTGTAAGTACCTTTAGTGGAGGGAAAATAAAGAAGTTTTATTATTATTATATGGGATATATAGGAAAACTCCGAAAAAATCAACATTACCCTCAACTTATCAATGACATGTTTTTAAACCACATATGACACATTGTTTTGGTTTCCCCCATTCTTACAAATGATAAATGTCTTCTATTGTTTATTGTTCTTCAACAGTTAATCCTCTGTTATTCGTATGCTCCTCTCGCACAAGCTTCACCTCGAATAATGCTAACGACTTGCCCCTGGTCATCGACATTAGATTTAGTTTGTCACCAGGTAAATACGTCTACTGAATATGTATGGCACGAACTATATTCACAAGGACTAAACCTTGTCAAAAATGAAATCAAGCAAATTTGAGAAATCTCTGTGATAAATAATGAATAATCGATGATGAATACTTCCTTCTTTTCCGATTATAACAAGTATAATTAAATTGTTTTAAGAATTGACAGGAGTATTGTGTAAAATGATAAAGTAATTTGCATTTTGCTCGGTAAATAACGTGGCGTGTGCAGCGTGTGGGATACTGATGGACTCATAATAAGGTCGTATGCTGTGATTCACACACAACCCTTACAAGGCTTTGTGAGTAAACAAAAAGGCATCTTCATTTGATTTCTCGGTACCCCCCTAGATTTTTTATATTTCTACTTAATCATTTTCATGCAAATGAACACAGATTGTTGGAAAAACCCATTGCATTTTCAATTTCACACAATAAAAGTGGCGCGTCCTTGTCAATGCTTGATTTATTTCTTCCCACAGAGTCATCTTCATCTCCTGGACAGTTGACAGGTATCTAATGTCCCATTCTTTGCATACATGCAATTACAGTTTCCTCGAACTCATTATTATGTTTTCTAAGCATTTTAATATTGATGCAGTGCAGTAGATTCCGGGTTGTGACAACTCCTGCTGATCAATAATATACCTTGATTTATTAGAATATCGATTCAAATCGATTGCTGAATGCTCACGTCCTTGAAAACCCTTGACCCATGTCAGTAATTATGCACATAATTGATCTTAAACATGTGCCACTCTATGTATGGCCAATGTATTTGTGATATATCCTGTCGGGTTGACGTTTGATCGTCGTTCCCAGAAAATGTTAATTGATGTTACCATATTTGGGTGTTTACATCTTAATTAATATGTTCTTCTGCAAATCAATTAATATGTGATGCAATTGAATATCATGATAATGGTTGTAGATTTATTTG
This sequence comes from Philereme transversata, assembly GCA_963924445.1. Classification (NCBI taxonomy): domain Eukaryota; kingdom Metazoa; phylum Arthropoda; class Insecta; order Lepidoptera; family Geometridae; genus Philereme; species Philereme transversata. Next base: position 24,918,533 of record OZ004344.1, on the reverse strand, counting down.
CTTCCATTGAATTCGTGGAAATAAACATTAATCTCTGGTTTTCTCAGGCATTTTGTCGCAGTTTTACAATGATATAAAGTGCTATATAATCTTAAACATCCGGGATAAAGTTCCTTTCATTATGCGTCCGGGTCGCTGGCCCTTGTACGTAGGCTTAATACGTTCTGAATAATTGGCATTGTATTCGTACAAATATGTCGGATCTAAAATTAGTCATGAGTGGTCAACGCAGATTTTTTACAATTTATTTCCTGTGACTCAGTGTATAATTACTACTTCAATATTGAATTAGTCTGTAACTCGAATGTCATCATTTCGGTATGCTGTGACGTTTCTTAAGGCAACATTACTTCTGTGCCTAGCATGATGTCATTGTGGTTTGTGGAGTCCTCAATTAGCGTCGTCGCCGTAATTGTTTTTACTGTGTCGTCATAAAATGAGTTGTAATTGTTATAACATGATAGCTTTTACTCTTTATGTAATGTGTCAAAGCAATTATTAATCATAAATGTGGGAAAGTGCATGACAACCTTTCCACATTCACAAAAAAAAAACTTATTTAACGTCTACCTTTAAATCGATATTTTACTCGTTAACCTCAAAAAATATGAAAGCGGCATTGAGCACATCTGGTACTCTCATCTCAGGCATTCTTCCATTTAACCATGACAGGGTTATCAGATGGCTCCGCCGATACCGTTTACTGATAAATCGCCTGCCACCGTTCGGGGACGAAGGTTAACGAATCGTCTGTACTGCCTACGTCACTCCTACGCCACGATGATCCATTCGGTGATGAGGCCGTGATGATGCATATCACGTGCGTATCGCCCACGCAGCCTAGCGCCACCAGTGACTCTTATAGAAACTTATAAAGTACCGCAATATTGAGTTCTCATGGCAATCAGAATGAACCCCAACTTTAAAAATTCAGAAAATACTCTGTAATGTTTCAGCATCTGGCCACCATTAGGATCATTTATCAAATGATCTGCAGCATCAATATACGTCGTAGTCTTTATAGAAGACCTTTTTATAAACAAACAATCTTCCTTCTGACTAGAGTCCACATCCAAACGTCTGCGTGCATAATGTTATTTGAGTATCAGATCCTGGATTTAGTACAAAGCTTGAATACTAATACAATACGACTGCGTAGTCACTGCATCAGCCAGCACCAGTTACTCTTTAACTACCATTCCCTTGCCTGTTCATCGTCACGCCAGGAACCAAGTGGGTTTTCCTCAGTAATGTTTACATGGCGCAAGACATGTATCTAAAACGAACGCCGAATACGAATTGGCGGCAACATCAGAGTTACAACTAGCAAGGTATAAGATTGAAGAGTACCTTCAACAACCTTGTTTCCAAAAGCCAGTAGGGCAAAATCAAAGTCCTAAAAATGGAAAGAAAGACTAAAGCATATACTTAACTTCAAAAAAAAATATAGATAAAAGTTGATCTAAACAACTACTGCCCATGATTTTGATATTTCACTGTTTCACAAACAATGTTTTTCATTCCCACGGCGGAACAAATATTTGCATGATCTGCAAAAGTACTAGTTCCTGAAGGAATCCTTGTGTAGGATTAGGACTATGTACCTATGTGACTCTTGTGAGTTTTATTTGACGTGCGAACTAAGCAAGTGAAGTAAAACTCAAGCTGTTCTCCTGTAGCTTGCTCGATTGGCTCTCAAGTTGTAACGGATGTGTTCGGATTCGCCAGGTGCTAATCGTGATGTTTGCGAACGTGACTTTTTAGATGTTTTTTTGATTGTGGTTTTTACGGTACGCTCTTTGTTTATTGATTAGGAATTTGGGTAATTTTAGGACAAACATGTTGGTGTCGTCATTTGCGATATGTTCTAAATAGATCTAATCCTCATCAATATGTCTATTGCATTTTGACTTTTAGACGATGACGTTGACTCGATGACTGGTTGCCATGACATGAGATTGTTTGGGCTTGTTGTGCGGGACTTTAGTCTGAGATTACATTATTTAAAAAAAAATACAAAATTTATTTCACGACTCTTTTACAATTAATTTTTTAACTAATATGCTCAGTTTAGATATCAAAACTTTCGTTGAAAACTATTACAACACTTACTCGGAATACCGTCACTGATTTTCTAACCATAGAAATTTCAATTTATAAATTTAGGATGTTTTTATAAATACTAAGATTTTCTCGTAAGTGTCGAAAGCTTTTCTATTGATAAGGATATGTCGGGTCGATCTCAATACAACATCTTACAATTATGGATCCATAGTTTAAAGATTAGGTACTTCCTTTTTCAAATAAATGGTTCACTTTACACTCACGTTATAAATGTATAGAAATTAGCCACTTCTAATGCGTTGTCAGTGGCTTGGTTAAGGTTGTTCGCGCAGGTGGTAGGACACAAAGAACAGTTAAGATTAGGTAATTTATTGAGTTATTCCCTGCCCTACATAATTCTAAGGGGCGTTGGCACTGAACAGATACGCATAATTGACGTCAGATTTTAGTCATGGTTTTGCCCTTCGCGGTATCACGACACAGTTCTGAGGCTGGCAGTGTTATTATACTGTCAATTAGCTATAGATTCTGAAACGTTTACTGTATAATTAGTCTACATCTAATATTAAGATGTATCCTTGAATTATATTCACATCTCGTACAAAAAACTATATACAGCAACAAACACGTCAAAGTATGTAATTTGGTTCAGGTTCTTTTTGAAATGCCTTTAACTTGCCATGATCATTTTCCAAGATTTATCCACTACAATATTATTTGTTAAACTTTAGCGATCACTGTACAATATTACCAATATTAAACGGTTATTTTATTACTAATATTACGGCCAGCGACCACGACTGTTGCAACACAGTCGAAACGTCTCGAGATAATAAATAAAATAATAAATAAAAAAGGTAAATACGCGATAAATACCGTTTAATATTAGTAATTATCCACTACACTCAGGCATGGACCACTCACTTGGCAGTTGATGTCACTTTTTTACAAGCTTTTTATTAACTTGCAATGTATGTTTGTCCAAGTGGAATCTTGCAACTTAATTTTAAACCCGTTCCCCTCAACCGAGCTGAAATTTGGAATACTTAAGTAACTTCGGTGACAATGCAATAATATGGTACCATGGAGGTGGTCTCATGATGGAGACGGATGCTAGACAACGGAACTTCTGAATGGATTATAGTAGGCTACTAGTGTTTGGGCTCATTTGAATCTGCTTGCGGTTTAGATTATAAATTATATAAAAGCTTGTTTTGAAAAAGTAATTTTTCAACACAAAACTTATAAAGATTATGTGGGTCAATGCACAAGAATTGTGATTCAACGAAGCAATGCAGTCAGTTTCTTGGGTGCCTTCTAAGAAGTTGAACTATTTAAATATCGTTTGCATTGGTTCCTTTATTTCCTGTTTTACAATGTGTTCTTTTTAAATGATAACATGTAAATGCGTGTATATTCTGTATATTATTTTGGACTACAAACAATTATAATACCAAGAAACCATTATTCTGTCCGCACAAATGTTACTCGCATTGCCAACAACGTATTATTTATCATACCGCGAGAACACTAAATGTGGGCCGCTGGCGGTACGGAATAAAACACGGCTACTTTATGGCCCATTTCACGTAGCCCATGGCAACTAATAATATATCCAGTTAAGCAAAACCAATGCAAATCTGTTTTACCTTGTTTAGTAACACCGACACAATTATTCAGTAAAAGTAATTCGCTAACTCTGGTGTCACTGTGTAGAGGCATCCATCATTGCTTAGCGAGTTTATTTAGCTGAGGCCAAATAGGTACCTTAACGTACCGTATCCGTATCCGACGCACAGAGACACACACCTAATATGTAACTAGCGGACACTCATCCAGATCGTGACCGCGCGTTACAAGCTACAATACAATAGCAAAGTTATTGAGTGACCAAAGTTTATGTTTCCAGCAACCATTATTATGTCGACTTATACTGCGTTTATAATAAGTGTCGTTAAACCACCAACAATCAAAACAAGCCATGGTTTGGAACTTCTAAACTCCTAATATATTACACACAAAGTTACATCACTGGCAGTCCCTTTAGCAATGTGACTTAATCCGCATACCCAGTATGTTGCATATTCTCTCACGGCTATTTTGTCTGCAATGGACGTTATTTTAAGCCGTTTTATGCTCTAGAATAAATTATCTTGTTGATATTAGATTATGAAACATGTTATGGCAGGTTTTACATAGCGGGATAAAGGGCCAGGGCATGATGAATAGGTTTCACCAAAATGTTTCATCGTTCCAAATTTCAGCTTTATAGCATTATACGAAAAGAAAGTCTGTATCTGCGGACGGACAAATGGGCATAGCGAAACCATACGAGAAAGTGTTCCTAGTTGAAATACGGGACTCTAAAAAACCTTGATGTGACTATCTATAGGCAGAACATTTTGCAGTTAGCAAATTGTTTTTCGCTCCACAAATACATTTACTTTCTCGCGTACGAGTACATTGCATTAAATATTTTGAAAGAAGCATTTCGAAAGTGGCTTCGAATATTTTGTTGCATTATTGTTGTTTTCCAATGTGTTTCCTAATCTGGACCCGATAGGCTTGCCATTGCCAGTTTTCTCGTAGACACTGTACTCGTAACAAACATTCCTAAGTCTGTATTCTAAAACTCTGCTTAAACGCAGATTTTATTACGGCATCCAATTAAAAAAACATAATATTACCACCTTGCCGTACCAAACGATTTTCATCAACTTTTCTTGTTAGCACAAGTCAGGAGTGGAACTCACTTCCGGCGTATGTTTTTCCAAACCAGTATAATCTTGGAGTCTTCAAGTCCAGAGTGAATAGGTTCTTTCTAGGCAAGCGTGCTCCATCTTCGATCACACCTTCACTTACCATCAGGTGAGGTAGTGGTCAAGCGCTTGACTATCATCAATAAAAAATTATATATATTTCAGTGTAAGCTTCGATTCAGTTTTAAGTTTAGTAATAGCAGGACTAAAATCGGAGTGCCAGAGTGTCAGTGAGATTCTAGTCCTCCCTGTTCAAGCTACTAATCCACATCATCCAGTTTAAAAGAAAATTACCCTAACAAGATAACAAGCGCTCAATTGATTCGTTCATTAATGCAGTTCCTTCTAGGAACTTCTAACTGTCGGTTTGAAGTTATGCTGGAGCAATGCCAACAGGAAAACATTCATGGTGCTTAGAAGTGTATAATGATAGCTTTGAGTGCATTGCAACTTTGTCTAGATCGGTAAGTGTCAATGAAGTATGCGGTCGTGCATGCTTAATGCAGTTGGAAATACCGGTGTTTATTTTATGGTTTACTTACATATTTATGAAACTATGGCAAACATATGATTACGAAATTGTATTTGAATGAGATTGTAAGGCTAGCGAAAGTTCTAACAGACTTGTTACGCTTATGTCGATTGAACTTCTCAACGTCTTTTGGTCTGCAATGTCAGGTTTTTGTGACACTAGCAGTGGGTATAATGGCCAAAAAAATTACTTACAATAACTGTTATTTTTGATTCGTTCTCCTCTCTTCTGTTTCTTGTATTGGCACTCTCACAAATAATGTTATAGATTTTATTAATTTGGTTGTCGTATCGTATTGTTACGGTAATATTGTACAACACAATATACAATGTTCACCTTGACTCTATCCAACTCTAGATGACTACTGTTAGTATGCTTAAATTGCTTATCAAGGAACAAATCTACTATAGTTAACTACCAACAACAGTCACACATTCTTTACAAATTGAATCCATGAATAAACTTACTCATATCATAACAGAATTCATGAATACACAAATTAACCGTGTGAAACCGTGCTAGCACTTTTGAATTCACAGTTGCTAACGAAACTAGTTCGCAAAAAGCTCGATCAATATCTAATACCAACACTTATCTGTAATGCGATCGGCATATCACGAATTCCACGGGCCCAACACAGGCTCATTCGTGCCAGATTTGTGCCACTCCGAGCTTTGGCTTGTTAATTTTGCCTACGCTATTTTCTGACAATAATTCTTATATCCCTATTTCTAATATCTGTTTGAATGATATGGGTAGGTAATTATTGATTAAAACGTGTATTTATCGCGTATGTACAAATAAAAAAGGTATATACGCGATAAATACACGTTTTAATCAATAATTTTTTCAAATATCTCGTAAAGTAAGGGAGATAAAATATTGCAGCACTAGACATTTTTTATAGCAAATAAAATTATCTAATAAACTTAATATATGTAAAATAGCTCTGTCTCTCTTACTTTTTGAAAAATTTGCCAAAAAAGAAAAAAGAGGATTTTTTTTTAAATTTTTTAAAATATCTCGAAAAGTAAGGGAGATAAAATATTGAACGACTGGACCTTTTTTATAGCAAATAAAATTATCTACAAAATATTATTTATGTAAAATAGCTCTATCTCGCTTACTTTTTGAGATATTTTCAAAAATCTACCATGCCGTCATAGATGCGCGCAAGAGGAGCTACAATAAGAAAGTGTTTTGCCGTGTCATATGGTTTTCATTGAGACGGAGAAAGCAATAGATTCTTCTATCTCTCTCGCACGCATGTAAGCTACGAGTTTGCGCACGCGCGCCACGGTGACCGTAGCTACAATGAGTAAGAGCGAAATAGCTGAATTTTCTGTCTCTTTCTACAAAGGCGTAGGACTGAAACATAAGTTACCTGTCTTTAATAATTTTTTTACCTGCAGGTAAAAATCTAAAAATATAAATGTTACATCAAAATTTATAAAAAAAAATTTAAATTCAATTTAAATTTTTTTTTTAAATATAACCCGTTTTGAGCGAAATATTGAGGTAAATCCGTTTCTACCCCTTCAGTTTTAATAGAAGGGATGAAAAAAAATTTTTTTTTCTCTACGATTGTTGTTTATAATTAAAAAAAAATAAAAAAAAACATTGAAAAAATCCAATTTTTGTATTTTTTATTAAATTGTTATTTTTTAAACCCTTTATACCGTCCTAGGGTGAAAGGATGCGTTTTAGGGAAAAAATGGTAAGAGAGAGGTAGGCCTAAAATTTTATGCTCTACAACTTTTATTTGAAACTTTTTTGATATTTTCAAAATTTAACCCAAAAATCGTATTTTGGGGTAGGTTTTAATTTTTTTCACCCCCTTCCCGGGGGTTGAAAATTTTTTTACTTTGCCCACAGTTTTCTACGCATTTTCCTGATTATTTCCATATAAATTTATCCGTATAGGCGAAAAACCCGATTTCACGGTCTATTTGACTGGACTATAAGTCTCAGGGTAATGGTCGCAATACAATGCCATGTAGACCAAATCTCAGTTTATTTTTGAAATGAAAATTTCTTTAGTTGCATTGGGCATTTTTTGAGATGGGAAAAAACCATTGAGCTCGCGACACTGTTACCGTACCGACACCTCTGTATCTCGTAATTGTTCAAATTTTCCTTTGTCGGCACTCCAGGAGTGCCACTTTTTTATTTATTTTTATTATAGGTATAAATTATAATCTAGCGTTTGACCACGATCTCACCCGATAAGAAGCGATTATGCCTTTGTGTCCTGTCAGGTAATGCAATTGTGAAAGGCACAGGTATCATTGGCTTTTGCTATCACCTCATCAAAACTTCACCGAATGGTCGCTAAGGTTGTCAGCAGCAGCTAATAGAATATGTCTACTGCAGCAATGTAAACTGAACACTGCGTTCGCTTGTCGGTCAAGTTTCAGTTGCATGTAACTATCGTTTCAGGGCTATGAACGCACGCAATGTTATGCCACTAATTCATTCCTTATCTGTGGATCTAGTTAACGTAACATAAGGCCGGGAACCTGTTAGTTCTACATTACAGATTGTATATTGAAAAGTGTTAGTCTCGGTCCCACTACCCAGGGCATCTAGAACATTAGGCAATATTGATACCCAAAAACGGAGATACACGTCGCCGGCGACCGATTCAGAAAACGATGGGCATTTTAGCCAGCCGCGTGCGCCTAATTTTGGGGGATTATGTGAAGCCACCATAAAATCCACCAAATACCATTTAAAGACAGTGATTGGGAATACCACTCTAACTTACGAAGAATTATCGACAGTGTTATCGAAGTTGAGTCGTGTCTCAATTCAATTTCTTTATCCGTAGGTATTTTTGTATTTTGTCAAAGATCAAGAGTGTCCTCTCTGTACGTTGAAGTATCAGCTTATCTGCGGTGCAACCGTTTACCAGGTCCATTGTATCGGGATCATTAATAATGCGGTTGAGATTGATGGCATTCGCGCGCTGCGCCGGCGCATTGTGAAAGCGGACCACCTGCTCGCCTGTCTAGACCAATGACATTGCGGAGAGGGTTGCGGTTGTCTCTGTAAACAATCTAGGAATGATTGGCAGGTGTTTTTGTTTGGATTTATTTTACAAACCGATTTAATTTACCTTACAAACCACCACTAGGTACAACCAGGTTTTCAAATTCGCTGTTTTGCATTGAAGAAGTATGTTTAGTTAATGGCTTTAACTGATCCTAGATTCACACGAAAGACAAGCCAATACTAAAGACAAGAGTCTTTTGTGTTGGTGATAAGTCCAATTTTCAATAAACCGCGAATTTAAAGGCGAGTAAGACCTTATTACTTTCCTGGAGAAGAAATACGCAATGAAAACCTGTCTGTATTTTGTTTAAAGGTACATCTTTTAGGATTTATTTTATTTATTTATACATAGATTCGTAGTAACATTACCATATAACCAAATTGAATCTAGATTATGTTATGCTAAACGTATAGATAAAAAATCCGAACCGAAGCACCAGAAGAACTGGCGATAAATATGTTATTTATGAATTTAATGCGCCCCATCGGAGTCCATTTCACACGATGCCGTATATGTCTACTGCAGCCATTTCTGTAACTATTTTATATTATAAATGGATCGCCGAACGGTATTCTAGCTCGATAGGTATCACAGTTTTTATCGGTGAGTAACGACCGTGAAGTATTTCAAAATTATAAGGATTGTTTTAAAATTATATTTTTAAATATTGACTATGAGACATTAGCTCTAACTTAAATTAATTTGAATATTTATGGACATAAAACACCTATTAAGTAGCACCACCCAACTGAGCAAATTTGAGCGCCTTCAAAACCTCTGTATTCGGTTCATATTTGGCTTGCGCAAGTATGACCATGTCTCTGATTTTCGCGCAAAGCTCAAGTGGCTCCCCATCCGTCTTCGCCGGAATGCACACATATTTTGTACATCTTTTGTATAAAATCCTTTTTAACCCTTCTTCTCCCTTCTATCTTAAGGACCGTTTTGAATTTCTCCACCAGGCTAATGATCGCAATTTGCGTTCTTCTGGTTCCCTCCAACTTTAAAGCTCCTGTCCATACGACAGAGTCTTATGGTCGATCCTTCCCTGTAACAGCTATACGACTGTGGAACGATTTGCCCTTCTCTATAAGAACACCCAAGTCTATTAGTAATTTTAAAACAAAAGTACACCCCCATTATCTGACTCTGTGTTGAAGTTGTAACTGCTTGGTAATTCATCATTACCACATAACAGTTTATTTTGGCTTTATAGTATGTAGGTATGTTTTTAGTATTATATAGATGCATCGCCGTCATATGATCAATTATTATCCTGCCCATACAAAGGTTGTCTGGAAGAGATCGCTTTTAGCGATAAGACCGCCCATTGTACGAAAAATATTTGTAAAAAATATTTTCTGTATTTTACTTTGGTGTACAAATCTATTGAAATACTCATTTAATGCCACATTCAGAAATGCTCGTAGGACTACCTTATTTCATTTTATATTTCTCACTTTCAGACCATTGTGATATCCCAATTTCTCTATGAAAATATCCTCCCATCTTTTTTCGGTTGACGTTATGTTTCGTTTCTTGGTACAAAACTGTATTGATAATCAAAAAGTTTTAATGCACTAAGGCTAAAGCAACTACTTTTATAAACAATATGTTACTGCTTAGTTACCCGATTCCGGTCGCTAATTGCTCTACCTGTCGGAAATCCCTTTTGGAAAACAAGGGAAATACGATCAAGTTTATTAACATACTGATCGTCTGGAAATCTGGAAGAACCTGATTAGCAGGTACCAGCCGGTTCAGCCCGACCACTTCTAGACAAAGGTTTCGTAAAGAAAAAAATACATTTATTTGACAAAAAAAACTTTGTATTGTTTGTATTTCTTGGGTTGAAATAACTGCCTTGACAAGTTGATGAGTACTGGTGGACGTGTTGGAATATATAATTGATAATAATCACCTCGCTGATTAAAGGTAAAAATGTGTCTTTAAATTATTTAAACCCAAAACGTTTAACTAAACGATTCTATTAACTAGTGAACTTTAACTACAATTATCTCAACATTTATTTAATATTTCTAACCTCAATACAAGCCAAGGCTCAAAATGTGCGTAGGATTGCAGTGCAGACACATTATCGCAATCCAAGATCCGTACTGAATTATTTCTTTATTGTAATTTCAATGATCATAATGTGTTCAGGACTGCAGGCCCATTATCGCTAAGATTCATTTCTAAATATTTATTTTATTGGTCAAGCAACAACGTACTTATCGGGAGCACAAACGTATCTTACTACTGTACTCTTACTTTATTTCTAAGCAAGGCCAGCTCCAACAGCATTCTGCAGGTTACCTGATAGATAAGTCCTGCCTGTGATTAAATCTTTCATCCGAATCCTGATTAAATAGCCTAATTAGCTATTGGGTCGGGATGCGACTGAAAGTTTTGATAAAAATGCATGTAATGTTAGTTATCACTTACCCAGATATTTAAGTTTCTTAATTACTAACACAAATGGACTTGTAAAATTACTATTCGTCTGAATTAATTAATAAATGAATTAAATTGAATTGAACAACTGTTGAACACGTGTTTAAATTTTTTTGTAGTAAGACTCTAACTTTCTTTCTAAAGGTTCCATTTTCGCTATTAGCATAACTACATAGCATAACCAGACTTTCAAGTTTTTTACAAGATTAATTTTGGTGAATGTGCCCAAGATCTTCATGACCATCGGGCAAGCAAACGTACCGAGAAGTACCACCCATACCTGGGCCCGTAGCCAAATGTCATTCGCCACGAATCTATTCGACTTCTACATACATTTGTTGTCGCTGAATGACGTAATATTTCTATAGCATGTGTCAAATCCCATACATTTTCGGACGTATCGACTAGCGTCATCGCTAATCGACTGTAACTTGGCTAAGCCCTCTGGTTGGCATACCACCTTGCCGTACCAAACGATTTGATTCAACTTTTCTTGTTAGCATAAGTAAGGAGTGGAACTCACTTCTGGCGTATGTTTTTCCGAACCAGTATAATCTCGGGAGTCTTCAAGTCCAGAGTGAATAGGTTATTTCTAGGCAAGCGTGTTCCATCTTCGATCACACCATCACTTACCATCAGGTGAGGTAGGGGTTAAGCCCTTGGCTGTAATAATAAAAAAAAACTACAATTTCTAGCAATTCTTGTTTGTAATTTCCTTTAAAGTAAACTGTAACTTTTTTTCTAGTGCAAATTAGTAATAAAATAATCTTCGGAATCATAAAAGAGAGAAAAGCCATCGTAATGTAGAAATTATTCAACAACAAACCGATAAGCAACAGGTTATTTGTCTCACCGAAAACAACATGTTCAGCGGTCATTGTATTCAAATTGAACTTGTCTGACGACCTACTTCTGATATCATATCGATCACAATGCTAATTCACTCGCATAGTTGCATTCCTGAGAACAATGTCGATTATACTGGGTGCCCCCGATGTGTTAGCTTGAAAGGGGGTCATTCTATTCCTAAAAATAAGTAAGTACGTATGAGATTTTGAATTATTACATTCACATGATCCACATGATATACGGATATTAATTATTTTCTTTATATTTTGTTCATTAATATGAGATAGTTATTTGATAATAATAGGTCACCTTGTCCTAGAAAATTCATTAAAAAACAGATCGTGAATATCACCTGTTAAATCTACAAATTTATATTTTTCACTACAATTTGACAGTATTTCGAAAAAAGTAAATTCTCAATTTTATTCCCCAAAAAAAATCACTTACAAATTTACAATGTTTAGAATCTGCCCCTTGGTTAACATACCTGGTTTGAGACACCCTGTATCTAGGTGTGAGATGTAAATGCTTTGTCATCACCGAGAGCTTTTGTCAAGCTATCTAATAAATCATCAAGCTATTGTGCTGGAACTTGAAGGCCACGCCACGTGTGCCAAGTTGCGAACTGATAGATTCTATTAAGATAATTCCATTAGATATCTTTGAATACTGGAAGGTTTACTCGCCCGCTGTTAAATAAAAATGTACTTCTGCTTTCAATTGTATTAAGACATGTTGTGTAGTAACATTGTTGATTTTATCGCCCAGTCTATAATTGCGTGCTTCAGTACCCTATTATGTTATATGTTATGTTGGTGGACTCCCTTTTACGCATTCGAACTCTGTATGTGGCCCATTATGCGTGAAAGAGTTGACTATATGGACTTTAGTACCCTGTCTAAAGCTCGTGCCATGTGAAAAGAAAAGAGGCAAGAAGCGTGAAAAGAGCACTGGCTAGCGGGATGGGGGAATGTGGGATTGTTGACGTTGGGTGTACGTACTGCGTGTTAAGTAATTTCACAGTAAGACGGTCTAATATTATCTCTATGATTGCTATCAATTAGTAGTTTTTCGCTTTGACAAGTCTTTATCACCATATTAGCCGTAGGATGTCCATTGTGGAACGTAGGTCTCCCTCATAGATTTCCAGAGCGACTGATCTTGGCATGCACCCAACCTTTATCAGGTGGTCTTGCCATATAGTGGGGGCTGTTCTACGCTGCGCTTTCCAGTGCGTGGCCGTCAGTTCTTCGAGCTATGTGCCCTGCCTACTGCCACTTCAGCTTGCTAATCCTTTGGGTTATGTATGACGCAGTGCGTCGTAGGGCACGTTTCTAATGTGCGTGACCTACGAGGCATTACTTTTTTTATAGGCGATGGTTACCACGTAACATCAGGTAGGCTTGTTCCGTCTCCAGGTAGCATAAAAAAAAACTTTTATCTACGAATCTCTTCATTACTGATATAAGTCTTCACTTTGATGTATTGAAGAAGCCAGGAAGGTCTCTACTCGTATTATGATCTACATAACGTTTATTCAGAGCAATCATGACAGTCACAACTTTAACCCCATTCGGCAATTTGAAAACGGTAATGTCGGCTACTGACATTTTAATGATTAAAACATCCAAAGCAATTGCAATTCGGCCTCTCAACATTCAAGTAGTAGTTGAGTAAATTAAGCAGCAAATCATAAACTGGATTAACCGGCGTATGCGCACGTTGGCAGCCGGCGAGTCAGGGCTAGTTGCGAAACGTGAAACATGGTAGGGCTCCGCCAGGGCTGCTGTGCCTAGATGAGATAACCTTCGATGCTCCAATTAAATGTCACCGATTTAATCAACTTCTTTTCTGTCTGTTAAAAATTCATGATAATTTAATGCCCAACAAAGTTCCGAAAATCTTTCCTTCGGCTGGGATTTTGAAAATAATAACTTGGATGAAAAGTTCTCGGATCATTCACTAACGCATACATTGTTCTATAGTGAAGAAATACCACACTTTATTTAATTACAAAGATTCAATATCGCCCGGACTGCTTGTTTGTAAACTCAATAAATTTCACCCAACAGTCAAATTCAAATTTAAATTCATTCAGGGTAATACATGAATGAATTTAAATTTGAATTTGACTGAATCTAATCCACAACCTCTTGCGTCTCAGTCAGCTACTGGCCCACCGCACACGTTGGTCAATTATTCAATCAATCTCTTATCTCTTATATTTTTCTCTCCACGCTACTTTTATAAATTCTAAAGTAACTCTGTCTCTCTGTCTATCTGTCTGTTTGTTACGTTTTCACGACTGAACCGATTGCGATGAAATTTGGTATAAAGATGACCTGGATTGAGACATAGACTATCCTTTATTGACAAACTACGCGAACGAATCCGCGGACGCCATCTAGTTATAACTATGTTTCAAGTTTACATATTTCAGCACATGTTGTTATTATAATATGATGATTTAAAATCGTTACGTAATACAGCGTCATGTAAGCTCACTTCGTACACAGCTTATTATTCCGGTGTTCCGGTTACTGATAGCTAATACTTCTCGTAAAGTAGATTACTATTCCTAGAGACAGTGGGCGGGATGATTGCATCATTTATCTATTAAAACTTATTGCGATGTTTGTCACTCGGTCAATGACTCACAGATACAAGTACTATTTCAAGTTTTGTATCGAGCAAGTTGTTAGTCGAACTGTTTGTTTGGTATGTAACAAGTTCGGGTTTGGAATAGTAAATAGAATCTTATCTGTAACAAATAATTGGTGGGGCAATCATTCCAATAGTCCAATCCAATTAAGTCAGGCAGGGTCTTGAAATGTGTCGGAGACATTTCAAGTCTCTATTCAAGAATGAATATTGCAATTTTCTTTGCTCAATCCAATTGCACTTTCCTGGCTTGGTTGCGGAGGAATAAGCGGTAAAATAAACGTTACAAAATGTTCCTTTGTGATAAATGAATATTGAAATTGAACTTTTCTGAGTTTAGCAGTAGAAATTATTTTAAGACCAACACGGCAACCGACTGAATCGTTGCGGTTTCCACAAATGCCAACAGTGTTTCAATTTATAGTGTTTAGCATTGTCCTCTCATTTTAGCGGGCAAATTTGGATTTTAATTATACCGGCGACCTCCCCGACCCTCGCACAGAACCTCCACGGCCGCTCTTTCATTAGCTTTGCGAAACGCGCCAGAATTGGAGCGGCAATTTGTGAGCCGTGCGACGTGTCCTAGACGGATGCAGGCAGCCGGGCACAATACGAGATTACGCAATAATGTGCTTGTTGGTTTTCCTTTGTTACAAATCCTATTTTATTATTTGACATTTAGATGTAGTCAGAATTCAATTCAAAATCATTTATTTCAGATGATACATCCATAAATTGTTAGTAAAAAATGAAATCTTAAAACTATGTTAGTGCAGTTAGTTGGAAATAATTAATATTAATTAATTAAATAAACAATTCAAGTAAAATTCATATAGTGTTCTTCTTGTGATTGCCGAGATAACCCTATGAAATCTTCGCCTTTGCCATTTCTTTTTCCCTACTCTACCGTTGAAAGACGCGTTGCCTGATAAAATTGGCGAGAAGCTCAATTTGATTTATTATATTTTATTATTATTATTTACATTCACACAAAATAGAATAGTGCTAAGAGGACTTAATCTTAATAGCATTATCTACCAGTCATCCTGGTCGTGCTAAAAGAAGGTAAGGCATGACACAGGAAACAAGGTGTTTCAAAGCTAATTATAAATACAGACCCTAAATTTATCTGATTGCTAGATTATTAATTTCAAACTGCCTCTTCAAAAAGGACGTTTTAATTATGGCAACCCGCGAATTTTGCCTTTGGTGTTACAAGGTGGCCTAACGTATGGAACTCTTTACCATCGTCTGTTTTTCCTAAGGAAGGACCTCTTTTAAGGTAAGAGTAAATAGGTTGCTTCTAGATCTTCGTCCTTCATCTTAGGCCACATCATCGCTTACCATCAGATGAGATTGTGGTCAAAGGAAAATCTATCCAGTTAAAAAAAACATCTAAAGGCTACGGTAATCGCTTATCTTCAGGTGGGCCCTATGCTCGCTACTTTAGTGGGTAGTATCAAACTTAGATATTTATTAACTGAAATTGGCATTTGAATCAGAATTTCGTTTAGGAGTGTTTAAGCATATTTTATTATGCTCCAAAGATTAACAGTTAAGATAAGTGTCATCATTATAGTGGTACGTTTTGTCAACTTAATTAGATTGGTTTCGCGTGAGTTCCCCACGTGCGTGAGGCCCACGTGACGTTCCATATAATTGGTTAAACTGTTATTTATAACGTTTTGATGTTTATGATACGCGCTCACGATTTATGATGCACAATTTTGCAAAGATATTTAGACCTTGGCTTTCGAAGTAATGTTTGTTTTTCAGATGCTCTTTCGTTAGCTGATTGTATCCTGAATTATTCCTTGTGTATACTCGGCTACATGTTGTTTGACCTATTGCATATAAGTATTCTATCAGTTTTCTGGTTCCCATAGTACAGTCACAGTAGTCCAGCAATATTTATTTATTTATTGAGTACTCCGATAAGTACCATTATTATGTGTAACATCTTGTACTTTTCTATTGTTGCCTGAAATAAAGATTTATTATTATTATTTAAGCTTTCCTGTTTTTCTCTCTCATATAATGAGGGGTTTCCGTATTTTTGCGGGCTTTTAGCCAAACGAAAAATCGTTATTATTATGCTGTATTATTATCGCGAAATAATAGACAAAATTTAAAACTTGACGCGGGTAAGAAGAGACTACAAAAGATTGAGGAAAGCTTTTTTCTAGTAGCGGTACAGTAAATAAATAGAGCTTTATATTTAAAAAATCAAAATACTGTACAAAATTTGATAAATATCTAATTTTGTACACACAGTTGATCTATGTAAATGATTTAAACAATTGTAACATATTAAAGAGTAGAGCTGTTGGCAATAATGATGCAACTGTTGTAGCTAACGAAAGTTTTCAACAAAGTCGTTAAAAATTATTTATAGCCAACTGATCCCAAGGTCCTTAGACAAAGGAGTGCGTCTAACGGAGGCGTCGCTAAGCCGTGACAATTGACATTCAAGCACATCATTCTATTTTGCCTATGGAATACATAAAGCTTTCATGAAAACCTTAATCGTCTAACGGTTTATCTAGTTTCTTTAGAAATACAACAATAGCTTCTGTAGTGTAGCTTAGTTATGTCGAAATGCCCTTGATTACGTTTCTATCATTACCAACCTATTATGCTACCTACCTTGATCAGCTCGTATAATGGTGTCATGATGAAGGCTTTGGGATTTGTAAACGTCTTTATGTTATTCATTACAATCTGTATGTGTAAAGGAAAAAAAAACACTTTTCATACCACCTGCTCGACAATGTCAAATTATATGTCATGTAAACCTCACCGAGAAAGCAGGCTCAGCCGTAGGGATTTAATAATCCCTACGGCTGAGCCGGGAGTGAAGTTGTACTGAATTTCATTCGCGGGCATAATGTGATTTGAATTTGGAACCTCATCTGTATGATAATTTGAACCAAAGAGTCCCACACCATAAGAACGTATTCGTAAATCTAACTAACCTCTGCACAGAATGTACCAACCTAGATTTGGTTTTTATTGTTTTGCAGAAAGTGTGATAATAGAGTATTTTATTTATTCATTTATTTATGTGATCACTTATTTTTACTATTCAAAATCCTCAACCAAAACGTTTCTTCTAAACTTTTTCATTAATCAAAATCGGAAGATCCTATTTTACAAACGTTTTGAATTATGGAAGTTTGTTACCGAAGTCTCTTCGAATAGATGAAAAAACAATGACGGTTGGCAATCTTGAGCGATAAGAATCATAAATGAATAGATGTCCAAATGGTAGGCTCTCATCAAAAGTATCATTAACTCTCTCACTCATATTGAGATAGGAAGAGCCAGCCTGCGTAGCTTAAAGGTGCCATAAGGGCTCTTTTTTTTCGAGCCATGTGTGAGTTTTTTTAGGATTTGTATTCTCCTCGTTGATCTGTCTGCATCTTAAATTAGATTAGATTAGATAATCCTTTATTGCACACCACAAAACAAATACCTTTAAAAAACTACTACGTAAATCTATGGATACAATTGGCGGTCTTATCGCTAAATAGCGATTTCTACCAGACAACCTTTGGATGGAATGGACTGAATGGATCTTAGGCGAGCTTATACCCCTCTCTGCACTCAGTAACTCACGAGCGGAGCGAGGAAGTTACTACAATCCTTCGTTACGTTCGGGATTCAATATAGCGCTCGTGACGCAAGACACTGCTTTATCCCTCGTTTAATAATCTATTGATAATCTCGTTAATAACCGCACAGAAACAACACAAATAAGAAGCTAGACTAAAAGGTATTAAAATAATCTGTTGATCATCTCCATTATCAGATGGTAGTCAATTATGTATGTTGTCAAACGTCTCAGAAAAACTACTTTGAAGGAACTCAAACACTACCCTTTTACTGATTGTTATAAATTAAGGGGTTCTATTATCAAGTTGTAGATTGTAATTGGGTGGGTAGGTGGTAGGTCACCTAGTTATAATAATTGTATTATGCATAAGTTAAAATAATACTTAATTATTCTTACGATTAGCTTCAAATTTTCTTGTTAGCACGTGTAAGGAGTGGAACTTACTTCCGGCATATGTTTTCCCGGACCATTTTAATCTCGGAGTCTTCAAGTCCAGAGTGAACAGGTTCTTTCTAGGCAAGCGTGCTCCGTCTTCGACCACACCATCACTTACCGTCTGGTGAGGTAGTGGTCAAGCGCTTGACTACCAACAATACAAAAAAAATGTGTATCATCTCGAGTGTCTCTAAGCACCGAGAAAAAACCTCTATGGTGTTACACTGCTTTATGTTATACTTCTAAGTAACGTTTTGTTAAACAATAAATAAATTAATAATACATATTTATTTCCTCCTGGCTTCATCATCAGTCAATGGTCAAAACCATGGTAAAATAGCGAAGTCAGAGGTTTATGTGGATTGAATGTTTCTTTGAAATTAAGCTTTAGTTTCGAAGGTTTATTGGCATTTCTGAATAGGTTAAAACGTTGACTGAGATCTAGACCAGGCTGGACTGCAGAATGCGAATGGGTGTGCCGGATATAACAACGCAACGATTTCATGACTCGAAACTGCATTACCATTCGCAAATAAACATGAACTGATTTTGAACTGCTCGAATGTGGGGATAAATCATTTTAGCAGGATATTAGACAGACCATTTTATCTGTCACATATTTGTATAATATTAAATTAAATTGTATTTCTTGGTGTTTATTTGAACGATCTTCATACTACTATAGAATATGAGTAGAGACTACTCTAGATGGGTAAAAAATCTTTGATAATTTATTTGGCAAAAATAGATTTTTACTAGCTTTTTGCCAAATCTTTATTATTGTCTGTATACAATTTATTTGTCGTTTGATTTCAATGCCAAATAATGTTACAATAGGAAATCTCTTTATATCAAAACATAAACATTAAAAAATATTCTCTTCCGTGTTTTCGTTTTCAAATTCTGACCGTGCCTTGACCTTCAAAAGTTAGCTTGTACTAGTAAATTGCTCTTCCGCTTGATTGACAGGTATTTTGAACAATAAAACAAATATTATTTTATTAGTGTCCCTACATCCGGCTTTTGCTCACATCGATCAGAGTAAATAACCAATTATAAATTTATGAAAACGTTTTCCTTGACTTTTACAATCGTAACTATTTATATGTTTGAACTTATGTTGATGTAACTGCAACCATCATCATTCGGCAAAGCTTCATGACCTGATGCCCTTTTTCAGCTAGACTTGTGTAAAGAATGGTTATCTGTGACGTCTTTCATTTCAAATTGGAAGCTCAATTGGTTTGGTATAAATGGATATGCACCTACCGATTTTCGACTTGCTCTATTTTTTACCATAAACAATTAAACATAATATGTGGCACCCCTATTTACCGGTTTATACTCGGCATGCGCCGGCGCAGTGTCGCAACGGAATTGCGAAACTATCTCAATAATGCTCTATGGTCAGTGGCCCTAATGAAACCACCTATTGTGCCTGTACACGGGACAATTGTTTGCTACTTTTTGTTTGAAATTGTTTTTAAAAATAACATGTCGAACCTTGACCAACCTGAATGTGAACAGTATGAATGAATGGTTGGTAACTAGAGGGAGGACAACATGTTATTGAGGTTTTGCTAGTGTAATGGTATATATAATCGGTCGCTGCATTTTTCTTTTGTTAATGTTATTCTTGAAAGTAATCCACGTATGACATAACTTGCGTAAGTATAAGAAAAACAACGTGGCCATTGGATTATCACGTATAGATTAAATATTGGGTATGGCAGACATCACTGACGGTTTTGTGTCAGTTATCTGTGCTTTAACGTGTTCTTAAACTCTGTCTTGTGAGTTCGTGTTATTTATCTCGTACACCATTCGGTAACTGCTTATTGGTTATCATTTATTATGTTTCTTTTTTATTCCAAATTGGACGTTTGCTTCTATATCTTATCTGTAATCCAAATCTACAGATCTAAACAAGGCGGTCATTAGATCAGACCATAATACAATCTATCAAATTAGGTCCCACTTTAGTCTTCGTAGCATGAACATACAAGTTCGACGCCAATGACGAAAACAGCGGCTAAATTTAAAAAGCTGTTAGAGAAGTCAGGTCAAAAAATCTGAGGCGTTTTGCTTGTCAGGCGGCTGATTCCCTAATACGAGGCATGCCTTTTAAGTTTTGTCGTTTGAAGAAAAAAACACATCTAGAACCTTATAGTACTTTTTATTGTTTTTCAAAGTATTCACAACGTAGCTTAAAACACTTTTCCATTCGCTCAAACCAGTTATTATAACATTTATTCCACTCTAAAGTGGGGTGTTCAAAATGGCTGTCTTGAAAGCGTCGACTGCTTCTTCACCGGACTGGAACCTTTGACCACGAAGACTTTTCTTAATTTTAGGAAATGTAAAGAAATCGTTAGGGCTTAGGTCAGGACTGTATGGAGGATGGTCAAGAATTTCTACTTTTTCCTGCTTCAAATACTCAATCGTTTGACGAGCGCTGTGTGAGCTTGCGTTGTCGTGGTGCAGGATGATGCGTCGCTTTGAGTTAGATTTTCGAAGTTCGGCGATGACTTGTGGTAAACAAACTGTAGTATACCACTCTGCGTTAACCGTTCTACGATCTTCAAGTGCAATAGTCGCAACATGGCCGGTTTTTCCAACGAACGTGGCCACCATCTTCTTTGAAGTGCTTCGAGAACGAACAACTTTAGTCGGCTTTGGCTCGTCTTGAAAGACCCAGATTGTAGATTGTTGTTTGGTATCAGGATCGTAGGCATAGATCCAAGATTCGTCACCACTTATGATGTCGTAGACGTGATTTGACTCCCCTCGGTTGAACCTTTGCAGAGTTTTCTTACACCATCTGACGCGGGCCGCCTTGTGATCGTCGGAAAGCAGATGCGGTATCCAACGGCAAACTAGCTTTCTCACACCAAGCGCTTCATGCAAGATCTTCTGAATGGTTGTCCCTGAGATGCCTAATAGAGCCTCTATCTCTCGATACGTCACATGACGATCTTCGAGAATTAGTTGTCTCACAGCAATGATGTTATCTTCAGTGAAGGCGGATTTTGGGCGTCCTTCGCGAAATCTGTCACTAACACTAGTATGTCCACGCTGGAATTCTAAATACCAGCGTTCGACAGTCCGCAGACATGGGGCTACATCACTGAACACAGATGTTAGCTCTTCTAAACACTGAAGCCGTGTCAGGCCTCTTCTAAAGTTGTAGAAAATTATTGCACGAACATTTTCCTTAGAAAGATTCATTTTCGTACGTGACCTGACAGATTCAAATCGAAACTGTGACTAAACAATAGCATTAATCCTAATACTTTCAACTGTTTTGAGATTCAAAATGTAAACACATTCGAATATAGAACAGTTCCAAATTCAAAATTGCCGGAAAATATGGAAACGACAGAACTTAAAAGGCATGCCTCGTATCCTTACTAGAGGTTTTTTTTCTGCGCTGCTATAACAGTCAGTTGGATTCGTAGTAAAGGTACTATGAATTCAAACACTGCCTATTTTAATTTATTGCAAGAGCGAATGGAACAGATTATCACAACAGACTGGTTGAATTCCGATTCTCAGATATCCAGGATTGATTCAACGCTCACTGACCAATATAATACCATTATGTACCACTGCAATTGATAGCATCATGTCCCATAACTCCATCAACGTAATTCATGGAGCAAAACCCTTCAACTAAATCCGCGAGCAATATGTCCATGTTCATACGTTCAATGTTATCAATGACACGTCATGTCTCAGCGCACGCCTGTCGAGCCACGACCCTATATCACGACGCACGCTCCAATACGTTACCTCTATCTGTGCACGATCTGACGGCTTGTACAACACCCTTAATTAGCCTAATAAAGACTAATGAAATCTTAAATGGTCAGCTTTTGGAAATGGCGAAACATGTTGGTATACTTATATAGTATAAATAATGAGGAGGTCACAACGCCCATTTCAGGCCTTAACCTGGTCACCGACCTGAGGCAGCAGGGTGGCCAAGAAGGACCACTGACACATTAAATCTGTAATCTCGGTGTCTTCAAGTCCAGAGTTAACAGATTCTTGTAGGCAGCTCCATCCTCGACCACATCCACACTACATTCAGGTAGCTAGTGATCAAAGGCTTAATACTTTCAATACAATAGTACCTTCTCGTCTCGTCATTTTTGGAATAGTTAAGTTGTTGTAAGGCGGTCAAGATCAAGCGTACTAAAGTAAGTTCAGTGTCGCCGTTCTCCTCTTCTGAAAATAGCCAAACAGTATCCTTCTGTCAAACGCTTAGATCCAGGGCGTTTGTCTAATGGTAGGCGTACACTACAACACTCAGTCATAGAGCATGTGTCGCGTGTGATGAGTGTGTGCAGTACATCGTAGGGACACTATCTTGCACATAAAGTAACGCTGTCGCTCATTGTCTAGTCTAGTGTCTTGTAGCGTTGTGTATGCCTACTATTAGGCATCGAAATATTTCCTGTCACTTCTAGTGCCCATTCTGAAACCGTATATAGATCATACTTTTGGAAAAATATAATATTTAAAATTGTTTATAGGTACACTACTGCAGTATACTCAGATGAAGTACCTCATTAAAAAATATGTAAATGCATAAACATTATTGTCAAGGGTATGTATAATATTGATCAGTGCTTTTCACCTTTGAAACTGTTGACTAAACTGATACAAAGCCATAACAAGCCAAAAAAAAGTACCAGTTTAATTTAAGCACATCTATTTGTTTACGTACACGCCTAGGTGTTATTATACCTATCATTAAAATTTAACGACCATGGAACTTTGACTAGTAAATAAAAACACGGTAGTTGTTGTAATGTCTGTTATTAATGTTAGGCCTACGTCCGCCATATTGAATTTTAATTTGCCGGTCATTATCGATTACCTGTTTGATTACGTAAATTACGCGAATTGTGTCAACGTCAACGCCCTCCGATTACGCGTGTACGAGCTATTGTCTACTAAAGCATGGCTGTATAGTTGAATGTAGAGTGTACTCTACAGGATTGAAGCAATAGTTTATGTCTTGTGTCTTATTCTGCAATTGAAAGACATAAAATTAGCCATAAAGACTTTGAGCCGATTAGATGTACAGACTTCTGGTATTTTGTGATTAAGTTTCCTTAATTTAATGAGAAGCCGTAAAGTTTGTGTATCCCGCCATCACCATTTCTAACTATTTTAATATGACTTGCCAAATAAATGCTTTAATATCTTTATATAAGTACTAGCTGACCCGCCGAACTTCGTACCACCATGACATGCATAATGACGGTAGAATTGTCAATCGGCCATCATTAGCTCTATCTATGTATGAGAAAATGAATGTGAATTTTCGTCATTTTTTTTTTTTTTCGTGAATTATTCAAACATTTTTATAGTTATTCTGCTATTCGGGGCGGAGACAAATCCAACAAATCAAAGGTCATCAAAATCGGTTCAGCCGTTCTTGAGTTGTAAATGGTGTAACTAACCCGACTTTGTTTTATATATAGATAGATATTTGTAAAGAGAAAACTTTGTACCCCTTTTTAAGATTATTGCGCGCACGCAGGAGTATAAGATTTGGATAGTTAAAGTTTATATGGAGAAGTGAGGGTCGAATGCAAAAATTAAGCTGAAAAAATTATGAACTACGGTCGAATATCAACCACTGTGTACTATTTTCAAAAGTTATAGCAAGCATCGGGTTGGCCGAGACACTTTTTAATTCAACATTACTTACACATAAGTACATTCTTACAAGTGTATTAACCTCATGAATTACGGATCCTTAAATCTCATGATCAGTCAAGTCCAAAGTACGTGATAATAAAATGTCAAGCTTTAGTGCACAGTGCACCTAATTAGGCTATAGTAGGTTGATGAGGGTCGCATTTTTGGTCTCCTTTCTGCAACCTTGTTCATTAAGCACTTGGAATTGGACAGCTTTGCTGAGCGGTGTTAAAACTACTTGAAACGCAGTTAATGAGAGCAGGGTCTATAGTTCTGAAGTCTTATTTATATTCAACGGGATGGACTTTAAATGTACGAGTTAATTGTTTCTTAGATTGTAATCTATTAGGATTTTCATGCCTTGCAGTTGTTAATTATCATTATCATATCTCAGCCATAGGACGACCACTGCTAAACATATATGCTTCCTCATTGTATTATCAGAACAAATCTTGTGTGGCCTGCACCTAACGGCTCCCAGTAGCCCATAATAGATCGTCTTTCTATCCTGTGGGGGCCGTACTAACGAAGGCAAATACAATGTTGAATTTGGTTGACCTTACAAACATTGTTGGTTGGTTGCGATTTAAATAGCCTGTAGGGTTGTCAAAAGTGGCATTGTGAAACTCCAATTGAGTTTAATTTTAAACTCGACTTTGTCAGTGATATAGCCCTTATTCGGATTACAGTAAAGTAACAGGAGGCTTCTGCTTGACTGTTCAAAAAAATACAATATTTGTGGGATTTGTAACCAAATCTTCTAATTGCGTTAGTCTGAGCTTTGGCGGTCAGTGTGTTCATCTGTATATAACCATTTCTTATAAATTCTATGAAAGCTTTGAAATACCTAAGCTGGAACCATGTTCGTTACTGAAAATAAATAATAAAGAATAAAATAAAAAAGCCTTTATTCATTCTTAATACATAGTTTTTTTTTCACTTTAATCACATCACACCAAGATTATAAATGTGAAAGTTTGGATGTTTGTATATTTATTTGTTACTCAATCGCGTCGTAACAGCTGAACCGATTTTGATGAAATTTGGTATATACGTAGATTATAACCTGGATTACCACATAGGCTACCTTATATCCCATAAATCAGTTTTCATGGAATAAAAACGGGGTGTCAAGTCAAGTTGCAACAGCGAGTTTAGCTTTATTTCTAGGTTACCTACACATTTAGTAGAGTAACGTGTACGAAGTCACAGGCAACAGCTAGCAATTTATACGTTTTAATTAAGAAATCCCTCGACGGGTATAGGCCTTCTCCAAAAGTTTCCAGTTTTTTATATTTTCTGTTTCCTTCACCCATGTCTTGCCTGCTATCTCTGCTATCTCGTCCTGCCATATTTCTTGTGGTCTCCGTTTTCTCTGGCCAATTAGGCCCTTTCGTTACTTATGCATCTTATAAGATCTCTTGTCGGTAAAAATCCCCGAGTTACACGAAGCTGGTTCGTTACTTAAGCATTATCAAGGTTCCTTTTGTCAATAGAAATAAAACTTAAGTATTAATAAGAAATTTTTCCTTGTCCGCAGAAAACTTGGCGCCCTCAGAACTGAAGAAACTTAGGAACAAACAGAGGAAAGCGAAACGCAAAGCAGAACAAGAGAGCGCTCTACAAGCACAAGTACAGGTGAACATTACTAGATAGCTTTAGAAACTTTAGGACATTGCAATTGCAAAATATACATGTTCTATAGAATATGCATGTTATTCCAAAAAGGGTTGATTCTTCTAATCATGATTCATAACAGATTTAAAAACATGTCGAAGTCAAAATTCCAAATCGACAGTAGCGCACATTCAAATCAGCTGTTCCTTGAACCGTGTATCCATTACTATTGTAATATCACTCTTTGATAACTCTTTATTACATCTATTATTGTTTATTTATTTGTCGACCTCCGTGGTGTAGTGGGCGAATAACCGGCTGAGACGCAGGTAGCGGGTTCGATTCCCGCCGCGGAACAAATGTTTGCATGATCTACAGATATTTGTATTGGTATTTTGTGTTGGTAGTTTCTCTGTTTTTATTATAAATATGTATTTACAAAAAAATGTATTTAAGTATTCTATCAGTTATCTGGCTCCCATAGTACAAGCTCTGCTTAGTTTGGGGTTAGATAGCGCTGTGTGAAATGTCCAGCAATATTTATTTATTATTTATTTTATTATTATTATTATTTAACCGACTTCAAAAAAGGAAGAGGTTTTCAATTCGGTTGTATTTAAAAACAATCTCAGAACTCCTTCTTTTAGCAACCAACTTGGTTTTTTTTTATTCGAATGGATATACTTTCAGATTGCACCCATAGAAGTTTCATCAAAAACGGTTCAGTAGTTTGGCTTTTTCTGTTATGTAAAGTCGGTTACTTTTTTGTTAAAAAGTTACTTGTCTAATATAATGTGATAGTTTCTATGTAAACTGCATAGTACTCTTTCTCTATAAAATTATTATTTAGGTTTTACGCAGGAGTTTCTAATAAAAGATTGAGAGTGATATTAGGTACACTATCGTGGGACTTAACTCAAACGTACGAGATGGTTGGCTTCGAAATTTGCACCTAAAACAGCTGATGCTTGCAGCATTATGTATTTTCTAAAAAAACAGCAACTCTTTAGATTTTGCTTTAATAAAAAAGTCTTAGTGACTATTTCTCGACCTCCGAGTACCCTACACTTAGGTTGACTCAATTGGTGGACCACGGGATGGACCCTTCCAATCTTATTCACTTACTATATATTTGACCCAAGGGTAAAAATAGTTCCCAAAACTAGTTAGACCACGGGGATTATTGTACAACAAAGGAATTTTCTCATTGAGTATAAATTAGATAACTTCAATATTTAAGAAAGAGTAGTAGTTTGAGAGTAGTAGAATTCCTTGTGAAAGGTTTCGACCGGGGAATTACTACCACCTTACCAATTTCTACCTGCTTGGCGGCAGAAATTGCATTGCTGTGTTTCGGTTTGAAGGGTATGGTTGCCGGTGAAATTACAGGCACATGAGGCTTTACACCTGTATGCCTCAAGTTGATGCATTGTAGGGCAGTGCATTGTAGGGCACATTTCGAACATGCGTGACCTACGAGGCAATTCTCTGTTATAGGTGATAACCTAACATCAGGTGGGCCATAAGATTGTTCCATCTCCATGTTGCTTCAAAAAATTAAGAAAGAAAGAAAATACATTTTATTTGTTCCCAAAGAAAGTTTACAATATTATGTATAATGAAAAATATTTAAAAAACTAGTAAGTAGGTTCCCGGCCCACCCAAGCAGTTAAAAAGGCAACCCACATACACAGACAATGATGGTGTTACGTGGGGACAAAATGGTCCCTGTCCCAGCATAGGCTGGTTTGATGCAGCGCTGGTTTTTAAGATACATTCCCTCCAAGGACCGTTCGGTCTTTCCAGAGATGTATATTTATTTATTTAGTGATTATGGCGGCAGTGCTGATAATGTTGGCTTTGGTTCCAGGTGAAACGGGAGCAGCATCACAAAGCGCGGGCGCAGGCAGAGAATGGAGACCCGGAGGCGCCGCAACTCGACGAGCTTGTACCTGATAAATTAGCTAGGGTAAGTTAGTGATTAAGTTAAAAGTGATATAGGCTTTTGGTGATGGGCAATGCGTCCGTGGTACACTTTCGATTAGATATTCTTAAATTTGTTATTATAGTTCGGAAACTGATTAATAATATAAATAATCCCTTGTAGAAAATATCCCACAAGGGGATATTTAGAAGCAAGTCCAAACATTACGTTTGATACATGCCAACTTTTTGCATTGAAGTTAGGCAATCACGTGACAGGTTGCAAGCCCATCGTCGCCTATTAGAATACTAGACATGGCTTCGAATACTTGGTACTAGTATATGTTCCACACGAAGTTTTCCTTCATTGTTTTAAGCACGTGTAAATGAGGACATAAAGGTTTCGAGTAAAAAATTCCGCCCAACATTGCACCCATTAAAATGAATAGAATTCCTTATAAATAAAGTGGTATTTCAAGATTATTGTAAACGTATTGACATCAGTTTCGACCCTTGACCTACAACTCCTACAAGGCATTGTATACAGTTCGTTAACCTCAGTTTCATTGAAATCGCGCATAAGACCCTCTTCAGGGCAACTGTACTTCACCTGGTAAGTAATCTAGCGCAGACCAAGAAAAAAACTAAGGTGGTGATACGACAAATGATAAGTTTTTGTAAAGTTTTTCTCTGAAGATCGAGCGAACGGCGCTTTGAGCCGTAAAAAAACATCTTAGTAAATTCGCACTGGTCGACAAGTGAGCCCATAAAGATGGTTGAAATCCTGTCTGGTTTGTAACTTTAAAAATTATTAAAA
Organism: Philereme transversata; assembly: GCA_963924445.1. Taxonomy (NCBI): domain Eukaryota; kingdom Metazoa; phylum Arthropoda; class Insecta; order Lepidoptera; family Geometridae; genus Philereme; species Philereme transversata. The sequence goes on along the minus strand of OZ004344.1, from coordinate 24,890,036 downwards.
AGGCTTAGAAGTATGCATTCAATTTTTATTCCAATGGAATTGATCTTCGTGAAACTTAAGATTGATTCAAATTATGTAACTTATTTTCATCTCGATTTTTACTGTATAAACGTATAATGAAACCTTTGCTGACAAGACTGAATGAACGATTACTTCTATTTGAATTACTTACGCGGAAATGAATTTATGATTGAACACTGTACCTACATAATGCAATTAATATGACACTTACAATAAAGCACGCTTCCTTTACTTCCTAGAAGGAAGTTATATGACCCATATAATACATCTAATCACGACAAAAGGTTACATCTGTGTATATCTAAAAATAATAGCCAGCAATCACTGTAAGATGTCGAGTGACAAAGTGACAAGGTAATTAAATAGCTATTGGCACAGTGTATTATATAAACAGTGTTTCATTTGCATAAGACCTCTGCTAAACTTACACGTGTTTGTACCATGCACTATAAACAAATTACCCGGACGTTATCTGAAATGTACATATATCGTATACGTCAAAGCCAACAAGAATACGCTTTAAATACAGTCACAAAACGTAAATTTTCTTTATTCTGTCGGTCATTTAATTCACAATAATTACGGTATAATTCACAATGAATGGAAGAAGGAAAAGAATGCATTTGCCCAACAGTGGGACAAATCGCTATAAACGTCACATTATTAGCATAATGTTAGGCTGTTTCGTTTCTACTCTGTGGTTTTACTATGTCATAGCTCAAGGCATCATGTCGGTATGACATGTAAAATTGTTTGTTATGTCATTGAGCAGTCACGATTCTCTCATGCACGACTATAAACAATCGTAAAGCTTCATTTATTTTTACTGGTCTGATGATTAAATTGATTATACTAAGATGTCTGTATTAGATCTATTGCAATATTAATTTTTATTTTACTGGCCAGAAGTTTATACTGTATGTTCGGTGTAAGTTTATACTGTACGGGGCTACTGTACGTTGCCGAAGTTTTGTTAGAACTTCTGTGAATCCTAGTTGAATCAATTCAACTGGGGTTAATTTCAGTCTATGGCTGGTCTATTGGTCCACTACCAACACTAGGGATCATCAACCGTTAGTAGTCCACTACTGGACGTAGTTCTCTCCCAAGGTGCTCCACTGAGCCCGATCCTCAGCACAGCCCATTCCCTCTCTGCCAACAGCGCGCAAATCGCCTTTCTATCTATCCGGCAGGGATACCCTAACAAAACCACTTAAATTGAGTATATATATCTAAAGTAGTCGAGACGAAGATAGGTTTTAAAAGCCTTCATCAACATTCATCACTCCACTCTTGGCTGACATTGAGATATATCAAGTGTCCGCCATTGCTCCTGATCCTTGGACCGTTGCATTTCGAATTCACTTCCTACCAGTGACCTTTGGCAAATCGCCACTTCTCTTCTAGATAGGGGAAGCCCTAGACCACATTTATCTAGCCTAGAAGATTTCCACTATACTCTACACTAGTAAGGTAATTCAAATAGATTATCATTTTAGATTTATTATCTTGAGATTCTTTTTAATGATCTGTTTTTAGTTTTGTGGCAGAGAGTGAGCATTTGAGCCATATTATATTCTGAGTGACCGATCTTGTTCGACACCCAACATGCATGGTACACTCAAAAATACCTTTCTAACGACCGTCCGTTCTTATTATTGTTATATTTGTAGCTCTATTATTAATGTTTTATTCATGATGTTTCAGGCGGAGGATCCGTTAGAACAAGCACTAAAGTTCCTGCAACCTCTGCGGACGCTAGCCGCGAATAGGATAGACACACATTTAATGGCCTTCGAAATTTATATTAGGAAAGGTAAGGCAGTGTCATCATTATCAGAACTCTTAGTGAGATTGAACGGATAGCTATCACTTAAGTTGAACTGAACAATCATTTGTTACAGCGGTAGAAGAATTACCCGGAATGAACTTTTGAAGGGTTCAGTTACGAAATTAATTATCGTAATTAAATTTGCGACCTACGATGGCAAATTCCAATGCCATCTGAAATGTATTATCGTCTAGATGCGTTGTGATACCAAATACGATCACAAACGGCAGAAGTTGCTATTGGATCATACTTTTAGGAAAATAGAAAACAGTGCTCATCCACGACGACCTTACTGGTGCTGTGGGAGAATAGCCGTCTGAGATGCAGGAGGTTTCGGGTTCGATTTCCGCTGCAAGACAAAATATTTGCGTTGTCTACAGATATTTATTCCGGGATTGGGTATTTTTCTATATATTATAAGTATGTATTTACAAAATAAGTACCATAGTACAAGCTTTGCTTAGTTTGGGTCCAGATGGCGTTGTGTGAAATGACCAGCATTATTTATTTATTAGTGATCATCCACTAAACCACTACCCATTCAGGACTTCGAGACCTAGACCATAAGCTAAGTATTATATTGGTGTGTTTTAGACAAACCCCTCCTGATGCTGCAGAGCTTAAAGCGCGCGTGGCGACTTGACAGCGGCAACCCTCACCTCCACGACTGCCTGCTTCGCTGTCTGCGGTGGCTGGACGAGGCCAAGCCTTCTCTACACCCTGACGTAGCCGCCGTCATCAGCGCGGAGATGAAATCAGTAAGCAATTTTAAGAAAATTCACCTTTATAAAAGGGTCACAAATCGAACCGAAACATTGTCAGTCGTAATACAGATAAAACGGTATAGTGGTTTTAACTCACGAAGGCAGGCGAGCTTATGGAACATGCCATCGTAGTAATAATATAATATTACCACGATTAAGATTTTTGTTCCTGTCAGAAGCTGCCAAATTTTCTACCAACAATATCTTTTTTCAATGATCGTTGAAAGAAAGAAAGAAAGAAAAAACATTTGACACACACACAGGACAGACTATTCAGAAAAGAACAACATACCTATTAATACATATAAATTATAAATTATTAAAAAGAAAAGAAAAATATATATAAAAAAACACATGGAAAAAATTTAGTACATATACATAGGTAGGTACATATAATATGGTCTTCCGTGCTGTGTGGGCCAAACAGGCCCCGTCTCAGCGCATTGCTGCCAACCATGCGAGGAAAGTAAGCGGCGCTGGTTTTCAGATGGTAAGTGTAAGATGGAGCCAATTTACTTCGTCTGTGGTGGGTGACAACGCTATTGAAAATTAGTCAGTTTATGACAGTTATGTACAACAACCATAATCTATAAATAAAGGTATGGCTTCATTATCCGTTTATCTTATAAATTAGCAGAATTGGGCCCCTGGTCAATCACAACCTTTACATATAGCAGATTTTTTTTTAAATTTATTAATAGTCAAGCACTTGATCACTACCTTACCTGGTGGTAAGTGATGGTGTGATCGGAGATGGAGAATGCTTGCCTAGAAAGAACCTATTCACTCTGGATTTGAAGACTCCGGTAATAAACTGGTTCGGAAAAAGATACACTGGAAGTGAGTTCCAGTCCTTATTTGTGCTAACAACAAAAGTTGAAGCAAATATTTGAATACCCATCTTCGTGAGATATAACATTTGTACAAAATCAGTATCGTATTTCTAATAATGATGTACTTATCCTGTCTTTATCTCGACTTTTTTATTATACCTACGTGTTGTATGTACGAAATGAAAATAAAGGTGACCATTTTGACATAAAACGAGGAAGATTTTGGTCGTGAAGTTTCCCCTATTCAAATTGGGCACGTTACTAATAAACTTGCACTCTTTGTCCCGGGAATAGTTGGACCGCATTTTTGCTTTGACGATTCAGATTATCAGTAAAAGACGTTTTATTATGAGCAATGGAGTGTCAAAATGATCACAAGCAAACAATGGTGTGTAAAAAATTGCGATCATCTCTGTTCTCAGTCCTAACCTAAACAAAACTTGATGTTTACTAGGGCTACACATATCCCAGCCACCCTCAACCTATTACATGAGCTACCAAGAAGCCAGTTACCTAACCGTTGCGAACGTTAGGGTCTATTCGCGCTTGATATCGAAGTGTGGTTTATCAGCGACTGATTGAATGAAATTGATCACAGTGAATAATGGAATGTGTTACATAACATTAAAAAATCTTGCATTGGTCATAAACTTTCGATGTTTAACTTTTCCAGATGGTAAATGGCCGTACAGAGCTTCAGATAGCCGATGAGTTCCTACCCGGATCAGCGCAGAAATCCCAATCAGCTGCGTTATGGGGCGCGCGCGCACTCTGTAGATTGGTACCAGATCGCACAACTGAGGCGTTGAAACTTGTCACCTCGTTAAGCTTTGACGATCTCTCTATACAGGTAAGCCTTTTACATTTCATCATCATTTCAGACATAGGACGTCCACTTTCAACATAGATCTCTCCATAGATTTCCAGAGTGGCTGATCTTGTTCGGTCTGTAGTCTGTAACCCGTTCATAGCAACCTTTATATTTCGGTCTTTCGATGTTACCAATCACACTAATTATACAATTGATTATAATAATAAACAAATATCAAGAATAAATTGACATTAATAGTATTTTATTTTTATAGTGTTATCGACACTTACGGAAAATTCTAAGATTTTTAAACCATTTCAAAAACATTCAAGTCGGACGAGACTTCAACCCGCAACTTTCCTCTTGATACACTGCCAATGTATCAAGGATGCACTGCCAATTTGGTTGCGGGTTCAACTCCCGTCCGGCTTGAAAGTTTTTGAGATGGTTTTAAAAATCTTAGAAATTGTCGTTATAAAATACCAATGTTCGTGAGAAAATCATTACAACCAAGCAAGTCAAAAATATATAAATATAAATAAAAATTAAGCACATGCAAAAGAGTACAAAGTTAAAAATAAAATCAAATAACAATAATAATATAAAGTCTTTGATAAATATGATGAAAGTTTAGTTATGGTTACTCTTTTGGAAAGGATTACATCTATCAGTTAATTAAGATGAATTGCAAGTTGCAATACTTGCATCGCTAGCCGGAGGCAACTGCTCTAGCGCCTGTGATATCTTTATTAGACTTGCCCAGTTTACTTAATGCCTTCATAATGATTAACAAGTTATCAAAATGTATAAGTTACTTTCATTATAAAATGTAATTCATATAAATTATCTATGATTTAACTTGAGAAAACACAGCTTATTATTTATGTACATATTACAGGGTTGCGTGGACGTGCTATGGAGTCTCAAAGAGGGCGACTTCGGGCCTTGCGAAAAGGAAATAGAAGAGTACGTAGCCGCCTGCACCGCGCGCTTCCCGTACGCCATCGCGTTCAAGCCGCCCGCGCCGCCCAAGGAGTTCGAAGCGAGCGAGCTCATCGAGGATAACGCGCCTCTACAGCCGAGAGAGGTCTCTGTTAACAACTGAGGGTCTTCCCACAAAAATAATTAAACACTGTTTAGCCCGTGTTTAAAAAATACCCATACAAATATTAGTAAGGAATTTCTTAAACACGCCTTAAACAGTTGTTTAACTTTTTTGTGGTAACAAGGTGAGAGGTTTCAACTTTCTGTTGGGAGATCGTAACTACTGGGGAACCACTTGTGTGATATAATACTTTTTATGCGATTTTGAAAATTAATTATAAATCAAATTTTAGCAGACGCATGTTAACAAAAATACTTATAGTATATGCAATAATATACATAGTGGAACGTGATTATCAAATATTTGAATTAGCAATTTTGCATGTAATAAAATAAGTGCAACAAATGGTACCTAACATTAACCATATTTTCATGTATAGTAGAACATCAGTATGTTCTGTTTAAAATGTTATTTGCACTTATAATCGTTGAGGGTTACTCTAGAAAAAAAACAACTAAACAATAGACAGTCTCCTTAGTGCGAAACTCAAATGTACTATTTTTATAAATTACTCACATTGACAATAATCGACACGCTGTGCATGCCGGTCATGCAATTGGCTGCGGGATCGGCACAGGTGTTGTAAATGTGTGCGTGAAGCAGTGTATGGTACACTGTGGCCGGCACACTTTGGGAGCTTCACTTTTCGTGTTGAAGCGAGTTTTCATGTGCGACTTAACTAAAAACATATCGCAGCGCTGGTTGCTCGTGTGTTTTGGTTGCGGTGTGATCATTTAAATCTTATTGTGATGGTTATTAGGTTCGATTTATATACGCGTATGTAAATCTAGGTCTACTATAATCCGTAATGTAGGTATGTAGGTCTATAGGGGTGGCCAAATTGAAAGCTATTTTCAGTCACGTTAATGGAAGGTTGGTTATGGGTTACTAGGTAAACATTCTTGTTTAGCTAACTGACCCTTGGACCTAAAACTGTTTAAAACTTATAGCGAAAAGTTGAAATTACAGGCACATGAGACTTCGCCTATATGTCTTAGGGTACGCCATGTCTTAATTGGACAAAACCTGTGAGGTAATGCAAATGTTTTATGCTATGTATACACCAGTGCGTTAAAATAAAGGCCACATTCATAATATGCTTTTGCATTCATAATTTCTATTATATAAAAGAGGTCATATTTTAGTAGTGAAAAAAATAACAATGGATACCGGGAATCCAAATTTTAACAAACTCTTAAAAAGACTTAATTACCTCGCATTCGTGATGAAAAGTTGTGGCATACTCGGGTGTAAGCGAAAGCGACCGAGGACGCTAATGAGTCAATATACTAATGCTCTTTCATAGTTCTGCATGTGGAGAACATTTATTAACAAAAATATACAAGTGAGCAAATATACGTATTGTATTGACAATTTAAATAAATCAGATTGTAGTAAATTTGTGAATTTTATTTTATTATTTTGATGTCCTGATCAATTTATTAAAAAAATATACAAGTAAGCAAATATACGTATTGTATTGACAATTTAAATAAATCAGATTGTAGTAAATTTGTGAATTTTATTTTATTATTTTGATGTCCTGATCACGAGTGTTATTTGTTGTAATATTTGTATGTATCCACAGTAGTTACGGTTTTCTAATATAAGTAGTAAGGTCTCGTGGGAAAGAGAGATCCGATGGGCGCCGGCGTCGTACCGCTCATATGCAATGGCCGTCTCTTAGAACATACAATTGAAATAAAAATTTTGACTTTGTTGCTGTATTTTATTATAGAAAAATTCTTTAGGCCATTATTTTCTAAATTGAAAATTTTATAGGTATTGATTACAATTATTTTATTTGCGCAATAAGCTTATGGTAAAATCCGACACTTCTGTGCAAAATGATGAAAATTTTTTGGATGGTTTTTTGATACTCATTGATTCGTTCATATATCTACCGATAAGGGATCGGTAGCTAATGCGAATTTTGTCATTGGGGAAAATTCTGTTGGCACAAACACTCGCTTTTTGCGATAAGACCGCACATTGTACTAAATCTATTTGTAAACATTATGTTCTGTATGTTACTTTGATGTACACAAGAGTTATCTTATCTTATTTTAAAACAAGGTTTGACAGCATTAAAACTATTGGCATTCTTTCTAGTTTTATACGGACAGAGAGTGACAGGTGTCATTTTTAACAGACTTCAAAAAGGGAGGAAGTGCTCGATTCGTTGGAATATTATTGAATTGAAAACGGCATTGATTGAAATGAAAAAATAGGCGTGTTGGGCATTTTTTGAGATGGGAAAAAACCATTGAACTTGCGAGACCGTTACCGTTACCGACACCTCTGTTTATAAGTATCACATAATTGTTCAAGTTTTCACTTTAGTCGGCACTCCTGGAGTGCCATTTTTTTTTATGTATGTTCAGCTATAATCCTTTACTTACCGCGTTGTCCGATTTCAACTATTCTTTTTTTTTTTGAAAGGGCCACCCCCTTTCAATATAAGTTTGATCAAGATTATAGGAGCAATGAGAAAATCTCGAAGCACGAGATATGGGTGAATAAGTCTTTACCACATCCAGTCTTCGAAATTAGACAGTAATTATTTTTTTACAAGCTTTTTATTAACTTGCAATGTATGTATGCAATGTTTGTCCGGGTGGAATCTTACAACTGAATTTTAAACCCGCTCCCCTCAACCGATTGAGCTGAAATTTGGAATACATGTGTAACTTCGGTGACAATGCAATAATATGGTACCGTGGAGGTGGTCTCATGATGGAGACGAATGCAAGACAAAGGAACTTCTGAATGGATTATAGTAGGCTACTAGTGTTTGGGCTCATTTGAATCTGCTTGGTTCCGATTATGAATTTTAAAAAAGCTTGTTTTGAAAAAGTATTTTCTCTACAAAAAACTTACATTTAGCTTAATTCTAACATTCGCCCTCTTTCTCCATATAATTTTGAACTATGCCAAATCTAACATCCTCCGTGCGCGCAATAAGCTTAAAAGGGGATACAAAGTTTTCTGTCACGTATTTATAAATAGATTTGTGCCGATAGAATTTGTCAGTTTTGTTGGTTTAACTTAAATTAAGGTTAGTGACCGGGTGACTGGGGGTAGTACACTTCTCTGTCGTTCGAGGCACTCGGCACTTAAGTGTCGGATTTATAATTCTTGTTGTTTGTATGTTAAAATTGTCAATCTCAAACGAAATGTTACATTTATATAGTAGTTTAGGCTACGAATTCAGTTAAATGGTGTCCAAAGTGAATCGCCGCTTTTAAATCGTTTATCCGACTATGTGTTTTAATATTCATTTTTTACTATTTTTACATTATTTTTTTGTGAAGCCGGATAGAGATATAAACTAAAGTTGCGCGCCTTTTAGATGCGTCTACAAAGTTATGCCACTCAGCCACTTGATTGTAAGTGGTTACTGTAGTCTAGTGATGTTTGTATCATCAAATGCATTAGTTATGGTTTAATAAAAAATGTTTTTCTTATTCGGTTTTTAACAGCGGTATGCAAACACGTATTTACAACATACTGTAAAACAGTATGAGGTTCTTCAAAAAGGGCGTTTTGAAAATGTTAAAGGGTCGGCAACGCGCGAGTGATACCTTTGGTGTTACAAACGCCCATAGGCTACGGTAAGCTCTCCCCCCCCCCGGCAAGTCTTGGCTAATGCCGAGACCCCCCTCTCTCTCCTCTACGTCAGGTGGGTCGTATGCTTGTTTACTACCTTAGTGGTATAAAATAAAAGATTGCTGTCAAAACAGATTCGTTTATTTTTCCTGTCGTATCTTGTGACTCACATCAAAGAACTCACAGGGTTAGTTTTTCGTAGGTACTGTACGCTACGCGCCGTATGTGGACTGAGGGAGACAGGTCTTACAATACGTATAAATGCCTCAAAGGTTTGCTGGAAGAAAAGTCTTCTTAGGGCTAAGCTCGCCTTTGTACACGCCCTCTATTTCTGTATTTTGAAAATGTATTTTCTTGTGTGCAATGAGGAATAAATTAGAACACATCAATTTTCCCCCGTATAAGGTTAAACCGTATAACGGTATCGAGTCGGTAAAACCGTTAAAGTGAGAAATTAGGGTAACGTGTCACTTAAAATTTGTAAGGCCCTTTTTGAAAACCAGTCAATAACCTAATTTTTTACTTACACTAACATTTTTCAAAATTATAGATTTTTAGATTATAGACAAACGTCAATAGTGAGGCGCGCAATTTAGAACTGTAATTTGGACACGATTTAACGGAATTTGGCAAAATTTCGAAATTCTTAGGTTCTAAATTATATCTAATTCAGTCGTCACAAAGACAACAGATAATTCGAATTCATATTAACATGTAATATTCAGTGTTTTTATTTGCCTCGAATTCGACTGCGAGCGAAAATGTTCCTTATTATTTCGTAGGTAAGGTTTATCGTATCAAAGTTTTGATTGTCGAGTCAGTATGTATTTGTTTTTACAGCAAATTCTGTTAGTGAATGTTTTTTCTTATAATGCTTAGATGTTTTCAGCTTTAAAGCTACTCGGATAAGCTTCACTTTTGAGATTTTGCTGTAAAAATAAAACATTTTAGTACTGCTGAGTGTTTTATAGATTTTATGTTAATCTACTTATTTTCTTCTAACACTAAATTTCCTAGTTTGTTCTGCTTGATGTAAACTTGACATAATCGGGTGATATCTTCTCAAGAAGGCGGTTAAGGTCTTGACACAGACAAAGACCCGAGACGGGAGATTGGGATCATTACTTGACTTAAGGATTTCATGTGTTTAGCAAAAATCAAAATTTCTCTATCACACTAATATTATAAATGTGAAAGTTAGGATGGACTTCGTACGCGTTGATTGAGTAACAAACAAACAAATAAATAAACAGACATCCAAACTTTCGCATTTATAATATTAGAGTGATTTGTTTGTTACTCAATCGCGTCGTAACGGCTGAACCGATTTCGATGAAATGTAGTATGTACTTACGTTTGTTTGGTTTGGACAGAGTTGTGGCAAATTCAATTCCAAGCTGTTTTGACGTATAATAATTTTTAAAGTGTTTGTTTAATTACGTTTTTCAATTTGTTAATTGTCAATATTTGTATCTTGGGAATTTGTTATTAAAGCGAACACTTTGCCTTTTATACGATTTACTAACTTTATGGAGCCTACAAGTAGTAATAAGGAGTTTAACTTTATTTTTAGTATTAACATTACGAATGTAACTTGTTTTATTAAACAAATTAATATTTTTTAATATATAAAGTTCGCGAGCGATAGTGGCGTCGCGCGTCCTCAGCCGTCGTCTCTATCTTGACCGTAGCCGCCATCTTAATAGCTTATAAAATTCTCTTTTAGATATTAGACTGAATATGTCTCGATAGTAAATGAAATTATTCAGTTTACGACCGTACTAACAAGGCAATAATTATTCGAGTTTAGTGCTTATTATTCGTTGTAGTATTAGGCTATACGAATCGTCTTAGTATATAGGGTGTTTGATAATATACGCACAAAAATGAAAGGGGTTATTTAGATGAGCATAATAAATAAATTTACGAAATGTTTACCATAGAAATGTCAAACTTATTTTGGCATGTAAAAACAAGCACTTTAACTTATGCTGTGCTATTGCATAATGCTTGCCATCTAACCACAGATACTATATTGGTGACGTCTCGAGATTTCTCCTGTTGTCCCTTTCTAACCCAAAACCCGCAGCCATTTCCGAAAGAGATATAAAATCGGCCTTTCTTTTTGGATTGCAAGAGTAGGCAGTATGTTTTATATCGAATTAATCACCTAAACTTAGTCGATTTTCTTTGAAATTTGATAATATAACTAGTAGTTTTTTTTCGAGAAGTATTTTTTCATGTTATGAGAAACCGTCACTTGAATATCCTCAGTATATTACCAAACAACCTGTATAATATATACTTTAGCAATATTCGATGGTAAATGTTTAAAGAAACCGCCCATGTTTAACCTAAACTTCACTTTCATAACAAGGATGTTTTGACTCAGGGCGCGTTCAATTATTACGTAAAGCATTTTTGAAGATTTTTGTATTATTTGTGATTTTTGTCAATTAAAGTAACCTATGTCTCAATCCAGGTCATAATCTATATACCAAATTTTATCGAAATCGGTCTAGCCGTTTAGTCGTGAAAACGTAACTAACAGACAGAGAGGCAGAGTTCGTTTCGAATTATAACATTAGTATGGATATCGGCTGACAAGCAACTTGTTTAATACAGTGCCTTTCACGATTTTTGATGCTTTGTTTAGTACGCGTAAACAATATTTCTAAATAAACATAGCATTCATTATATAAATCCACAATGCCTGTATTATTCATAAAATCATAACACCAAGTGTGGCCTCAAGTGTTCATCAGATTATAATAGACATAACTTAAGAGATACACAGGGCTCATACACGGTACAACAGTCGCACGGACCGGACGCGTCGCAAGGTTCAACGGACCTTCGACAAGACTTAGGTCGTATTCTGCTTTACGACCAATACATATACGATCGAATTTGTCATAATTTTCACCGGTGGGGATTATGAAATATCCCTAAAATCATGTTATCATAATCCCCACTAGGTAGTAATTGGTGAAGCATTGGTTATATATAGACAACAGAAATTCATGATATGCATAACGTTCCAAACAAGCAGTACCTAAATATTGAGATTTATTTACGAACTAGCTTCCGCCAGCGGCCTCGCACGCGTTGTTTGTCAACAAAAAGTAACCTATGTTTGAATCCAGGTCATAATCTATCAACACACCAAATTTTATCGAAATTAGTTCAGTCATTACGACGTGATTGAGTAACAAACAAACATCCAACTTTCACATTTATAATATTAGTGTGATTGCATATTTGATAGTTCATAATGTCCGCCGCTTCAACACTGATCGTGCGGTGGGGATTATGATATGTTTCATAATCCCCACTGGTGGAATGCTACCGTCGGCGTCGTTCGTGTGACTGTTGCAACGTGTATGGCCCCTTTGTCATATACATAATGGACTCGGTACGATATGTAAAATAACAGCCGGGGTACGCTTTGTAAATAATAATTATTAAGTTTCTTTTGTAAAATATTGTTACAAGAACTACCCGTATGACTGTTTGTAAAAGTTTTTTTAATGTAATTGTTGAATTCGATCGGTTTCTTTGTAGATATGTGTAAAGTTTGGACAATAAATTGTATAATTGAATACTCCAAAGGTATACTATACCGTATTGCGTGTACCGTGTGTGTTGAACACAGAATGCTGATTTAATTTTAAACGCCTCACTGAAATTTTGGTATTAACCTTGCACCAGTAAAATGAAACAATTAAATGTAGAAGCCAATTTATTTTATCACTGGTGAAAATACATTCTTCGAAAGAGTAAATTATTTACTAAACACTTTTACTAAACACAAGCCAACAGTTCATCCACTCGGACCAAAGTTCACCAATTCACAAATACATCAAAACGGGCGGCGGTTAAACGGACTGCTAACCATTGGTTATGATATTGTATAAAAATTACAAAGTTTTGATTATAGCCGTATATTTCGTATTGGTGAATTTTGGGTTTATTAAGTTCTTTGCAGAGAAACTAAGAAATGTTAATATTTAGTTAGATTCTTAAATAGCACCTACTTTTTTGCTGCTGGTTGTAAAATAATATGTTATGTCAGTGCGGTTCGTGTTCGGTTAGTGGTCGTTATGGTTAAATTTTCAGTGAAGACGGTATTTGTTAACACAATGATTTGACATTATAATTTTGCACACAGCTACGTTGGTTAACGTATTCAAGTTTGTGAGCAGAGTACCTGTACCCTGCTATCTTGTAAATAAAGTAATAAAATTTTATTTTACAAACTTAGAACTTTTGTTTTATTTCGACACTAGCTGACCCGCCCGCGGCTTCGCACGGGTGGTTTTTCAATAAAACATTAGGCTAAGTTCATATGGACGGTACCCGAGCGGTAATGTAGACAATAAACACTATTTAGTTTGATCTTGTACCACGCTCTTAGTAGTTCTACGCGGTACCGCGCGTTCATATGAACTTAGCCTTACCCTCATTTTGCGCAGTTGGCTAAAAAGTAGCCTATGTTCTTTCTCAGGATATAATCTATCTTCTTGCAAAATTTCATTACGATCCGTTCAGCCGTTTAGTCGTGTACAGGTAACAAACAAACAGAGTTATGTATGTATTATACATATAAACCTTACTCTTGAATCACTCTTGCTAAAAACTGCATTAAAATCCGTTGAATAGTTTAAAAGATCTAAGCGAATAGACAGCAGAAGCGACTTCATTTTATATTAAGTAAAGAAGTAGACTATGCCTAAACTTACAACACATTTAATTGATAACTTCTTTATTAATAGGATTTTCAAACCTGTCATTTTAACATTCGTTAAATTTTGAGAATAATTTGATGGTGCAACTCAACTTGAATTGTAAGTATACAGGGTGTGTAGTTGAGATAGTTTTTGCATTTCCTCTTTACTGACCCTAACTCATCCTGCAATACACCCACGATTTTTACAAAGTTTCTTGAATAAAAAACTTCATGGGTTAAATAAAAAAAAATAACACTTTAGCTCAAATTTAAAAAAAATCTTATACAAAAATTGGTACGGATTTTCTTTAAGCACGTGTTAAACAGTTGTTTAACTTTTTTTGGGTAACAAGGTAAATTTCTAAAAGTCGTAGAACATTGTTCTTGAAAGTGAGAACAATGACTCCCTTTCGAGTTATACATACTCCAAAGCATTTTGAACACTGTATAGTAATTCAATATCAATAATTAGTTTTTATAATTTGTATCATCTGTTTTGAGCTACAGACACTTGTAAAATACATATAAAAATATTTTATTTAAGTACATCAAATATTTAAAACATCAAAAAAATGATTGACAAATTGTCATTTAACTATTAATATCACATGATTTAGATACACTGTACTACACATTTTATTATTGTACTGTTTGTTACCTACTCTTAGTTACAACTAATTTCATTGAGTTAAAATACCAATTATTATTGCATTTAAATCTGTACTTTCCCGTGATCAATCTTAGGGAACGTACCCATACTACGTGACCCGTTCAGGGGTGAGGGGGTCTTCAAAATACCACGCTTGGTCACAGGAGTGGGGGGGGGGGTTTAGGTTTTCGTCACGTAGACAATGGCGGCGATTCTGTCGTTTACGCTAACTAAAATTGTGTAAAAACTAATGTTCTAATTTTGTTCATACTAAAAATCAAATTAGAATCACATTTAAAATGAGATTTTTAAAATTAAGTATTTTTCACTAAGATTGCGTGTTTTTGGGCTAGTTTTAGTCAGCAGTCAAATTGGTGCTTATTAAAACTAGCCCGCAAACACGCCATTAATTTTAGAAATGTCATTCTAATTTGATCTTTAGCGTAAACAAAATAATACCGTTCATATTTTACACAATTTTAGTCAGCGTAAACAGAATCGCTACCAATGTCCTCTAGGGAAATATCGCACTTTTTCGAACTATATTCAAATATGGCGCGCAGCGTTGAGTGCTTTTTAAACTTGTAATTATAGGTATGCACGTACTCTTGACGACCTCGGTGGCGCAGTGGGCGAATAGCCGACTGAAACGCTGGAGGTAGCGGGTTCGATTCTCGCCACGGAACAAATGTTTGCATGATCTACAGATACTGGTTCCGGGTCTGGATGTGTTTCTATATATTATAAGTATGTATTTACAAAAAAAAGTATATAAGTATTCTATCAGTTATCTGGTTCCCATAGTACAAGCTCTGCTTAGTTTGGGGCTAGATAGCGCTGTGTGAAATGTCTAGCGATATTTATTTATTTACTCTTGGCGTCACGCGGCAACCGCCGTATTAATAAAGACCTATGAGCCAAATTATTATTTTTCGAACTTTCAATTTGCAAAAATTTATTTAATCCATATTTATGAATTACTACGTAAAAACAAGAGGGGTAGGGGGGGGGTCTTGGTATATACCGGTGGTCACCGAGGGGGGAGGGGATTGTAAAAATGGGTCACGTAGTATGGGTACGTTCCCTTACTTATATGTCTATGGGTAAATAGCCATTTCATCGGTCAGGTACCACAACCATACCATGATGGGTTGAATGGGTTTTATTAGAAGTTACTATCTTTGGTACATAGTTTGTATTAGTTATTTCAGTCTTAAATTGCGCGCCCCACTACCTCATTATGTCAAAGCCAAACAATCTTTAATCATCAGATTTTCACTGTGACTCATTTCAGATCATTTAGACCTTTGCAGTCTAAATTCTGGTTGAGTCTCCCTCTGTAAACACTGTCCAACCATTTTCAATACTTGGATCTTCATCGTTTTACCTATGGAGGGCAGAGGTAAGGAGAACCTCTTTGTGTATGAAAAAGTGTCCGTAAAAAGCGTCAAATTATGGTGGCGCCCCGGTAGCAAATGGGTTAATTTTAAAGATAGCGCCAAAAATTGTTAGAGTAGGATAGTAAATTAAATTAATTACTAAGTAAAGTAATTACTACGTAAATAGTTTTATATATTGCAGTTTCTATATATATACACACAGGGTGTTTGGTAATATACTGACGATATTCAAGTGACGGTTTCTCAAACATAAAAAATGACTTAACGAAAAAAAACTACTAGTTACACTAACAAATTTTATAGAAAATCGTTTAGAAAGTTTAGATGATTAATTAATTCGTTATAAAACTTACTGCCTACTCTTGCAATGGACATCCAAAAATAAAGGCCGATTTGATATCTCTTTCGGAAATGGCTTCGGGTTTTGGGTTAGAAAGGGATAACAAGAGATATCTCGTGACGTCACCAATACAGTATCTGTGGTTAGATGGCAAGCATTATGCAATAGCACAACATAAGTTTAATAAAGTGTTTGTTTTTACATGCCAAAATAAATTTCAGATTTCTATGGTAAACATTTCGTAAATTTATTTATTATGCTCATCAAAATAACCCCTTTCATTTTTGTGCGTATATTATCAAACATCCTATATATATACAATCACTATCGTCACCAAAAATATTAAATTTTTCAAGTCAGCACACTTCACTCTGGTTACAACAGATAAATTCATATCATTATCTCTTGCTACACTAGTTATTTTGGTGGGGTTTTGAGTTATAATTTGCTGCTAACAACTGGACACTTTTTCGACTTGTCCCTCATATAAGACGGTTTTCCTTACCTCCACCCTCCATAGTTTTACCGTTTTCAACCTTACTTGACTTTAGCATAATACAATTGTGGCCACAGAAACCATACAACCAATAGTGAATAGTGAAACATCTTACTGCGAGTAAACTTGAAATAAGGTGGAGAGGCGGGCAGTTTTAGACTAGAAGATTTTCATCACACATTAACGATTTCAACCATTAAAAAAACCTATCATAACCTAATTATTATTATTTCAGTCCGTTTCTTTACTGTGGTACCATTTAACAGTTCCATTGATGGTGCTTTGGTAATTTTTTTGCTCCCGGTTCCAGGATTTTTTTTGCCGTGACTGGATGGCAGTAGGTCATTGAATTGTGTTACACTAACCGAACTATTGCTACTAAATGGTACAGATCTTGTCAATTTAGGAAAAAAACACAACGAACTACTCCATCTAGTGACTGCAAAAAAAATATTGTTGCCAAAAATTAATTATACAATTGCAAATAAAATTACCATTGTACCGTTAATGGAACTGTCTTATCATTAGAAAAGTTTCTTTACCTTGGTACCATTCGAATCTACACCATGGTACCATTAGGTACCACGGCAAAGAAACATTTCAGTCAATCTATGCCTCTTACTTGCTAGGACTCATGTTCTCCCATTCAACTGCATCAAAATCAATCTCTATTTTGCTTTGCTTAGGTTTCAATTGCCTGAAAAATAAAACACTTAATATGTATCTTGTTGTGAATTAATACTATACTCATATCATACCCTAAACCTGAACTGAAATGATTTATTCAGTTTGTGAAAGTATGAAGATGTTTACATTTTAATTTATGTCTAGTTTCCAACCGTTGCGGTATACAAACAATAAAATTCTAATAATAATTAATTTCCAATTAATTAAATAATTATTTCATAATTATTAATATTATGGCAGCTTAAATTATTGGTGCCATAAAGAGCACAATCATGCGCAAAATATGTGTTTTGCACGAGCGAAGTTGCCATACCTTCTTTACAACATTATTTTTAACCCTTCGACACCTCCCTATTTAAAAGAACTTCTATTTCCTGCATCAATTCCTCGTTCCTTGCGGACTGGAGGAAAAACACCGCATGCGCGTCGCGTGCTAATTACGCATGTATTGACTGATCGCCTCGTTCGAAACGCGCGCAAATCGCCAGTGTGTTATCTGATTGATAACACTAATGGCAGATTATGCGTAATCACTATTCCTAATTCTGCCGCGAAGCAGCATTGCTGTGTATCGGTTTCAAATGTATGGTTGCCGGTGAAATTACAGGCACATGATACTTTTTAATAATAATATTTTTAATACATATTGCTGGACATTTCATACAGCATTACCTAGCCCCAAACTAAGCACAGCTTGTACTATGGGAATCAGATATATAACTGATAGACTTTACCTCTTTACTTTTTTCTTTGAGAACTTTACCTCCGTGGTGCAGTGGGCGAATAGCCGGCTGAGACGCAGGAGGTAGCAGGTTCGATTCCCGCTGCGGAACAAATGTTTGCATGATCTACAGATATTTGTTCCGGGTCTGGTTGTTTCTCTATATATTATAAGTATGTATTTACAAAAAAAAAAAATGTATATAAGTATTCTATCAGTTATCTGGTTCCCATAGTACAAGCTCTGCTTAATTTGGGCTAGATAGCGCTGTGTGAAATGTCCAGCAATATTTATTTATTTATTTATAGATTACTTATATACTTTTTTTTTGTAAATACATATACATACTTATAATATATAGAAAAAGGTCCCGACCCAGGACAAATATCAGTAGATCATGCAAATATTTGTTTCGCAGCGAGAATCAAACCCGCTACTTCATGCGTCTCAGCCGGCTATTCGCCCACTGCGCCATGGAGTTCGTCCAAACTTGAGGCAAACAGTATGCGTTATACCTGTATGCTTCAAGTTGATGGATGCAGGGCAGTGCATGCAATACTTTGTTATAGGCGATGGTTAACACTTAAAATCAGACTGGCCATACGCTTTTTCTATCACCAGGTTACAAAAAATATATATATTATCAAGGTACTAACCAATATTTTACTCCAGCAGCATCCAACATTTTCTTAGATGCTATATACATAGGTTTATGTGCCCCCTTGTCTGATAGGTACACAACCTCCGTAATGCCAGACTGAATGATCATCTTTGCACATTCATTGCACGGGAACAAACCAACATAGATTGTGCAGTTTTTTACATCTGCTGAGTTTTTGTTTAGGATGGCATTCATTTCTGCGTGGCATACTGAAATGAAACAAAAATTATAGGATTATAACAGAGTTAACCAAGATTAATTCTGACACCGAGAAAAGTGGAAAAGGTTGGTCTTTGCCAAATTGCAAACGCGTCTACTCGCGCGCAGAGGGCTGCGGCGCGTAGTGCGAGGCGAGACGCAGTGCGGAGCGGATCGCACTCACTCCCGATGAAAGTTCACGAATTGAACCGAAACATTGCCGATCAAAACACCGATAAAACGGTACGTGATAAATTTCGTATTTATAATGGTTGAAATAAATCACGAAAGTTTTCTAGGCAAACGGATTAACCGTAAAAAACATATTAATATTACAAATTCGAAAGTAACTAGTTTTTACATCTACTGCTATGGCTGGACATATTTTGATGAAATTTGGTAAATAGATAAATTATGTTTTACATAATTACCCATAAGGAGGTAATGTTTTTATAGAAAAAACACACCCACACAGCTGCGGGTGAAAGCTAGTTAAAAATGTTTACCGTATAGAAACTTGCTGTCCAAAGGTGAAGGAGTATTTTTACCCCATGGGAACTCATCATCATCACATCCTTTAGGCATTCCATTATATCTGAAATAAGAAATTGAGGAAATGGATTACTGACATTTAGGCAGATTTCACAGCACATTTCATTCAAAACCATGACAATAACAGGTACATTGGATACTATGATAGTAACATTAAAATTTACCTCTGTGGAGCTTTAGGTGAATAGGCTGAGATGCAGGAGGTTGTGGGTTTGATTCCTGCTGCAGAACAAATGTCTGTATTTTCTATAGATAGTTGTTCCGGGTCTTGATGTTTCTCTATATATCATAAATATATGCCAAAAAATATATATATACTTATAGGTAAGTATTCGATCAGTTATCTGGATCGCATGGTACAAGCTTTGCTTAGTTTGGAGCTAGATAGCGCTCTGTGAAATGTCCAGCATTATTTATCTTAAATCCATGGGCCTTATCACACAAAAGTTAAACAGTAAGGATTTTTTTAAACAGGTGTTCAATGGGTGTTTATCTTTATTGTGGTAAGACCCTATGTGTTTATGAATAATAAGTAATCAGGCTGTATGTAAATTTTAATGAATTTTGTAGCTAGGCTGAGTTTGGGGGTTTCATTCTGTGGGTCAAATGTTAACAAGGTTTGTGAATATTTTTTTCTGTGTTGGTACCCTGCTACTCTTAGGTCTTGATAACAGTGATAGGGGGAATGCTAGTGTCAGACTATTTTACAGTTACAGCCATAAGACATGCACTGCTGAACATAGGCCTCTCCCATAGGTTTCTAGAGCAAGTGATCTTGTGCGGCTTACACCCAATGGCACTCAGCAACTCATCAAGTTTTCTTTCCATCTAGTGAGGGGACCGTCCTACACTGCACTTTTCAGTGCATGATCTTCACCCGTGAACCTTTCTGCCCCAACAGCTCTCAGTGTTTTGAGTGATTGTGTACTTACCCAATACCAACAATTACATTTTCCTTGTTCACAATACAGGCTCCTACTTGGTAGCTGGGGTCTTTACTCCGCTTGGCTGCTAAAAACGCAGTGGCCATAAAGTAATCCTGCCAGTTAATGAAGCCTTCTCGTTTCTTTTGAGGGGTTTCTCTTAAAAAGTTTAGTAGTTAGAATAGAAACAGTGCATAACCTCATTGATACAGAAAAATATATTTTACTTACGATATCGTCATATTAGAAATCTTTTCTGATAGATCCATGGTCATCAGTAGTACTGATTATTTAAAATGAGTGGATGGTAATTTATATTCGATATTGTTTTTCAAAGTTTTTAAGTTAGATCGAACTAGGTATAAAAGTAACCTAAGAAAGTTTCAACAAGTTAAATGAACATTAACTAATTCGTTGCAATAATCAAGCAAAAAATTTTACTATTATAAGAAAACCCAATGAAACGCACGCACGAAAACAAAACAAAATAAACAAAACTGTCAAAAAATAAAGCCTTAGTAAAGGCTACTAATTAATTTAAATAAAATAATTAGATAAAAAACTAGGTAAAAAAACTTCTATTCTTTGACAATGACAAAGTCAAAGTCACCACTCACCAGTCACTTTTCTTGATGACAATGCTATTTGAATTGAAATGTCAGACAACTTTTTTTTTACTGAACTTTCATCATGGGTCTTCAACAGTTCGACCATTGTTGTTTGGAAAGTGTGGCTAATTTTACTGAACTTTCATCATGGGTCTTCAACAGTTCGACCATTGTTGTTTGGGAAGTGTGGGTAAGGGTCAGACTTCCGTGCTTAACCCTGTCTTCAACGTCAGAGACGTCTATCTCTGAGTCACGCACGGGGTGACGTCCGGAGTGCCATCCTGTCTTGCAGTTTGGCCTCTCAGACGTTAAGTGGCTAATGTTTTGGCTAAAGTTGGTTCAACTTTAACCGCACATTTTTAAATATATGACACATAATTCGCTACCATTCAGGTGTATCACAACACTGTGGTGATAACTCCTACGTAAAAGTAGTACAATGAATGCTTTAATCCGATGATGAAGGCATCCCAACCACCAGGCTAGTTAACATTAAAAATTGTGTTGTTACATAGCTATAGGTATATATTTCTTCATATTTTCCTAAAAACGATAAAACAACATTTTAAAAACCTGAACCCTCCACAACCTCGAACGGTGCAATCAGGGTCATTCACTACTTCACTAGCCACTTTATACACACCATACAACTTGCGGTTATAGGTAGTACCATTGTAGAGAGAGAAGTTCAATTTGTGATGATCTTTATCCATGATCGGATCGGGGTGGTAGACCGTACGTTCAAATAGGAAGTCCCTTTACCCAGAATCTCACTGACTACTTTTGCAGTAACTTTTTGTACACCTACCTGAATATGTAGCTACTGAACTGCCAGTAATCATACCAGACCAGCGAACTCATTGGTAATGAAATAATAATGTATGCTAAATGTCAGTACTTAGATATTTCGTATAGATCGATCTACAGAGACACACATTAGTTAATAACACCTTTGGTCTAGGTACCTACATACATTATGCATTTGTTTTTACAGAAAATTTTATCTATTTAATTTTTAGGCCCAGAGAAAATAAACTTTGGTATTAGTTACTTACCGGCTTGGCCTTAACACAAATAAGTCCAATTAACAGTTTTAAAAATACCTGCCTGCCCGTATATTTATTTAATTAGAATATGGTATTTTGTACTATTTTGTAAAGTGCATCCTGGTAAGGTCGAAGGAGGTCTAAGATTAGAATACAGAAAAACTGTATTCTGAGAATTGAGTCAGTAATTATTTATTACCTACCATTTTTTTTACCTGTTGGTGGGAACCTACATTCCCACTGCTCTGGCAAAGATCTTCCTCAAATTATTTCACAATAATTACCTAAATAGTCAATGCAATTGGCCGTTTAGATACTTCTAGCTAGAGTGACTAACTTTTACCGACGACAGGCAGAGTCACCCTGGCATTTCTAAACTGTTTTACCTAAAAACTTGTATTGCCATAGTGTTGGTATACCTGTGATGAAGATTAAGGCACTAACTAGGTACTTTTCAGTCTATATAGACCACCTAATAATAGGGACCTAGTAGGTGATTTAATAGACTGATGTTCTAAAGTCTAGGTACACACTTACTTTAGAATACCTAAATATTACCTATTTGACGACCTCCGTGGTGCAGTGGGTGAATAGCCAGCTGAGATGCAAGAGGTAGTGGGTTCGATTCCCGCCGCGGAACAAATGTTTGTATGATCTACAGATATTTGTTCCGGGTCTGGTTGTTTCTCTATGTATTATAAGTATGTATTTACAAAAAAAATATATATATGCATTCTATCAGTTATTTGGTTCCCATATTACAAGCTCTGCTTAGTTTGGGGCTAGATAGCGCTGTGAGAAATGTCCAACAATATTTATTTATTTATTTATATTTTTTACCAAAAAATAGATAAGTGCCTACCTATTCTGTATTCTTACATAATAGTTATAGATCATCCAATAATTACTTATTATTCAGCGCGTGCGGGCAATGCCAGCCTTCCTTGAACTAGTAAACCAGTCTGCGACCATGCACTTAAAATGCGAAAATATAGAAGAGTACCGTACCTACTTACATACTTTCTGCAGAAGAGGCCTGCTGGGCTAACATGCGCGCCGTAAGATTATGAATGAATGAATGAATGAATGGATGAACAATTATTTATTGCACAAAGTAAAAATAATCTGTGCGTAGGCGAACTTAATGCTAGATAGCATTCTCTTCCAAACAGTTATTTTCGGTCATTCTCCTCAGGCCATACAACTTCACTCTCTGTCATATCTCGGTATCTCGTTCTCAAAAAGTACGACGGCAAAATACTTGCACTGAAAAGAAAAAAGTTTAAATTAAGGTGCGCATTTTATCACAGGTAGATATGAAGATATATACCTATTTTGCACGAGAAAAGAAGTGGAAAAAAATTTGTCACGTTGCGCATGTTAGCTATACTGAAGGCACGGGCGCTGTTAGGTTTCATTCAGAGGGGTGCATTTATACGTAACTAGTTTAGGAACCTTTATTAGTGCTTAGGGTGAGGAATGGGTAAGCGCAGCTATGGTTGTTTCAGTATGTGTATTATTGAGCATGAGTTAATATAATTTAAATAATGTTATTTGAACTTAACCCTCCCCCATAGATTTCCAGAGCGACTGATCTTGTGCGGCCTGCATCCAACAGCTCCCAGCAACCTTTAACAGGTCATCTTTCCATCTGGTGGGGGGCCGTCCTAGTAGTGGGGATGAATATTATATTGGTAGGCTTTGATAGTCAGCTTGAACAGTTTCTTGCTAAGCGTACTATATCCATCCAACTACACTATCATGAGGTACGCTTGACTATCGACGATTAAAAAAAGCGCCATCCAGCAATCGGAACTATTTTCTACTTTACAATTTCTTATTGAAAACTCCTTAATATTCATTACTCATTAATATTGAAGACAAGAAAGTATTTAATATTACCTAACGTATGTGTACCCTAGTCTTAGTAGCGATTCGCGGTGTGTTTCATTCATCTAATATTATCAGTCATTAGTTCACTGGTTCATTTCTTGAGTTGATCACCCCGAAATAACAGGTGCTTGTATTCTTGATTTTATTGAATTGTCACATAAAACTACAGCAAACAAATTATGGATTGTTTTGTTTTATGGGTAAGTTATTCTAAAGATTTTGTTAAAGTTACAAAAACACCAAGGTAGCTTCACTTACTAAAAAAACCGGCCAAGTGCGAGTCGGACTCGCGCACGAATGGTTCCGTACCATTATCTATAACAAATATTTTCTGTTATTTGCCTTCACACAATAGCACAATTTTATTTATTTACCTTATTTAAGGTTGATGACGATTAAGCTAGTCCTCTAAATTGTATGAGCGCCCATATTACTCAGAGGACTATCTTAATTGGCGTCAACTATGTATGTATGGGGACACCCTTTAATTTTAAATTTTTTTATTCTTTTGGAATTTTTCCTTTATTTGTGCTGTAAGACCTTGCTTTTTGCCAAATATCCTGATCCTAGGTTAACGGGAACTACCATATAGGTTTTCGAACCATAACCTATAGGGTACTTCCGGTTGATCTAGAATTGACAATTTTGGTTAAAAGCAATGTCTTATAGCACAAGTAAACGGAAAATTTCGAAAAATAAAAAGAGTTGAAAATTAAGGTAAATTTTGGTACATACAAGTTTCGGCGAAAACCTAAATTTGCCCATATATTTTTATCCTGTTGACTCAGGATCTTGATTTTTATACACCTAATAGGGACTATAGACTTCAGTATCTGGTATAAATTTCAACTTGCTAGGTCCACCCGTTCCTGAGAAAATCAGTGGTGACAAATGGACAGACGGACAAGAGAGTGATCTTATAAGGGTTCCTTATTAACCTTTTGAGGTACGGAACCCTAAAAATACCAATCTTTTGTAAGTGGTGAACAGGTCACATAGCTCGAAGATCCAATGGCAGAAAGAGTGGAAATAGCAGCGTCGGACGGTCTCCATAAATATTGAAAGACGACCTTATAAAAGATACTGGGAGACTATCGGGAAGGCCTATGTCTAGCAGTGGACGTCACTAAAATTATGATTATGATGTGTTTGAATTGCAAATTATCAATAAAACCAAGCTATTTAATAGGCTTTGATAATAATTATATCAATTAACATTATTAGGTCAATAGATAATACTTTATTGCACACCACATTATAAAAATAATTCAAATGTATATATACAATTGACTGGCCTTATCGCTAAGTACCAATTGCTACCAGACAACCTTTGGATGGAATGGATCATGTGATTTTACCTAAGGTATCAATGGTGAACGTCATTCATAGGGAGGTAGTCGAACTTTAAAATATATAAACTTACAAAAAAACGAGTGTGCTTTAGACCACACGACTGAAGTAAAACTATCTCCCTCTCAACTTCCGTTCGCTTCGCCCGATCACACTTTTCGTAACGCTCTCGTGACGCATTCACCAGCTTACTCCCCAAGTCAAGCGTGCGTAAAGAAGTTTTACTTCAAAAATAATATTCTACGATAGGTTAAATAAATAATAAATAATGCTGGACATTTCACACAGCGTCATCTAGCCCCAAACTAAGCAAAGCTTGTACTATGGGTACCTTTCTCTATTAGATCATCTAAATTTCTTCCTACCTTCAAAGCTAAGGTATACAACCATTTCCATTCTTTGTCTACGCACTGCTAGTTTATCGTTATGTTTATCTCCTTTATTGTAGTTTATATATAAGTATATATTATTATATTTGTAAGTATATATATTTAGTTTATTAGTAAGTATAGGTAGTTTATGTAAGTTTATGAATATACTCGTATTTACACCGCCGTCTTTTTGATTTTGTTTTGTCCTGTCCATCCAAAGGTTGTCTGGAAGAGATCGCTTTTAGCGATAAGACCGCCCATTGTACTTACCTTAATTTTTGTGTATTTTTATTGTATTTTAATTTTGTGTGCAATTTAGTGTGCAATAGTATTCTATCTATCTATCTATCTATGGGAACCAGACAACTGATAGAATAGAAATATACGTCTTTTTTTGTATACTTATATATACTATACTTATATTATTTAGAGAAAAAACCAGACCCAGAACCAATATATGTAGATCATGCAAACATTTGTTCCGCGGCGGGAATCGAATCCGCAACCTCCTGCGTCTCAGCCGGCTATTTGCCTACGCGCCACGGAAGTGGGCGTTAATTATTCGTTAAATTTAGGTGAAGTATTTATTATTATTATGTTATTTATTTGAATAAGGATTCATTATTGTACTCTTATCACTTCGTAACCTACTTTATTCAAGTTTTCATGTTTATCTTTCAGTAGGTTAACGTTATTCCAAAACGAATTTATGTAACTGAATACTCGTTGGTTTTAATTCAAAAGTTGGTGGCATTTACATAAAGATCGGCGTCATTTTGTGCCGAAGTATTATCAAAATGTTATAGCCCAGTGAGTCATCATTATAAAGTCCTAGGATATCTAGCAGAAATCACTTTAAGCGGTAAGACACCACAAAAATAATATACAACAGAAATTCACAATGGGTGCATTGTGAATTTCTGTTGTTTTTAGCATTTATTCCCACTAGTTCAATGTTGCAGTTCTTTACACAAAAGAAATGTGGAAAAAATTGTACCACTAGTTCCGTGTACAAATAAGTTGTTTGTGCAAAACTAATGGGATGGGACTAAAAGTCTCACCAGTTCAGCTCAAACTAACTCAAATACGATGGTACAAAGAGAACAAAAATATTTAAACTAGCGGTTCGCCCCGAACTGAGATCTCGCGAGTCTACCATAAAAACAAAAAAATATTATTCGTAATCTTCGACTATCAAAATAGTGCCACGAAATGCATAGCCACTTAACTTGACCTACAGTTTCATTCAAATTACAGGTAACGGGAGTTCATGTTAATTGGATACTTTTTTGGGGTAGAAATTTCAGTTATTCTGGATTTCAGACGTTTTTCTATATTTGTGTCACTAAAGCTACACACATATGTACCAAATTTCAGCACTGTGGGGTCACTGTACCCTGTGAATTTTGTCAGTTCAGTTTTTATTTTGGCTAATAACTTAAAAACTACAAGATTTAAACTAAAAATAAAAACGGGGTCGAAATGTTCTTACAAAGAACTTTTATTAAACGTGCCACTTGACCGGATAGTCTCATTTTGTTTTTTTTTTACCCCTCTTGAACCCCAATATCTAAACAACCCATACATTTTTGACTCATTTAGTCACACCAAAATTGTGCCATAACTACCTACTTATAATACTTTTCACGATGATCTGACAAACGCTTCGAAAGTTATCCTCAGACAAACAAACATACATACATACTTACATACAGACAGCGCCGATTTGCCCAAGTTGATTTAGAGATCTCGCTTCGCTCGATCAATTAATTGGTAAATTGAGATTCCTGTATTTTTAGAAATACTCACTTACAAATAAATGTGATTTGTGTTGTTATTAAACTGTACTAGTATTATTTTTAATTTTTAAGCCTTACTAGTTCTATGTACAGAACTACAGAGAATAATTACAATTAGCGACGACCGGACCCGGGTCTATTTTTTGTTGAAATTAAGCTTTATTTTTTTTTAATTTTTAATATCACGGTTATATTCACCCCTAATTGAGTCAACATATTATTCAGAAACGCTCCAAATAACATTTATGTAAGGTACCTAATATTATCTTCATGAGGCATCGTTTGCGCGGGAGTTTTTTACGCGTTGCGTAAAAAAACTGTGCAATGTAATCGCTCCCGTTCAGACGCGCGCGAACTGAGCGATTACATTGCTCGACAGGGACGCGCTATGAAGTTAGCCGAAATTGAAATAATTAGGTAATTATTGCTACGATATCGGCAAACTTCATACATAGCAGCTACCTATTTGTGTTATAAGGATGCGATAAAGACAACTTCGTAACAAAAAAATGTAGGTAACCGATGAGATTAGAAAACAAAAAATCAGAAACGGAAATTTAAGATGAAAAGTGGCTGAAAATAAGCTGCGAAAACATGGAAATATGCCGATTTATGAATAAGCGCTCTTAATGAAACGTATTACTTTATTTTAAAAGAGATTTCTATCTATACTATACGGTCTAGGATGCAAGTGAAATATTATTTTTAACCCGTTTACCCAATGGACTTTCAAAACCTCTATGAAACTTAAATGCGACCAACTTGGAGTAGGTACATATATACTGAACATAACTCAAAGGTTTTTTCTATTTGGTTTGTAAACAAAAAAGATTTGTTTGTCTTTTCCAGTGTATTGTGTGTGCTGCTAATGTAGTGAATAGATTGTCTATGTAATTTTTTTTAAAGTTGGCTATAAATAACACGCGTCAAAACATTTAAAAAGCGCTCGTGCGATCAATGCTTTAACATTTTAAATGAGCGCCTAGGTAGATCTTTAGTGTGTGGCTTCTGTGACGTCATTTATCAGCTCACTTTCGTTAGTAACTGTAACGAGTTACTAAATTTAGTTATTTAATAAAGGCTGTAAAGTGCGTGGCAGACCTTGACAAACATGTGTTCCATACAATGCCAGTTTTAATTTATTTAGTGTAGGTACATATAATGATAAGTATTGCCATAAAAAATTTAAAGAAAAGTAGCGACTGGTAGAAGAGGCCTTTGCCCAGCAGTGGGACATAGAGGTCTATAATAATTGAATAAAATACACATGAAATGTACAAAAGGTGGGCTTAATGCTAAAAGCAATTTCTACCTGCCAACTTCAGAACATTAATCTTTAAGCACCGTCACACCTAAGATTATAGGTAGTAGACACCGTCTATTTGTGTGATATCAAGACCTAAGTAGGTACTACCCAGCTAGGGTTCCCAGATTAAAAAATCGAAATTCAGGAAAAAATTCCTGACATTTAATGAAAATTCCTGACTTTCTTGTAAATATAACATCGTGCATGTGAATGAACGAAGCAAAATATGTGATTTATTTTATGTTTTATTTTACTCGTTATCTACTTAAATTGTAGAAATTCCGGACGGTTTAGGATTCCCCCCCGCATTCCGGACAAAGACCTATATTACCTGACATGTCAGGAAAATTCCGGACGTGTGGCAACCCTGTACCCAGCAAGACCAAGGTAGGGGAGGCAGGTGCTGGAAGTTCCGATTTTCAAATAACATGGAATTTGATGATGGAAATTAAAGGTTACATTTTTGATACTCGTTTTTGTATCTATTAATAGATCTTTATCGGTCTTTGTAATAGTATAGTAATTTCCGCCAGCATCTCAATAGTTCTTTTTTTACAGGCAATTCTTTGCCAAATTTCGGAGCGGAACATTCAGCCCCACTTTGGGGCGAGTTGTTCCATGTGTGGGGCAAATTGTTCCGCTTGGATAATAGAAATAATATATAAGAATAACATAGGTTTTTTTAATTCAAACAATTATTTCTATAGTTCCATTTATTATGTGTTAATGCAGTGCTATAAACAAAAAAAAACAACAACAAAACACTGCTGGTTACCTCCAGATAAACTTTCTTTTGTATTGGAAAACTAAAATTGAGATCTATTAGCTTATAAATCTTACTATATGCTTAATTAAACTTTAAAATACAAAAAATATAACAGGAAAAGGCACTCAAGGCACTTTTTTCATCTGTTATTATTATTTTTAACTAAGAAATATTTTCATATCTATAACAGAACTTTAAAAAAACAACAAAACATAACTGGTAACCTTCAGATAACCGTTTTTTTACCATTTAAACTATAATAGAGATTCATCAAGTTAAAAATCTTATCAAATACATAACTGCACTTATAAAAACTACATAACATAACTGGTAACTTCCAGACAAACGCTTCATTAATATGTGTGATGACAAGTGAGATCATAACTTACAAATCTAATCAAATAACAAAACAAAACTGCTAACCTCTATATTCTTTTTTCATTTGATGTAATGCCGAGGTTATCGAATTATTTTTAATTTAGTGGAATTACAATAAAGACCAGTCTTGTTTTAATCAGTCATAATTAACTTTGGCAACTTTCATTCTTATTCATCATTAAATTCTTCATCTGACTCACAATTGGGACACACATAAGTTATTTCGGCTTTATTTATACATTTAACATGTGTCCAATTTTTACACATGCGACATTATATCTAATGTTCTCTTGGAAGAGAATTAGAATATGAATCACAACAAATTATGCAGTCCAGATCGTTGTCACTATCACTCTCGCTTTCTTGTAATACTCTTCGTTTAGCTTTTTCTTGAGCGTTTCCCTTTCTTTTCTCTTTGCTTTTACCTTTTTATTTATTATTGTTGTTTTTCTTCTTTCCCTTCTCTTCATTCTTTTTAGCCTTCTTCTTTGACTTTTCTCCTACTAATGCATTTTTTCTGGTGTGTCAGTTAAAACAGCTGTCTTTCCAAACGTCGTTTTTTAGCCGTCTGCAATCTTCGTGATGCCTTTGGTAAGGGTTTTACGATTTTAGGGTTAAACACAGCTGAATTTGTCTTTGCTGGTGTTAATTGAAGTTCTTGTCCACAATGATCGAAGTGGCAGTCTGAGGGGCATCACCCTAATCTGTTGTCGAATGCTGAGGTTGTTCCTCATTTTGACCCGGAGGACCCGGAGGTTTTCTCTCTACTAGTTTTTAGTTTGTAGGTATGCATACTAAAAAAAGAATAATGACTTTAAACATTTATGGTAAAAATGAAGGTCAATTGGGGTAAGTTGTTCCGGGGAACAACCAGCCCCTTCGGGAGGGAACCTGTAGCCCCAAATTCCATTTTTATATGAAGACTGTCTTGCTAGCAAATTAATGAAAATAATTTAAAAAACATTCAAACAAAAGATACCTAACGAATGCCACTACAAAATAAGAAAGTTACACATGAATCGGTCAATAAAAAATAAAAATAGACCAAAAAGTTTAAATACGAAAAAATTTACTCACGTGGTGTTTTAATAGCATGGTGCGCACCACCAGTCGTCCACCGCCGTCATAGCAACTAAGATGACCGCCAGCGTGGCGCGTCACCTGATGCTTAAGCGACGCACTTCGCGTGTATTGTTATCTCGTTTCTTTACAAAGTTATTATCGTCGGAACAACCTACCCCAGGAACTTTGAACCCCGGGCTCCCCTACCTACCTTTTTTATGCAAATTTTATTCAATATTCATAGAAAACATAATATTTATACCTACATAGCTAAAATACCCACATAAGGAAATATCAACAAATTTGTGATTTGTCTTTTTTGAGGACGTTTATCGATATCAGTAGTTTGCGAAACTACACAGACAGACAAACCTTTATTTGCAAAGTTTTAGATTTAAATATCACTAGCTTGATTCACACTTAAACTCAAATTGGAATCCGACGCGAGTCAAGGCCAAGCCAGACTATCTGCATATTTAGTTGTCCGTGCACTAGAACACACAGCCTGTTTAATATAAGTTTAAATATACCATTTGTCTTGTGTGCTTCTTTAAACGAGCTACATAATTGCTTGAATTTTTTTTTTATTTTGGCTTCGGTAGCCAAAATATTGAGCTGCTAGTCAGTTCAGTTAGACCGCGTCGACGGCCACTCGTGACTGTTAAGTGGTTTCGGAAAGCCAAATACAAAATATCTATTAATTTGCACTATATGTAGGCAATATTATGTAAACTATTTTTATAAATCTCTTGAATAAGAAATAATAATTTGACTGCCTCCGTGGCGCAGTGGGCGTATAGCCGGCTGAGACGCAGAAGGTAGCGGGTTCGTTTCCCGCCGCGGAACAAATGTTTGCATGATCTACAGATATTTGTTCCGTGTCTGGGTGTTTTTCTATATATTATAAGTATGTATTTACAAAAAAAAGGACATAAGTATTCTATCAGTTATCTGGTTCCCATTGTACAAGCTCTGCTTAGTTTGGGGCTAGATAGCGCTGTGTGAAATGTCCAGCGATATTTATTTATTTATTTAATAATTGTATACATGTAATTTTTGTAATTTATCTTCTCCTGCTTTGATAAGTGCAAGTTTTAATGTCTGCAGCAGCCATTACATCTTGAGCCGCCTTAGTGTTGGATTGGCTGTCGCAGCCAGACTGACAAGTGCGCGGTAGGCCTGTGGTTCTCCTGAACTTGATACGGAACCTAAAATGTAAGTCAGTTTGCATTTTGAAGGACATAACCTTGACACAGCAGAAAGAAACGATATCTCTCTCTTTTGTGCAATATTTTACTTATTATTTGCATTGCGGTGTGTAGCTGCGGGCGTATTAGCAGCAAAATATATAATATATATATTTTAATTTTTAGTAATATATTTTTTTTAATCAAAGTGAAGTGATAATAAATATTACTGCAAATATTTAAATTGTTAAAAGACTGTTCTTATAATGTGTTTTGTTTTTTTTGCAGTTAGTGTTTTTTATTCTATAAAATTAATTTCTTTTATTAGGGATGTGTAGAAATTCAAACGTGCTGTGCTTGTGTTGAATTTAAGGTAAATAACCTATAGTTTCTATAATATCCACTGTTTTTACGGTTCTGGACTAAAATGGTTACCATTTTGGTTTAATTAATATGATTGATAGAAATACTTATGTGCAAAGACTAGCTGACACGCCTGCGGCTTCGCACGCGTGGTTTGTCAATAAAAACATTACCCTCCTTCTGCGCAGTCGGCTAAAAAGTAGCCTATATCTCAATCCCGGTCATAATCTACCTATCTACCAAATTTCAACGAATTCGGTCAAGCCGTTTAGTCCTGAAAACCTAACAAACAGACGACAGAAAGACAGAGTTACTTTCAAATTTATAATTTTAGTATGGATTTTTGGAAAAATAATAATTATTCTCGTGTAAGAAGTATTATATTTTTTTAGTTTAGTTGTCTATATTATTTACCAACTTCTATATTAGTCGACCAAAATATTATGTCTATAGTTTGGTTTGTAAACAGTTCATAATATGTTCAAAATGACCAAATCAACCCTTTCACAGGTGTGGTCCAACACGGGCTTGACAAATTATTTTTATCATTTGCGGTATAGAATTTCCTTCTACTAGAATTTCGCTAATTTATTTGGTTTCGGCCAACTTAATTACACCTAATATAGATCGTATTTCGACTGCAGGTAAGTCCACACTTAAGATTCAGTTACAAGAATTGAGGTTGGTAGGTACCTACCAACTGATCACTGATGCACTAGGCTACTTCTATATTAATACTAGCTGACCCCGCGAACTTCGTACCGTCTTACATATAATCAATAACTTTTTTGTTGCTGAGACAGGGGTTGGTGGTGGAAAGGTGAAAATTTATGGTTGTATAGCCAAATCATAAAAAAAATAAAACGTTTTGTCCAAAAAAAAAAATTTGTGTTGAACCACTCTTATCACATAGGGGTATGAAAAATAGTTAACGACCTATTCTCAGACCTACCGAATATACACAAAAAGTTTCATAAAACTTTAAGTTTTGTTACCAACACTGTGACACGAGAATTTTATACATAGGGTGTTTGACGCACAGAAATGAAAGGTTATTTTGACGAGCATAATAAATAAATTTGTGAAATGTTTACCAAAGAAATGTGAAATTTATTTTGGGACGCAAAAACAAACACTTTATTAAATATATGTTGTGTTATAGCATAATGCTTGACATCTAACCACAGATACTGTATTGATGACGTCTAGAGATATGTCTTGTCCCTTTTTAAATCAAAATCCGCAGCCATTTCCGAAAAAGATATCAAATGAGCCTTTATTTTTGTAAGTCGATTGCAAAAGTAGTCAGTAAGTTATGTATCGAATTAATCACCTAAACTTAGTCGATTTTCTTTAAAATTTGATAATATAACTAATAGTTTTTTTTCAAGACGTCTTTTTTATATTTTTAGAAACCGTCTATTGAATATCGTCAGTAATATTATAAAACACCCTGTATTAGAAGATTACAAATCCAAAGGTTACCTGGAGGAGATCTTTTAACGATAAGGCCGCCCATTGTACCTATGATTTAAAAGTGTATTTTCTTTCATTTGATTATTTTTAATGGTATGCAGTAAAGACATTATCTATTTATTCCTGGCTTGGTCGCGAAGGAACAGGCAGTAAAATTGACGTTTCAAAATGATCCTTGTGATTTTAATGAATAAAAAATATTTGACTTTAACATTTGACTTGAGTATTATAATGAGGTAAAGTTTGTTGTAACTAAGTTTGTATGTTTTGATATTTATTTATATATTTATTTGTCTATATAAGTGTACAATAAGGTCTTAAATACTAGGTATCTACGGACAAGATCAGCTTACAAAATGGTCATGTACAAAGGCGAGCTTAATCCTAATAAGAGGTTTCTTCCAGCAAAACCTTTGAAGATAGAGATAGTTGATTATAATAGTGGGTACGTGCTCAGAAAATCTTCAATGAAGAATGGATGAAACATAATTTCTTCAATGGTTTACTTTTTTTCTCAAAGAAAATTCTCTTTTGTTATAGTGACGAGTTTCAAGGACCAATCTTTATAGTTTTCTAAAATGAAAACTGTCTCCTTTTGGAAGCATTATACTGTCCTATATTAAAAAATATGAAAAAAAAATCTGAGTGAATTTAATGAATATGTGCAATAAAGTATTAAATAAATGAGGAAATAGCAAAGTATTACGATGAGTAATTTAAATGTGTTCGTGAATGAGCTCTTCAAGATCCTGCAGCAAGCGAAGTCTTCCATGCTGGCTAGGGCCTTGCTGGGGGCTCTGGCGCTCTCCCAGGTCCTGGTCAATAGCGGTTGGCCTGAAAATTATGTCGTAGAAGGTAAGATTTAGATATACTAGACGCCAACGCTCCTGACAGACTGGGTCATAAAACGTGGGACAAGCGACGATGGTATTGCTATCTCGCTCACCCTTGCTGCCCTTACGGGAGCCGTTAGTGATGTGTCGAGTACCTATCGATATCTCTTATTACATAGTAATTGTATTGAAAAGGAAACAAATATGTTTCTTGGCCAGCCCCGTCTGCCACGAGACTTGGCTGGGCGTATATTATGACTATAAGTTATTCTATTTCTAGCTATTTGTGTCCCACTGCTGGGCAAAGGTCTCCCCCATATTCTGCTCTACATCCGCCCAGGCTTCCCTGTCTGTCACTCAGACACCAATATTTGCAGATAATGCGAATATTTGTCTGTGAGAGGAATTGTGGAATAATCAATACTTTATTATACGTATTAATAACTAGCTGTTGCCTGCGACTTCCTACGCGTTACACTACTAAATGTGAAGGTAACCTAGAAATAAAGTTAAACTCGCTGTTGCAACTTGACTTGTCATCCCATTTTTATCCCATGGGACCCGATTTATCGGATAAGAAGTAGCCTATGTGTTAATCCAGGTTATAATCTAGGTACATACTAAATTTTATCGAAATCAGTTCAGCCGTTACGACGTGATTGAGTAACAAACAAAGAAATAAATAAACAAACATCCAAACTTTCGCATTTATAATATTAGTGTGATGCGCTAATTTAACGCATTAATGTAACTAGGTAAGTATAGGTACGTATCTATTATTCCATTTAACATAATTATCTCAATTATGCTGTTAGAACCTAACCTACATAATTACCTAACAACGATGACGTCGCGTCGGTCGTGTTGAGGTGATTGCGGCAATGACATACAACCAGACTTGGATGAAACAATTTGTTAACGTATAGGTATTTTAGTTACCTGAATTTATCTTTGCAGAGCCACCGAGCTAAGAAAAGCCAGTTAGAGAGTAAACGAATGTTACAGATGGAGACACCGTTGACTTTATTGTGATAGGGTCTGGATCTGCAGGGGCTATCGTCGCAGCGCGTCTTGCGGAATTCTCTCCGTGGAGCGTGCTCCTCGTTGAAGCTGGGGGTGATCCTTCCTCTACCAGTGTGGTAAGGCTTATTTCTATGGTCATTGTCATTTTTTCGATACTGGAGGCCCTTACTTATTCCGATTTTACATAGAAAACATCTTCTAATTAGCCATCTTTTTCTTGTTGCAGATCCCAAGTCTTTTTGCAACACTGAGCAACACAGAATCGGACTGGGGTTACACTGCTAGTCTAGGCCCAGGCGCTGGATCAGCCCGCGACGGTGGTACAATCGCCATGAGCCGAGGGAAGGTTCTCGGAGGCAGCTCCTCCATCAACTACCACGTCTACTCACGAGGAGTTCCCAGGGACTATAATGACTGGAGTCTAATAGCTCCTGGATGGTCCTGGTCTGAAGTCCTGCCTTACTTCAAAAAGTTCGAAAACATGACTGATTATTCCGTTTTATCAAAACCAGAAAATGCTGTGTTACACTCAACTTATGGCCCTGTGAAAGTGTCTAGGCCTGATGATAACCCAGTTTATGCAGAAGTTAACAAGATAAGGATTGATGCTTATGGTCATATTGGCATACCACATGTTTTGGAAAACAATGGCATTCCTATAGAAGGAATATCTCGACCGCATTATACATTTGCAAACGGCAGAAGATCTAGCACTGCTGAGGCGTACTTGAGAAATCTCGAAAGGAAACCCAATCTTCTCGTTGCTAAGTACACTAGAGCTACAAAGATCTTGATTGATCCAATCAGGCTGCAAGCTTATGGAATGGAACTGATCAATAGTAAAGGAAAAAAGGTCAATGTTTACGCTCGAAATGAAGTTATCATTTCAGCAGGCACTATCGATTCTCCAAAGCTACTGATGCTGTCTGGGGTTGGTCCAGTTAACGAACTAACTAAACACGGAATCAAACCGATTGCAGATCTTCCAGTAGGACGAAATTTGCAGGACCATCCTTTCGTCCCACTACCATTTGTTGGCAAGCGAGGAATCAAATCAGCGCTAAGCAATCTTTTAGTACCAACACAATTGAACCAGTTCCCTATACCTTTTCAGAGCAGCTTCTTCAGACTAGACCATATTCCTAACAACGATCCAGTCGATAGGCCTCAGTTTCAAACTTTTAACGTTTACGTTGGAGCAACAGGATCGCTTATTGTGTACTACGGCTGCAAGACTTATGGCTTCAAGGATCGCTTCTGCAAGTCCTTAGCGAAGCACAACATTGACCGAGAACTCGACATAACACCTGTTCTTCTTCTACATGAAATATCTAGAGGATACATGGCATTGAATACTAGCAACCCATTTGACGATCCAATCATAAACATGCAGTATTTCAGTCGTAGAGAAGATTTGGTGATGATAAGAGAGGCCATCAAATACTTGCTCCGACTCCTGGATACACCATACTACACCAAAGTCGATGGATACGTACCGGAGTTAGACGTGCCAGGGTGTGAAGGGATAACCTGGGCTTCTGACGAGTATTGGGACTGCTACGCCTTAGCCACTGTGGGGTCTATGCTGCATCCAGTTGGGACTTGCAAGATGGGAAGAGACGGAGTGGTGAACGAGAGACTGATGGTCCATGGGATAGAGAAGCTGAGGGTAGCTGATGCCTCGATAATGCCTGAGATATCTAGTGGTAACACTAACGCTGCTTCCATGATGATAGGGGAGAAGGCTAGTGATATGATTAAAGAAGACTATGGTGTTATAGTTCGATATTAGTAAAATCATCTGCTGAATCTGCTGTTTTAGATTCAGCAGAGGATTTTAACTAATATCGAACAAACTGCGTGATAATTGCGAGACTAAATTATTTGCGAAACGTAACAATGTGCAATTATCTAGATGTAGATAAATGCGAATAAGATTCGTACAAACCTAGTCCTGAGTTAGTTCAATGTTTATGTATAACCAGTGTAATTAATTGAAGATCTAAATTAAAAAAAAAAATAAGTCACGGTCGTCCAACTCGATTGAAAACTCGCCAAGGATCACGCGAATACTTGTATGGTTGTGTTGTGACTTATTGTGCCTGATCGATTATTTATGTAATCAGCTGATTAAAACTTCGAGTAACGACATCGATAGGCGAAATTTAAAAACAATATATATATTTAATATAATAAAGTGTTAATT
Organism: Philereme transversata; assembly: GCA_963924445.1. NCBI lineage: Eukaryota > Metazoa > Arthropoda > Insecta > Lepidoptera > Geometridae > Philereme > Philereme transversata. The sequence goes on along the minus strand of OZ004344.1, from coordinate 24,852,039 downwards.
TATTGAATCTGTGGGGGTTCACATAAAAACAATTAAAATCAACTTACACATTACGGGTTTAAAAAACTTACGAAACAGGTAATATTTAGGAATAAATGAATAAGACTTTTTAAACATTAATGGATATTATAAATAATCTTGCTTGCTTTATTTATGTATTAATTGACACTGGCCTAATACTAAGCAAAAACAAGTATGTACATAATGTACTTATAATGTACTCTACATAAGTAGAATTATAATTACTATCTAGAAGCAAAATAATCAATAAGTTAGCTTATATCTATACATATACTAAGAATTAATTAATTAATATTAATATATTATTAGTAATGGGCAAAGAATATACAATTATTTACAATAAAATACAGAAGAAACAGTTGAATCTTCCAAAGTCCGTTGCAATCTATAGATAACTCAAATGCTCCAAATCACTACCGCGCGGAAGTGTCTCCAAGACACTGGCTGCATTGCCCCGCTGAATTGCAATGCTTATGCATTCACCCAGATGCCAGATAAGCTCCAGCTCTCGGATCACACGTCGCTTCGACCTGACACCCAGAAAACATTTTGAATTAATCAATAATATTATAAAGAGGAAAGATTTGTATGTTTGTAACGAATAAACTCAAAAACTATTGGTACTATTTCAAAAATTCTTTCACCATTAGAACGCTACATTATCCCTGAGTAATATAGGCTATATTTATTATTAGAAAAAATTAAGGATCCCTACTAAACTTCAATAATGTTAACCCAAGGTGTAAAAAAATATAGCGATAAAAAATGTTTAAAAAATAAATATCTACTCGTGCGAAGCAGGGACGGACCGCTAGTATATAATAATAAATAAATATTGCTGGACATTTCACACGGTGCTATCTAACCCCAAACTAAGCAGAGCTTGTACTATGGGAACCAGATAACTGATTAAATACTTATATACTTTTTTTTGTAAATACATACTTATAATATATATAAAAACATCCAGACCCGGAACAAATATCTGTAGATCATGCAAACATTTGTTCCGCGGCGGGAATCGAACCCACTACATCCTGCGTCTCAGCCGGCTATTCGCCCACTGCGCCACGGAGGCCGTCAAATAATTTTAATTTCTATTTTCCTTTATTTGTAATCTTTGTGAGTCAATGGCTTGAAATAAACAGTTTTTATTTTTATAAGACTAATATAAAGTAAAAGATTACGTTTGCTATTGAAATCTGTGAACCAATTGCATTAATTTTAATGATTACATGAGTTACCTTCCGGTCACAACTGGATTTTAAGACCACTCAATTAGTCTTAAGTAAACAATATGTGCAAAAATTATGTAATTATGCCGCTTATGCTCATTTTGCTCTTTTCAATGTGTGAAATACGAGTAAGTTGCAAAAATATGGCAATTTATAAAGTTGTTTTAATAGTTAGTTAATATTTTAATGCAATAGTTAGGTATGTCTGTTGTTTTAATCAGCAGTACGGAATAAGATACTTTCTTTTGGATTTTATGGTGGTTTCATGGAAAGTTAAGAACCAAATATGTTCAAGGTTAAATTAGTCGATATGTAAAAAATATAATTTGCTTGTATGATATTAAAATTATGTATATATTTTTTTTAACCTATACTTTCCCACTGCTAGGCAAAGGTCTCCCCCATGTTCCTCCACATCTGACGATAATATTATATAAAAAATAATAGTAATATAATCATATCTTTTTTATAATATAAAAAAATTATTATTTATATATTAGGTTAATGTGACATTTGCAAATTAACTACCTACATAGCACGTAGTCAGCCGACATAGGATAGGTTAAAGAATATTTGTAAAATATTTTTTATTTAATCAATTTTTTTATTGAATCCTTGGATGATATCGTGAGTCATGCATTTGTTTATGTAACTACTAGCACAATGTTTAACTTCATAATGTATGAAGAAATAAATAAAATAAAAAGTTAGTTACCAGCGAACCACTAGGGTTCGCCCCGAACTGATATCTCGCGAGTCTCCCATAAAAACAAAAAAATATTATTTTTAATCTTAGGCTATCAAAATAGTGCCACGAAATGCATAACCACTTAACTTGACCTACAGTTTCATTCAAATTAGAGGTAACGGGAGTTTATGTTAATTGGTTACCTTTAGTGGGGTAAAAATTGCAGTTATTCTAGATTTCAGACTTTTCTCTATATTTGTGTCACTAAAGCTACACGCATACCAAATTTCAGCACTGTGGGGTCACTGGTGTACTTACACTGTGAATTTTGTCTAAGTTCAGTTTTTATTTATTATGGCTAATAACTTAAAAACTACAAAGTTTAAACTAAAAATAAAAACGGGGTCGAAATATACAGAGACCTTTTATTAGATGTTTCTCTTGACCGGATAGTACTATTTTGTTTTTTTTACCCCTCTTAAACTCCAATATCTCAACAACCCCCCCCCAATTTTAGCTCATTTAGTCACACCTAAATTGTGCCATCACCTATTGTACCACTTCAAAAGTTATCCTCGGACAAACAAACATACATTCAAATTCAAATTCGTTTATTTACACTTAAATATAACTTTATAGAATTAATCTAATACGCTATATCTAAAAGTACTACAAGAAAAGAATACAAATTAAAATATACTTACCTACATTCATTATGAAACTTAGGTAGATATTTTAGGTTAAACGGGTACACAAAAAAAACACAACAGATATACAAATACAATAGGCACTTAAAATAACTAACATAACATAGGTATACATCATTAAATACTCTCACAATAACTGAGCTGCACACTCGCTCGATCGTCTTCCAGTCATCTGCAAACACATCAAACTGAGGATGGATGGAAAAAAGCTCATTAAAGCTGCGCTGCGCACGGGAGATGGGTGACTGTTGGCAGTGCAACGTACGTGCTCGCAGTGGTTCCAACAAGCGCACTCGGCCTGATTGGAATCTGGCACGTTGTTCGGGCACGCAAAGCCGGCTGGCTTCAGTGAGAAGAGTGGGACAATCAGTTATAGGTACCTTTCAACAAACTGCAGAGAGTTATGATTTGGACATAGAGCCGCCTACATACATACAACGCCGATTTGCCCAAGTTGATTTAGAGATCTCGTTTCGCTCGATCAATAAAAACTAAGTACATACTCGTATTAGTATGATTTTGGCTAAAGTATAGGTACATCATTAATTCTAAGACAGTCATTCATCAAACTGTCCCAAATTAAGTATTTACTCAAACAATGTGGATCTCATCAATATACAAAAACCCTCAAGAACAGCTCCTTATTTCCATCTCCTTTGTGATGGAAATGCCGGTACTTACCCTCAGATGGTAATGAGCACACTGACGTTTCACTCTAATTACCATACTGTGAAGTGTTTACAGATTTCTGGGAAACTGATAGTATTAAGACTCAATTTTGCTCGCGCGGTTCATCAATAAAAAGTAACCTAGGTCTCAATCCCGGTCATAATCTATACCAAATTTCATCAAAATCAGTTAAGCAGTTTAGTCGTGAAAACGTAACAATCAGACATATAGAGTTACTTTAGAATTTATAATTATTATTAAAATGGATAATGCTGGAGAGTTCATACAGCGCTATCTAGCCCCAAATTAAGCAAAGCTTAAACTATGGGACCCGGATAACTTTTTATTTTATTATTAACGATTTTTGGGATAATTATATATACTAATATTATAAGGTTTGTGAGTTTGTTTGTTTGTCTGGATGTAGGGAGTAATATTCAGATCCGGAACTACAGATCCGATTTAGAAAATTCTTTCACAGCTTACACTTTTCGTACCTACTGCTTATTTTCATAAAAATCCGTGCGAGGCTGCGGCGAGACAGCCAAAACGTACGTAAATCCTAAAACTGAATATAAATGGCCAGACTGCGTAATAGATGGCGCTGTTTGAAGATAAGCCGTTAAAAAATGGTATTTATGCCAAAATCACAGACACAATATCTAAATTCGTCTTAAACAATTTAACTTCGACGGATAATCAAACAAATGTGTTTTCTTATTTCAAGTTCGGAAAATAACTTAACTATAAAATCAGCTTACGACAGAGCAACGCCATCTGTTAGCAGTTATAAAAACATGGCCGTGAAAACCCTCACTATTTACTGAAGCCATAGTCACGGAGGTATGTTTTGATTCACGCCACGTCCATCTCAGGATCTTCAACTTGACCCGTGGACGCCTTAAGAGTTTGTGCTTCGAATAACATCGAGCTAAACGAGTCATCGATCTTCTCATAAAAAAACTACATGTTCCACCATCCTAAACTAGACAGGTGCATGATTTAATAAATTTCATCATCACACCAGCTAGATTTCCAAAGCGACCGATCTTTTGCCTCCTGCAACCTTTATTAGGTTGCTTTTCTAGTGCGGGCCGTCCTACGCTGGTATATGGTCACCACTCGAAAACCTTTTTATCCTAACGGCTGTTAATTCTTTGAGCTTTGTGGCCTACCTAGTCTACTTACTGCCACTTCAGCTAGTCTTGAGGCTTCTTAGAGCCACTTAGAAACCACGTTTCAGTGCCATAACTCTCACTAGTAAGTACCACACACTGATCACAGACTTTCCTCGTGGTATTTTAAACGAGAAGACATCAGGGCCCGTAGCCAAATTACATTCGCTACGAATCTATTCGATTTCTACATACATTTGTTGTCGCTGTACCACATGGTTCTTCTATAGCATGTGTCAAATCCTATACATTTTCGAACTAATCGACTAGCGTCATCGCTAATTGGCTAAGCCCCCAGGTAGTTTATCGTTCCTAAGGTAACTATTAAATACCACTAAAATCAAGTAAATACTAAATATTGTATCTAATGACGTCTCAGACGCAGGAGGTTGCGGGTTCGATTCCCTCAGCGGAACAAATGTTTGCATAATCTACAGATATTTGTTCCGGACATTAAATTAAAACACACATCCGGAACAGTATTAACTGATTTTAGAGGTGGGGTTAATACCGGTAGCTCGAATATTTATCCAGTAATGGATACATTTCCAATAAACAATGATTAACATAAATCGTCGTCGCGGCGGCGCCTTTGCGACGAATCCTCTTCGTCAGTTTAACAGGTACCTATTTTTTTTTATACTATGGAGATGGAACAAGCCTATGGCCCCCCTAATGTTAAGTGGTAACCATCGCCTATAACAAAGTTTGCCTCGTAGGTCACGCTCCTTGGAAATGTGCCCTACGATACACTTCCCTGCGTCCATCAATTTGAGGCATACAGGTGTAAAGCCTCATGTGCCTATAATTTCACCGGCAACCATTCCCTTCAAACCGAAACACAGCAATGCTGCTTGGCGGCAGAAATAGGTATGGTGGTAGCACTTCCCCGGGCGAGCCCTTTCACAAGAAACTCTACTACTCTTCTACTACCTACTTACATAATGAATGAATCAAATCAAATCATTTACATATTTGCATCAAATATGATTTATGATTTGTTTACCTATTTTAAACAGGCTGCTTCATTTATATTTTAGGACTTGATATTATGGTTGTTTGAAATTGAAAATTTTCTATAGTAATGAATTTGAAAAAAAACAACTTTACAACAAAACTAGCCCGTCCTAGCCGTGTTTTCATTTAATGTCGTACATAACAAAACACGTAGTATATTATAAGTATGTGTTCACAAAAAAAATTTATATAAGTATTCTATTGTTGTCCAGTTCCCATAGTAAAAGCAGTACTTAGTTTGGGGCTAGACAGCGCTGTGTGAAATGTCCAGCGTTATTTATTTAAAAGTATATTAAATTGTAAAGTGTGTCTTCGAGCTACAAAGAGATGAAATCAAGCCGAAGTCATTAGCAAAGCCAAGAGAATAAAGCAGACCCTTAGATCGTCAGTGTCTCAGAGCTCGTAAACAGTCTCGTTTACATGACAAAGCCGAGTCGAGTGCTGTTAGGACATGATTATCTCACGTCGATGGGTCTACTAATGGACCAATACTCACTGGGAACTCGAATTTGATGAACGAATTGACCCATATGACTTTGATTGCAAAAGTGCAAAGATACGATGGGTTGCCTAAATAAAAATCACCCCTACCTTACATTAAGAGGAAGGTGTCACTAAAACGTATTGTAATGAAAAATTCAGTCTACGTGTATAGCGGTTATAACTGGACAGACAGACAGACGGTAATGGCTAGACCCTAAAAGTGGCATTAATGTAGGTAGGTAGTGGTAGGCCTACAGATAACCAAATATTTCTAAGAAGTGGCGAAGACGGTGCTCTAAAAATGATTGATAAAATTGCAAAGTAACTCCGTCTCTCTGTATGTTTGTTACATTACGTTTCCACAACTAAACCACTGAACCGATTTCTATGAAATTTGGTATACACCTGGCTTGAGAAATACTCAATCCAAATGTATACCCAATTTCATAGAAATCGGCTATCCACGCGTGCAAAGCCGCTAGTGGAATCTATTTAAGTCCCTATTGTATTTGTATATCTGGTGTTTTTTTGTGTACCTTTTTAAATTTAATAAATATATGTACCTAAAATGTGTAAGTTTGAAAATGAATGTATAATCATAATTTGTATTTTTTTCTTGTAGTAGTTTTAGGTAAAGCGTATTAGATTCATTCTGTAAAGCTATATTTAAGTGTAAATTTTGAATTTGTTATTTATATATCTCTTTGAAAAATACAAAATAAATAGTTGAATCATCTAAAGACTGTTGCAAATGCAATCTATAGATTAACTGAAACTGATTAAATTCAAAAAGCTTTTTTTTAATAAAGTTTTATGACGGCCCAGTTGTTTCTTGGATACAAATATACTTTAGGGCTGAACTTAAACGTAACTACGGGGTTTGCACCTAAAAAAATTGTTATACTTACAGAATTTATCCAATAAAACGACTTTAGAAAGTGATCTCTTCCAGACCTTTAAGTTAGTTAATGGAAGATTACCAAAGTGTTTATAGATTAAAACCGAACCGAATTCCTTGAGTTAGAAATGAGAACCAAAAGTAGTCCATTAAACATGGGTAATGACGCGTTTAAGTTTATGTTAAACTTAATGTGCTGGAATACAGCTCGGGCTGAGCTGTACCCCAACACAATGTTCGATATTACATATGTAATTATTATTTGTGAAATTAGGTCTTTATGATGTTGGGCTTATGCATCTAAAGGTCTTTTCCATGAACATATAAAAAAACATTGTTCTTGAAAGTGTGGACCTTTTAGGGTAATACATTAAAAAATAATAAATAAATATTGCTGGACATTTCACACAGCGCTATCTAGCCCCAAACTAAACAGAGCTTGTACTATGGGAACCAAATAACTGATAGAATACTTATATGCTTTTATTTTTTTGTAACTACATACTTATAATATAGAGAGAAACAACCAGACCCGGAACAAATATCTGTAGATCATGCAAACATTTGTTCCGCGGCGGGAATCGAACCCGCTACCTCCTGCGTCTTAGCCGGCTATTCGCCCACTGCACCATAGAGGTCGTCAGCGAATACGAGTATCTTTCTTTACATAGTATAAAATGAAGTCGCTTCTCCTGTCTGTTCGCTTAGATCTTTTAAACTACTCAACGGATTCTAAAGGAGTTGAGCTTCAACAATAGTTTAAAGAGACACCCACTCAAATCTAATGTCCATACTGGAAAATACCAACAGGTGGTCAAACATTAACTATCATATCACCAATTCAACAATTTCAGTCTAATTTACATACCTTTCAGTCGCCTCTCAGCAATGTACTCTTTACAGAATACAAAATTAGGTACTCTATTAAATTAGGTATTCTATAAATTCAAAATAGAATACCCAAAAACGATACAACGCGAAAAAGACCGACTGTATGCAGTTTTCAGCAATAGATAGAGTGATTCAAGAGGAAGGTTTATATGTATAATACATACACAGTTCTGTTTGTTTGTTACTTTGTTTGTTACCTTTACACGACTAAACGGCTGAACGGATCGTAATAAAATTTTTCAAGGAGATAGATAGACCTGGGAAGGACATAGGCTACTTTTAGCCAACTACGAAAAATGAGGGTAATGTTTTATTTAAAAACCAGTGCGAAGCCGCGGGCGAGTCAGCTAGTATTATATAAGCCGAAATTTCCGAATCACCGTGTAGTAATAAAAAATAACACACCATGATAAAAAATACCTACAAACAAATTTAGATGCATCACTTGAAGTGAGTAAATTTTTTTTTATTGAATCATCACTTGGCATGATGATGATGATGATGGTGGGCAAGGATAGCCACCGAGTGGCGTCCTGACCCAGCGAGAAGGCGACGCGGCAGACCGAAACGTAGATGGCGGGACGAGCTGGTTAAATTCCTAACTTAAATTCCTAATGGCCGGGGCTCAGGACCGCGAAGTCTGGAAAGAATGGGGGGAGGCCTTTGCCCAGCAGTGGGACACGAATGGCTGATAATAATAATAAATTTAATCATCACCATCTAAATATAATAATCACTAATATTATAAATGCGAAAGTTTAGATGTTTGTTTATTTGTTTGTTACTCAATCACGTCGTAACGGCTCAACCGATTTTGATGAAATTTGGTATGTACGTAAATTATAACCTAGATTAACACATAAGCTACTTTTTGTTGACAAACAACGCGTGCGAAATCGCTGGCGGTGGCTAGTAATATAATATATCGTTTATTTCAGGCAACAATGTGAACGTACAAAATATAATATTATAACAAGGCCCATGTCTATAGATACCTCAAAGAATATGCTCATAGACTTTCCAACCACCAGGTAATTTGTTGGCTACCTACAGCAAAACTAATTTTTCACCACCATAGCCTAAAAGCCATTTTGAAAAACAAAAGAATAATGAGGTAATTCAGGATTTAGTAAATGTGGGGTGATAATGCTGAAAATAGCAGATTTTCGCATTAAATTGAATAATTCTCGGCGGACGAGGCTTAAGAAAATGAGATTTAGGATGAGCCTGCTTCAACCTGATCACGTTTGAGAAAAATAAGGGATTATTCGACCGGGAAAATGATGAAACTATTAAGTTTTTATAATGCTTTTCGATAACTGTAAGTTAATAGGGGGTTAGTCAAAATCAAAATGTTTATATTCATTAAAATCACAAGGATCACTTTGAAACGTCAATTTTACTGCCTGTTCCTTCGCGACCAAGCCAGAAAAGAAAAGCAAGAAACAAGGCTGGTTGTTCTTTTTAATGAGCCTTTTAGAATAAAGAAAATAAATTACATCTAAATTGTAACATTTTTGAACGAGTTGGAGCAATTTCAATCCCAAGCTTCTCTATCATCTAAATAATCCGATATGTTATAGTAGACTTTAGTAATGTGAGTATATCTTTCAGGATGTCAAAACTGGTACACATGGTGTGGTATTGTGCTCTTTAGGGCAAGAGTGAATTGATACCTATTACCATAAGGTGAGATTGTGGTCAAACGAAAAGTTAGCATTGTTAAAATAATTCAGTCATATTGTATTCCTCTTTCACACTAATATTATAAATACGAACGTTTGGATGTTTGTTTATTTATTTGTATGTTTGTTACTCAATCACGTCGTAACGGCTGAACCGATTTTGATGAAATTTAGTATCTACGTAGATTATAACTTGGATTAACACATAGGCTACTTTTTGTCCCATAGAACAGGTCCCATGGGATAAAAATGGGGTGTCAAGTCAAGTTGCAACAGCGAGTTTAGCTTTATTTCTAGGTTACCTACACATTTAGTAGTGTAACGCGTGAAAAGTCGCGGGCAACAGCTAGTTATTCATAAAAATATACATATATTTTAGATGATTCAGGTAGACGACTCGAGCTAAATCGATTGTGCTGTGTTTAGTTTCTAAGACAATTCAGTCACTCACTCAATATAAACTACCCTCTCGATACATTTTAAGTATCACGTCCACAGATAAGGTATTCCACACTCGCTGCATCGAGTCGGAATTGCATTCGGTTGCGAAACACATTTATTCGTTTCACATCACTATTTGAGCCACGTAAATGTGCTATGGGCGCCGAGGGAGAGCCGCTTCCAAATGGGTTACTTGCGCTGAGTTGTGCTAAAGAGTTTCAAGTGAAATCGATAGAATAATAAACGTAAATAGGGAAGGTATTTATCAGAGGACTTGACAATCCGTTCTAAAGAAGATCTAATATTTAATACTAGCTTCCACCAGTTTGTCAACAAAACGTAGCCTATGTGTTAATCCAGGTTATAATCTATATACATACCAAATATCATCAAAATCGGTTCAGCCGTTTGGACGTGATTGAGTAACAAACAAACAAACATCCAAACTTTCGCATTTATAATATTAGTGGGATGTGATTGGCGCCCGACATGGGGTGTACTAACTGACTCTTACTTTAAATTACGGCACCTAACAAATTTCAATTCAATTCATTTTATTTGTTTCCATGTGGTCTAGGTACATAGGTCTTATAAAATAATAATAGACAGGCTCACATTCCCCATCCGGGATGCAAATATACACAATTAATCTCTCAGTCTGAGATGTCGCGAGTCTCCGATTATAACAAAAAAATATTATTTGTAATCTTTGACTATCAAAATAGTGCCACAAAATAAATAACCAACTAACCTACAGTTTCATTCAAATTACAAGTAACGGGAGTTCAAGTTAGTTGGATCCCTTTTTTGGGGTACAAATTGCAGTTATACTGGATTTCTGACTTTTGCCTATACTTGTGTCACTTAAGTTACACGCATATCAAATTACAGCACCGTGTGGTCAATGGAAGTTTGTGTGTGAATTTTGTCAAAGTTCAGTTTTTACTCAGTAATAACTCAATAACTAATAATAAGTATTGGTGGATATTTTACACAGCGCTATCTAGCCTCAAACTAAGCTTGTACTATGGGAACCAGATAACTGACAGATACGAGTATAAGATAACTATTTTCAGATAACTGAAAATAGAAAAACATCCAGACCCGATATTTGTAGATCATGCAAACATTTGTTCCGTGGCGGGAATCGAACCCGCTATCTGCTGCGTCTCAGCCGGCTACACCCACAGCGCCCCAATAAAGACCATTTGACGCCTCACTTGACCTAATAGTCTCATTTTAAGTTTTGTTACCCCTCTTGAACCCCAATATCTCAACAACCCCCCCCCCCCACATTTTTAGCTTATTTAGTCACACCAAAATTGTGCCATCACTACCAACCTATGTATCAAATTTCACGATGATCGGATCAACGTTTCGAAAGTTATCCTCGGACAAACAAACATACATACATACATGCAACGCCGATTCGCCCAAGTTGATTTGGAGATCTCGCTTCGCTCGATCAAAAAAACATGAAATAAATCTCACTTATGTCAACACATGTTATGAAATAAAATTACAATATCAGAAAATTACAATTACCTATGTCAAAAACATATAAATTTTAATTAATAATAACCATAAAACGTCAAATATTAGTTAATTAACTCATTTTCATTGTAACATGGGGCTACCCCATGTTGGGCGCTATAATTTCGAGTAAGTGCCTGTAAGTTAAAAGATTTTGGATACTTTCTCAAACCAATGAAAAGGAGACTGAACAAGTTATTACTATTATTTGAAGCATCAAAAGATGTTCCTATCATTATTTCTGCGTAGTCTTATCGGTAGGTACATAATCCATTTAATTACTAGCTCCTAGATCTTTCATGTTGAACACGCATCTGGTGATTACCGTCGAGTCAAGTTCGTGATACTGGCGCGCAAATGGGGATTACTCCGATTTACTTCAGACTAGCGATAATCCTGTTTATATCTTGTTAATAATGAGCCATTTGCTTTTCCCAATAGGATGCAACTTGTACGGCTATTCGCTATTATAATATTGTATAGGTCAGGGGCCTTAACAGTTACTTACGTTAGACGTTAGCAAGATGGTAGTTTCATTTTATTAATCAGCTATAAGTCAATGATGTCAGCTATACCTTACAGGGTGTCCCAAAAAATAGTGTCAAGCGAAAGTCCAGAGATAAAACACCCCTTGGGGTACCCGAATCACCCCCATGTATGTATGTTCTGCGATTTTGTATAATTTTCGAGTTATGAATTTATTATCGAATTTTTGAAGATTTTCGTATTCACCAACTAAAAAAATTTTTCATACTGAATTTTTATGAGTTGTTTTTTATGCATAAAATAATCAGCTACGTGACTTTGATGAAAACTATGAAAATGTTGATGTGAAGTCAAAAAATTACATTCGGTGAATTATGACTTAAATTTTCAACTTTAAATTAATAATCTTGACAAGTGATTTTATGGTTCTTAAATAAATCTTAAGGATTCTCCAGACTTTCAGCTTTCATAATCATTAAAAAAAGTAGTACTTATTGGGCTACTTTGGCTAAAATCGGCCTTCAAAGACGGCGAGGTGGACAATTCTTAAAATTAGATACCTGTTTAGAAAATATATAGATTTTGGTAATTTTATCATTCCTAAGCTTAATTCGTTTGTTAACTAACCAAAAATGACTGCAGGGAAGCTTTATAGGTCGATACAAATCCTACATCGGCTTAAAAAGTTTTCCTTTAATCGTATGACAGCTATTCTATTTGCCTTAATTTTTTCTTCGGCCTTGATATCTTGATGATGACGGCATATTTGCCTTCGATTTCGGTTTAATTTTACCACCACAGACGTCCCTAGACGTTCCTTGCATTCGTAACTATTGCCTACATTGAAATCTAATCCAATCTAATTAGTGTGATCCCACTGCAGGGCAAAATCTTCCCTTCTTTTTTTCCATTCTATGAGATCTTGAAATTCCGCTGACCAGGATACCGAAAAGGTGTGTAGTTCGTCGCACCATCTCTGCCTTTTTTTTACGTGAGGAAATCCGTCGTGGATGGATAACTTCCGCCTTGGGGTGGTGGTGGCGGAAGGTTATGTCAGACTCTTACTGACTAAAACTTCACGGGGTTCCTTTTGAACACCTTTGGTCGAGGCTGTGGGTACGCTTTGCATTCATCCATGGCTTCAACGGTGTTGACTTTTTGCGAATCCCATCTGGTTCCAATGTCGTCGCCTTTATCTCTGGTGTAAGAAGTGCGCGGAACCTTCACGCACGGCTTTGGGTTAGCGGGCGACGGACACTCCACAGTGGCGTCGCCCAAGCATTTATTATTGGGGATGGATATCATGGAGGTTACTCCTCCTACCCCTGACTCTCTTTTTACGAATGGGATTGGTACTTAGGATTTCTCTATCCCTCTCTGCTGCCTCCTAGGCGGTTAAAACTCTGGAATAAAAGCCATCTCCGCCTGGGCCAACCACGCGGTCTCGGTCCTTGTGGGACCAACTCAGTGCATTAAAATGCAATAAAAATAACATTGTATTTCGATCGTAAATCGTCTTTTGATTTTTGTTTATCCTGTCCATCCAAAGGTTGTCTGGAACAGATCGTTTTTAGCGATAAGACCGCCCCTTGTACCGTTATTTATTGTTTATTTCCTTTGTTACTGTATTTTTGTTTGGTGTGCAATAAAGAGGATTTCATTCATTCATTGTATATCACACTGCACGCTGCTGTCATCATCTTACTTTTTTTTTGTTTTTTTTTTATACAGCCTGGAGATTGAACAAGCAAGGCCCACCCGATGTTTAGTGGTAACCATCGCCTATAACAAAGTATTGCCTCGTAGGTCACGCTCCTTGGGAACGAGCCCTACGATGCGCTGCCCTGTGTCTATCAACTTGAGGTATACAGATGTGCTTGTAATTTAAGGTATTCTAAATAAACTAGTGGTTTGCCCCGAACTGAGATCTCGCGAGTATATCACAAAAACAAAAAAAATATTATTCGTAATCTTTGACTATCAAAATTGTGCCTACCGTTTCAATCAAATTACAGGTAACGGGAGTTCATGTTAATTGGTTACCCTTTTTTGGGGTACAAATTTCAGTTATTCTAGATTTCAGGCTTTTGCCTATATTTGTGATACATAAACTACACGCATACCAAATTACAGCACTGTGGGGTCACTGGTGTACCCTGTGAATTTTGTCAAAGTTTAGTTTTTATTATGGCTAATAACTATAAAACGTCAAAAGCTTTACCTACTAAAAGTAAAAACGGGGTCGAAATGTACTAAGATCTTTCATTTGACGTATCATTTGACCTAATAGTCTCATTTTCATTTTTTTTACCCCTTTTGAACCCAAATATCTCAACAACACCCCAAAATTTTTAGCTCATTGAGTCACACCAAAATTGTGCCATTATTACCTACCTATATACCAAATTTCACGGTGATTGGATAACCGCTTCGATAGTTATCCTCGGACAAACAAACATACATACAACGTCGATTTGCCCAAGTTGATGATGGAGATCTCGCTTCGCTCGATGAATAAATATTGCTGGACATTTCACACAGCGCTATCTAGCCCCAAACTAAGCAGAGCTTGTACTATGGGAACCAGATAACTGATAGTCACTTTCATACTTTTTTTTGTAAATACATACTTACAATAAAATAGAAAGCATCTGTAAATCATGCAAACATTTGTTCCGCAGCGGGAACCCGCTACCTCCTGCGTCTCAGCCGGCTATTTGCCCACTGTGCCACGGAGGTCGTCGACTATTATTCTTCTACTATTATACGATGTATTCTACTACTCTCTTGTAAATATTCGTGCTAGGGTCCAGGTACCTGTAAGGTTTAACCCTGATCAAAATCACAGAGCAATTGATTTGTATTGTATATACCTAATTATGTATAAACTAGAGCATAAACAGTTTATTGGTCATTTTACCAGAACATTCACTTTATTGGGCTAAACAATAAAATATTCAAATAAAACTGGTCGTACACATTTCGATATCCTCTATCACACGTGTTACCAATAACATTTATAGTGTTGGGGTATGTACCATTTGAAAAGAGATATAAAGACAGAATATAGCAGCCTTTATTTATTTCTAGACTCGTATGAGGATACTAGCTGACGCCCGCGGCTTCGCAAGCGTGGTTTGACAGTAAAAACAAAATGTCTCAATCCTAGTCATAATCTATACAAACATAATCCACTTCCCACTTAGCCCACTAATAGTATAAACGCGAAAGTTTGTATGGATGTATGTGTGTATGTTGGTTCCTCTCTCACGTCGTAACGGCTGAACCGATTTCGATGAAATTTGGTATGGACGTAGATTATAACCTGGATTAACACAGGCTATTTTTATTGACAAACGAAGCCGCTGGCGCTGGATTGTATGGATGTACCGCCGTCTTTTGATTTTCGTTTATCCTGTCCATCCAAAGGTTGTCTGGAAGAGATTGCTTTTAGCGATAAGACCACCTTTATTTATGTTTGTACCGTTATTTATTGTTTATTTCCTTTGTTACTGTATTTTTGTTTGGTGTGCAATAAAGAGTATTTCATTCATTCATTCTTTCGCGAGTGAAATTTGGCATGTAGAATAGAATAGAATAATTCTTTATTGTACACCAGGAATACTTAAAAACTAATTTAAGCTAAATAAAGTACAATGGGCGGCCTTATCGCTGAAAGCGATTTCTTCCAGGCAACCTTTGGATGGAAAGTAAATAACGAAGCAGTAATGGGCAGCGGTGCACAGAGTATATTTACAAACGAATAAAATAAAACATATAAAAATTATATCAAATAAAAACTGTACTTATAATCCTAATAAGTACATAAATAAATACCTAAAGATAGACTATACCCAAATAATAACCTAAATTTTACAGATATTCTAAAATGAGGATAATAAAATAAAATAAAATAATAAATAAATAAATAGGTTACTCAAATGACAAGAAAGCTAGGCATTAAGGTAAAGCTGCTTTAATCTCAGCTTAAAAGAGTGCTGTGAAGGAGCCCGTCTAATTTCCACAGGCAAAGCATTCCACAAGCGCACTGCTTCGACAGTGAATGATTTCCCGTAGAAGCATGTATATATGCCCACATGTATGTAGGTTATAACCTGAATGAACACATAGGCTACTTTTTATTTAACAACCACGCGTGCGAAGCCGCGGGCGGAAGCTAGTACCAAATATAATCGAAATCGGTCCAGCCGCTTAGTCGTGAAAACGTAGTGAAATCGCTTTTCATGTCAATTATTCAGCCATAATCACTATCACATTAATCACACTAATATTATAAATGCGAAAGTTTGGATGTTTGTTTATTTATTTGTTACTTAATCACGTTGTAATTGTTGTAATGGCTTAACCGATTTCGATGAAATTTAGTATATACGTAGATTATAACCCTATTATACTTTATCCCATAAATCAGGTCCCATGGAATAAAAATTGGGTGGAACAGTGACAACAAAGTGTAAAAGTTGGAACAGTAAGTTTATTCTTACTTTATTTCTAGGTTACCTACACATTTAGTAGTGTAACGCGTACAAAGTCACGGGTAACAGCTAGTTTATTCAATAAAGAAAAAAAAATACTTTCTTTTTCATATTACTCGCGACGATAACCAAAACTTCATCGTAGCAACCCCCTTCGAATTTTCATTGACAAAAACTAACAATAGTCCTAAAAACATTCGTTCCAAACAATCCCACCCTACCCTATAAAGAGCAAGTTATCGGGGTACCGCAATAAAAAGCACCCGGCCACCTTGACACCTCATACGTTCCGTAACTGTACGGAACTCTTGTCAAGCGGTTATTAGGTTCTGTAGTTTAGTAACAGTTCGGTTCTGTTCGTTACTTTTATTGGATTTCGCTAAAAGGTTCTACAGTTTTATACAAGAAGCCTTTATGAACCGCTTTTTGGAATTAATACTAATATAATTCTTGATGCTCTTTGTTATATTGAACCCACCCCGGCTTTGGATGGATTTTCATCAAAATATAATATGCCAGTTAACATCAGTAGGGTTAGCACAGTAACTGTAGAGAAGAGTTTTGTCTTGAGTCATTTTACGGAAGAAAGAAGGCACTTGTCAAATGTCTCGAGAACGGCAATTGCAAGAGTGAGCGGGAAGAAACGTTGTCGACAATTTCTAGCCAGTAGTCTATCTTCATGCATCATTTCCTCTATCTTTGACATTTAAGGATAGACAACTTTCTTCTGAAATTGTCTAGGTCTTGCGATGCCTAGACTTAGCGCTGTCTTCTCAAGTTGTCTCTTTCACACTCTTCTCAATCGCGCGCTTGCCAATAATTTTTGGTTAGATATTTAATTAATTAAATAATTGCTTTGCAACAGAGTATCCTTGTCTTGTCTAGGAAGAAACCTTATTGCGCCTGCTCAGGGCCAAGACAATTTCGGAAGAATCGACAGAGAATAGAATAGAATAACGCTTTATTGTGCATCACACTTAAATTTAATAACAATAAAAAAAACAAATACTATTTGCGGTCAGAGCCTTGTCGTCTCTTCGAAGAGTAGACAAGAAAATCGCTGTGCTAACCTTGCAGGAATAGAACTTTCTATCAGTGACAGAATTTTCAGAATCGGTTCCGAACAACCTACTACTGCCAGAACCGAAACTTGAAATATACAGAAAAAGTCCGCATTACACAGCCATCAAAATTTACAATAAAATACCTGACAGTTTAAAAACCGAAATGAAAGACAAAACTAGTACAAAAATGTTACTATTCACTAACTGATTTTTATGATGACAATAAATTATTAGTTAAATTCGCACAAAATTAAAAATATTAAAATTATGATTATCTGTCATTTATATGTATACTTAAATGAAAATATAATAATAAGCTTACATTTGGATAATGTGATATTATAATGTAACAAAGAAATATTCTTGGGTAATATTAAGTAACTAATTTTAGAAATGTAATTTAATTTTTACCTTTAAGGTACGTATGACGTACGGGATAGGTAGATTTATATAAGTTTATATAAGTATAATATTAATTTTGTCACGCCCTAACAGGGTGCATGTCATTTAGATTACTTAATCTTAAGATTTAACTAATTTCGTGTCGCAAATATATGAAAATAAATAAATAATTACAGCATCTGCTTTCTTGTAGCCCTCGCCTACGGCTCGGGCTAGCAATATCGCCTCGGCTGTAGTTTTCCACTTACCGCGCTTATATCATGATGTACTATTATTAGTTGCATCATAATGGTAAACACTAACACGTTCAATTCTTATCACATTATATTCCAAATGTCACCACATTTTGTGGTGTAAATGGCCTAAAAGGCCTTAGAGATATTACAGTAACCTGTGTGAATGAAGGTATGTGCCTCGCAGACGCTCTATACATCCACACTTACGTAGCTTAGGTAGCTTCGTAGTGTACAGTCAGCTAAATTTTGTTTACATTTTGAGATTATAAAATCGAATTATGGAGTTCGATGGACTGAAATTGCCATCATTGGTACGCTCGTGACTGGAACAATTTTTGGTTTACAAGATTTTATAAACCAAATATGATATTGATGGCCTATAAAAGTATAGGAGATTCGACAAAAATTAAAAAAAAAAAGTGTTTTAAATCCAATACTTTCGCCTATTTGTTTTACAGTTTAAAAGTTTTACAACTTTACGCATAATGCGTGAAACTGTTATTTTAGCATGCCATATTTATATTTTAGAGATATTGTTGGTATTTGCGCTCGTAATTATAATAATAATTATTCAAATAGTTCTCATTTCAGGCAAGAAAAGATAATTCCAAAATTTTTAAAACCTCATAAAATTTCAAGCATAGTTTTTAATGTGACGTGACATGAGTCTGTAGCTTAATTGGTAGTGCATCCTCGTATCAAGAGGAAGGTTGCAGGTTCAAGTCCCGTTTAGGCTTAAAATTTTTAAGATTGTTTTAAAAGTTTTGGAATTTTCCGTAAGTGTTCGGATAACATTATAAAAAAAATACTAACAATGGAAAAGTACAAGATGTTAAAACTTAATTCTACAGCCCATATACACCTTAGTGACTAACTAAATACTTAAAACTATTTCCTACTCTCTGTGGTACTCGTACTACGTATGCTCGTTTGTCGCTGAGTGTACCGTTGTTCGTAGAATCCTGCAATCGATCACGCTAAGTGTATTGTTTCCTGCGATCATTTGTCTGGCCTTACGTCCAATTTAGTCGTAATGCTCTCTGAATTTACCTGTGATGTGCAACTACATGAGGAACTAAGACCAAGATAAATAGGTTACTTGGTGAATCTTACCATGTTATGTAAGCAAAAGCATTAGCATGCTGAAGTGGCAGTATGCGGGGCACATAGCTCGATGAACTGGCGGCCGTTGGCAGAAAGGAGAGTGTGTGATACAATGCGTGGTCCAGAGCTGATAAGCACCCGTTCATATGACACAATTTCAACGCGCGCTGATCGCGCTCGGGCAGCTTTTCATTAGCGCACGCGTCGCGTCCGCTCAGAGTCAGCAGCCGCTTTATCGGGTTAACCATCCAACCCAAAATACAATAAGCGGCGCGAGGAGAGCGGAGACGGCGCGGGCGCTGCGCGAGCGCTTGTACATTAATATTGATAAAATATGTATTTTATGTGAATGACATAAACTGTAAATTCAAAAGTTTCTGAGGAGCAAGCGGCCCTTACGAAACTCGCGCGCGGCGTCGCGCCGAAAAAAATCTCGCTCGTGTGAACGCAGCCGAAAGCCGTTGCGTGCAGGCCGCACATGATCGGTCACTCTGGAAATCTATGGGGGAAAAATCTATTGAGTTCTCAGCACTTCTGAAGAAAAAACATTAAAAAAATATACGTAACCGAACTGCGAACCTCATCTTTTTTTTTTTAAGTTGTTTAAAATAGCTTTGACTAATGAAGTAGTGGGACAGAAAGATGCAAAAAAAAAACAGTTAATTATCTTTTTCATCTCACTCGGCACGAGATAATAACAACACGCCAAGAAAGTACTATGCTAGTGGGCAGCTGAATAATGTACGGCCGACGCTCTATGTATAAGGCTGCATTTAAAGATATGAGCGGAGCGTGAGCGGACCTCAGACCGATAAATTACAGGCGCATACGTCTTCTGTATGTCACGTGGCGATAAAGCGCGACTGTTTTTTTTTAATTTGCTTTTGCGGCTGCGGCCTCGAGGCTTATTGTGATCGCCTCTTGTGTTTATGTCGCCTCTAGTTCATGGGGACTTCAAAGTTCACCACTAAGGCCTACAGTACTTAGAAATTGTAGAATATTCGTAGGGGTGATAACCGTTAGCTCCAGGCTAAGAATGTGTTTGCCCAGATGAATGCTGTTTGCGCATTAGTAGACCACACTCACAAAACAGATGTAGAAGCGATTCTGCCGCCTAATAAACTACCATAGACTACGGTAACCGCTTACCATCAGGTGGGCTGTATGAAGTTTGTAGCTTACTTTTTTTTATTTATTGACGATCGATGAAAATCCTCGTAGATTTTTGTTGCGTACAAGATATACATCCTTGATAGAAATGTCACGTTTAATCTACGGATTATTTTATTCTACGCTTATATTGTGTCGTATTTGCACGAGAACGAGCAAAACAAAACAGTGGACAACATTTAGTCGTGGCGCGCATGCCAGCCTGGCAGTACCTAAAAGGAAAAATAAAGTAAATTTACTTCATGTAACACAGTGCAAACTAACACAGGAGGAAGTGTATCTTATGTTGCTCGATGTAATATCTATTTTACACAATAAAAAACATCTATTAGTGCGCCTTGGGGGTAATACTGACTCGTATGCCGTCATCGCGTGACGACATGCCGTCACGCGTATTTATTGGCACGCCTTGGGGGTAATGTCGTAATGTAGTCTATAAACAATTGTTTATAGGTAAAGTCAAAAGTATGGATAATTAATTGTTTGCCATCATGCATATTTGTATTGCGTATATGCCGTATGATAAGATAATTCTTACAATAACCATCAATTTAGATATTTCACATGCTTTAGTACGTCTTCCTTGGTTTCCCATCTGTCGGGCGTCCCGGGACGGGCTCATTTCATTAAATTTTTAATTATCTACTCGCTCCGCTCGTAGCACTCGCAGCCGGCGAATTCAATCAGTTCTCCGGTAAGGTGATCCCCGCATCTAAGGGTGCGTGCATAAATAAAGAAGTGGCGTGCTCCGTCCCCTCGCGTTAGTTATCGCTTTCTTCTCGCAAATGGACGTTGCTTGATGGTCTGGTTGGATTCGAGATGGATTGAAATATCTTAGTACCCAATGAATAAACCATTGGGGATTGACTGACAAACTGATTGATAGATGCCCCAAGTGCTAGATTTATAAGGAACTCTATAAAAACTTATGGACATAAAAACGGTCAAGGTTTGCTGAAAGAAAACTTTTATTCTGGTTAAGCTCGCCTTTGTACATGTCCTTTTTGTAAGCATTTTTGTCTGTTATCTATTTGTGTACAATAAAGAATAATGAATAATTGAATATACTTGACGACTTGGCGCAGTGGGCGGACGTAGCAGGCTGCGGATTCGATTCCCGCCGCGGTACACATGTTACAAAAATTCACTTTCATTCTGTTCCGCGGCAATGTAAATTGAGCCTTAGGGATCCGTTTTTAACATTTTTGTCCGTATCCCTAAAATATCCTCTGTTTTACCCATCCTAAATATGACCGTGCTGAACGCCGCCCTTTGACGAACGGCTATGCAAGTTACACGCCACGTGAAACTAATAACTCTAAACATTTATGAGGTTTCGGCTTACAAGTGAAGCCAGGAGTGTCCTGAAAATTGTATAGAAAGTGCTAGCCCAGAGCTGGCCTTGGAAAGATTATTTATAGATTTTATTTCAGGCAACACATATGTTGTATCTTTTATCCAAGCACGGCGCAAAAATAATTACATTTACATCTACCAATTTACAGCGTAGATGCTTTCAAAGATGAAAGCAAAACGTAAACAGGAAATGAGTCGTGTAAGTCCTAACAAACTTTTTCTTCCATATTCGACGTACAAAAGTTGTAAAAGATATTAACACGTTGTGACTGCAAGCGACGTGTGGACCGGCCCACATGTTATCATATAAATTATTGAAAAGTCTCGCAATAAAGGCGTGTTAACACGTCGCCTGCTACCTACGTGTATAGACGTATCGAGAATCCCGCTCACAGTGTGACAGTGTACGAGTATAATCGCTGACTAAGGAAAATCTAATAATATAAGAATTAAAGTCCTGATTGACTGACAATAAACAATGCACATCATAATCTATAATTGATCGAGCGAAGCGAGGTCTTCAAATCAACTTGGGCAACACGGATTTGTATGTATGTTTGTTTGTCCGAGGATAACTTTCGAAGCGTTTATTTCATCGTGAAATTTTGTATATAGGTAGGTAGTGATGGCACAATTTTGGTGTGACTAAATGATCTAAAAATGTGGGGAGGGGGGGGGGGAGGGTTGTTGAGATATTGGGGTTCAAGAGGTGTAAAACAACCAAATTAGACTCTATCCGGTCATGCGGCACGTTTAGTAAAAGGTCTTTGTGAATACATTTCGACCCTGTTTTTATTTTTAGTTTCAACCTTGTAGCTTTCAAGTTATTAGCCATAATAAAAACTGAACTATGACAAAATTCACACACACCAGTGACCAGTGACCCCACAGTGCTGAAATTTGGTATGCGTGTAGCTTTAGTGATACAAATACGAGGCATGCCTTTTAAGTTCTGTCGTTTCCATATTTTCCGGCAATTTTGAATTTGGAACTGTTCTATATTCGAATGTGTTTACATTTTGAATCTCAAAACAGTTGAAAGTATTAGGATTAATGCTATTGTTTAGTCACAGTTTCGATTTGAATCTGTCAGGTCACGTACGAAAATGAATCTTTCTAAGGAAAATGTTCGTGCAATAATTTTCTACAACTTTAGAAGAGGCCTGACACGGCTTCAGTGTTTAGAAGAGCTAACATCTGTGTTCAGTGATGTAGCCCCATGTCTGCGGACTGTCGAACGCTGGTATTTAGAATTCCAGCGTGGACATACTAGTGTTAGTGACAAATTTCGCGAAGGACGCCCAAAATCCGCCTTCACTGAAGATAACATCATTGCTGTGAGACAACTAATTCTCGAAGATCGTCATGTGACGTATCGAGAGATAGAGGCTCTATTAGGCATCTCAGGGACAACCATTCAGAAGATCTTGCATGAAGCGCTTGGTGTGAGAAAGCTAGTTGCCGTTGGATACCGCATCTGCTTTCCGACGATCACAAGGCGGCCCGCGTCAGATGGTGTAAGAAAACTCTGCAAAGGTTCAACCGAGGGGAGTCAAATCACGTCTACGACATCATAAGTGGTGACGAATCTTGGATCTATGCCTACGATCCTGATTCCAAACAACAATCTACAATCTGGGTCTTTCAAGACGAGCCAAAGCCGACTAAAGTTGTTCGTTCTCGAAGCACTTCAAAGAAGATGGTGGCCACGTTCGTTGGAAAAACCGGCCATGTTGCGACTATTGCACTTGAAGATCGTAGAACGGTTAACGCAGAGTGGTATACTACAGTTTGTTTACCACAAGTCATCGCCGAACTTCGAAAATCTAACTCAAAGCGACGCATCATCCTGCACCACGACAACGCAAGCTCACACAGCGCTCGTCAAACGATTGAGTATTTGAAGCAGGAAAAAGTAGAAATTCTTGACCATCCTCCATACAGTCCTGACCTAAGCCCTAACGATTTCTTTACATTTCCTAAAATTAAGAAAAGTCTTCGTGGTCAAAGGTTCCAGTCCGGTGAAGAAGCAGTCGACGCTTTCAAGTCAGCCATTTTGAACACCCCCACTTTAGAGTGGAATAAATGTTATAATAACTGGTTTGAGCGAATGGAAAAGTGTATTAAGCTACGCGGTGAATACTTTGAAAAACAATAAAAAGTACTATAAGGTTCTAGTTGTGTTTTTTTCTTCAAACGACAAAACTTAAAAGGCATGCCTCGTATACGGAAAAGTCTGAAATCCAGAATAACTGCAATTTCTACCCCACAAAAGACTAACCAACTTACATGAACAACCGGTTCCTGTAGTTTGAATGAAACTGTAGGTCAAGTTATTGGGTTATGCATTTTGTGGTACTATTTTGATGGTCAAAAATTACAAATAATATTTTTCTGTTTTAATGAATGAGGTAAAGTTTGTATGAGAATGTTTCTAGGGGGTTATTTCAGAAACTATTGAACCGATTCTAAATATTATTTCACTATTATAATACAGCTTCACATACCTTGTTCTTGTATTGTAATTATTTGAAATATTATGCCGTATGAATTAATTATAATTTCAATCAGTTTGAAAGATTGAAATAATCACGAAAAATGTCTAAGTAAAATAATTTTAATTTGTTTGATTTGACATGTTATAATTCTTTTAATGTTGTTTATCTAATTTATTGTCCTTTTTCAAACTGTTCAAACTCAACCTGCAGTGCCATTATCTAAAGGGTACACGCACTTACTTCCAAGGCTAATAACTCAAAAAAAAAGAGTGTGTGTACTTATGTACACGCGTTAGAAGTTATACTTCTTTGGCGTATGGAAAAATAAATAATAAATTATTAGTATCACCGTCGTATATGAAATTGATTTAATAAAAACACCAAAATAATATTTATTTATTCACACTGTTTAATTGTACCCTTACGAAACACGTGTGCTACATATAAAAATACTAGAATATACAACTTGAACATAGTTATCAATTTTCATACCACCTAGAACTAACTTCATGCTGTTAAATTTAGGTGTCGATGTGCGCGCGCATCGTAAAAATTCACTCTCATCATTTTTTTTCCATCGCGCCAAAAGAAGTATAACTTCAATTACAGGATTAGATTAAAATTAAAAACGGGGTCAAAATTTACTAACCTTTCATTAGACGCCCAATTTGACCTAATTGTCTCATTTTTATTTTTTTCCTCTCTTGAACCCCAATATCTCAACTGTCCCCGGACATTTTTAGCTCATTCTACCTATATATCAATTTCACGATGGATGGTCGGATCAACGCTTCGAAAGTTATCCTCAGACAAACCAACATACATACATATATACAACGCCGATTTGCTCAAGTTGATTTGTAGATCTCGCTTCACTCGATCAAATATTTACCAACCATAAAGACAGAGAAGTGTGGAAAGAGGGAAGGGAGGCCTTTGCCCTGCTGTGGGACTCTACAGACTGAAAATAATTCACTATCAATTACTGAATAATCCAGTACAATCTAACGTTGAGTAAATGAAAAGGTAGAGGGCTCAGCCTCACACTTTTAGCCTCGCATAAGTGTATCTACGAGTAGGTACCTATACATTGAATACATTTACCTATACATTTTTACTAAGAGTATACTCGTTTGGCAGTGAACGTGTTAAGGGGGTGGCGACATATTGCGAGAATAGACAAAGTTCTGAATAAACTGCTTGTAACTGTTCGTCTGTACCGAATGGGGTGTCCTTTGTGAACGTTTGTCATGTGACCAATTTTTACGAAGCGAAGATTTACTTTGGCGTTCTTAGAAGATTCGTTGTTTAAGGTGGAGCCAAGGGACCAAAGTAGACAATTTGTTGTCTTCGATGCGACTACGTTATAAACTAAGACTTGAGTAGTCCACCGGCGATATGGGTCAACAACAAGAGTTCTTGTTGTTTTTTCAATTACCAAAAGGCATTGTAAATGGATTTATATAGATTATGTATGTATGTATGATTATTATTTTATTTGATATTCGTTATGTGTTTAAATATTTGATCGAGCGAAGCGAGATCTCCAATCAACCTGGGCAAATCGGCGTTGTATGTATGTATGCATGTAGGTTTGTTTGTCCGAGGATAATTTTCGAAGCGTTTATCCGATCATCGTCAAATTTAGTATATAGGTAGGTAATGATGGCACAATTTTGGTGTGACTCAATGAATAAAAAATTTTGGGGGGTTGTTGAGATATTGGGGTCCAAACGGAGTAAAAAAAATTAAAATGAGACTATTAGGTCAAATGAGACGTCAAATGAAAGGTCTTTATTAGTACATTTCGACCCCGTTTTTATTTTTAGTAAAGTTTTTGTAGTTTTTGAGTTATTAGCCGCAATGAAAACTAAACTTTGACAAAATTCACAGGGTACACCAGTGACCCCACAGTGCTGTAATTTGGTATGTGTATAGCTTAATCTCGGCGCGGCGAACCTTGATCCCTATGACACTGACAGCTAATGTTACCATAAAACGTTGTAGTGGCGTCAGCATTAAATTGGGATCATATTGGGGACGTCTAAAAATGCCATTTATAAATTTTACGTAGCTTTATACCATTAGTAATGATATTCCGTTGATATTTTTGAACAATTCTTAACATTTACAAGAAGTTATCTCAATCTGAATTTATGTTTACGTCCTGCAAAACTTACGTCATGTGACGTTTATCGACTAGGACGGCAAGTATCGATAAAAAAATGTCGGTAATGGAAACGAGTGCACTTGTTCAGACAAAATAAATAAATGGGGAACATTCATTTTCATGATAAAATATATACTTATATAGCAAAAACGTGTTTACCGGGTTAAACATTATTAGAAAATAACAAGGTTGGAAACTTTTGTTACTTACCTACTTAATCTATGCCAAAAATCTTAAATTAATACAACAACAACATAATGGACATTAAAAATGCACATTATAATATTTTTTAAAACATGTTTACCAACGTGGCTGAATGCAAGCCACGCTTTTGTCTAAAAAAAAAAAATTATCGACACGACCAAAGTCACGACCCATCACTAACACGAACTCTCATAGGGATCAAGGTTCGCCGCGCCGAGTATAAGTATCACAAATATAGGCAAAAGTCTGAAATCTAGAATACCTGCAATTTGTACCTCAAAAAAGCGTAAAGCGTAACCAATTTACATGAACTCCCGTTCCTGTAATTTGAATGAAACTGTAGGTCAAGTAAGTTAGTTATTTATTACGTGGCACTATTTTGATAGTCAAAGATTACGATTAATATTTTTTTGTTTTTATGGCAGACTCGCGAGATCTCAGTTCGGGGCGAACCACTGGTTGATTTGATTTGACATCAATAAGACCGTGGGCCTAACGTGGTTCGAATTGTCACAGGATCGGAACGAGTGCCATAAACAAAGAGAGGCTTGTGCCCAGCAATGGGTCGATATGGGCTGAAAATAATGATGATGATGATCCACGAAGAACTGATAAGACCAGAAGCCTCAAGGTCAATTTACGTAACTTAAAATAGTAACATTCAAGGTTCGACCTAGACTCGTTATGTTAAACGTCATAAACATTATTCACTATTCACGTAGTAATGACAATAAAATGGTATGGGTTGGCTGACATACGATTATTGATCGAGCGAAGCGAGATCTCCATATCAATTTGGGCAAATCGGCGTTGTATGTATGTATGTTTGTTTGTCAGAGGATAACTTTCGTAGCGTTTATCCGATCATCATGAAGTTTGGTATATAGGTAGATAGTGATGGCACAATTTTGGTGTGACTCAATGAGCTAAAAATATTAGAGGATTGTTGAGATATTAGGGTTCAAGAGGGGTAAAAAAAATGAAAATGAGACTATAGGTAAAATGGGACGTCAAACGGTAGGTCTTCATTAGTATATTTGAACCCCGTTTTTATTTTTAGTTTAATTTTTGCAGTTTTTGAGTTATTAGCCATAATAAAAACAAAACTTTGACAAAATTCACAGGGTACACCAGTGACCCCACAATGCTGAAATTTGGTATTCGTTTAGATTTAGTGACACAAATATAGGCAAAAGTTTGAAATCCAATAACTGCCATTTGTACCCCAAAAAAAAATATAACCAATTCACAAGAACCCCCGTTACATCTAATTTGAATGAAACTGTAGGTCAAGTAGTCTGGTTATTCATTTCGTGGCACCAATTTATTAGTCAAAGATCAAAGCCGGCATGCACAAAGATCACTAAACGTGTTTAGCGACTAAACATGTTTAAATTTGAAGTTTTTGTATAATTTGACAACTCCTTAAATTATATTTAGCCACTAAATACGTTTAGGCATCGTTGTGCAAGTCGCCCTAAGAGTAATATTCATTTTGGGAGATTCGCGAGATCTCAGTTCGGGGCGAACCACTAGTAGACTTTAATTAGGAATATCAAGTAGATATTGTAGTATTGGTGGAAAATATTAGGTTGGGGAAAAAGTTTCTTCGCATTTTTTAAGAAAATTCAAAACATTTTTTAATATAGTTTATTTACATTTAACTAAAGTATGTAGATACCATTTTGTTCGATAACTTTTTGCCATCTTGTAGGTAGGGACATAATCCCATTGCTATAGAAAATTTGGGGCTTCTGATCAAAATACCGCGACAAGTGGTTTTGGCAGTCCTCTCGTGATGTTAACCTGACACTGCCTAAATAATTCTGAAGAGACCGAAACAGGTGGAAATATGAAGGTGCAAGGTCAGGAGTAAGTATACGGCGGATGCATTAACACCTCCCAGCCAAACTCTCTTAATTTTTGCTGAGTGGCTAAAGATGTGTGAGTTCTAGCGTTATCATGATGAAAAACCACACCCCTTCTGTTGATTAATTCCGGCCGCTTTCTCTCAACTTCTTGCTTTAACCTCATCAGTTGTTCGCAGTAGAGTTCAGAATCGATGGTCCTGCCTGGTGGTAACAGCTCATAATGAATAATACCCTTCCAATCCTACCACAAACACAGCATCACCTTGTTGCGAGTTAACCCGGGTTTCGCCACAGTCTGTGAAGCCTGACCGGCCTTTGACCACGACCTTTTTCGCACGTTCTTGTCGTACGTGATCCACTTTTCATCACCTTCTTCAAAAATGGTTCGGTTTCAATACGTCGTAATAAAGAATCACAAATGAGTACACGGTTCATTAGGTTTCTTTCAGTGAGCTCGTGGGGTACCCAAATATCGAGCTTTTTTGAATACCCAGTTTTTTTCAAATGCGCCAAAACTGTTTTGTGGTCAATTCCCAGTTCTTCAGCTACGTCGTAACTACTGATATGCCGATTCTTGCTCCACTTTTTCAAAAATGGCATCAATTTTATCCGTAATAGGGCGACCAGAGCGACGTGCATCTTTGACATCAAAATTTCCGGATTGAAAACGCTTAAACCAAATTTGTGCTACTCTCACAAACACTGCACTAGGTCCATAAACATCGCAAATTTTTTTCGCGGCTTGCGTTGCATTTTTACCTTTTTTGTAGTAAAATTTTAAAATGTATCGAATTTCTACATTAGATTCACTCATCTTTACAGTACGAAAAAGAAATAAAAATCACACATTTTCCTAATTTGAATTTGAAATTATCATCTTTAAAATTTAAACTTTGAATGATACCAAAACCAACCAGATACAAATAGTATAGCCAAAGAGATTTTATTACAAGTTCATATATAATGCGAAAAGACTTTTTCCCCAACCTATTATATATAATTCATAATCTATTCTCGTTTGAAATCGTCGTCGTCGTTGGGTCAACTGTCGTTATGTTTTTTAATGTTTATTACGCCATTTGGCTCCCAGTTCGTTGTTTAACAAAGGGCAATTCTTATGAAATTTAGTCATAGTCATGTTTCGATCCAATTTAACTTTTAGTTAACGCGCAACAACGTCTGTGACGGACAGACAGACGAAAGAGTCTTCTATGGTTTCTATTTGGAACCGCATCTCAGGACGAGCGATGTCAGACTGAAGACGGATCTGCAAAAGCTCATCGAAACCTCATCCGCTAACACCACAACAACATCCATGGGGATCTTGGAAAGCTGCACCCATCAACCCAAAGTCCTGCTCCGTCACTTCAAGGACCTAGGATGGCGGGGGTCAGGTAAGAAGGGGGGTAATGCACAATACACCCCAATGCGGAACATTAGTGCAGATCTTATTCCCCCCACCCTAGAATTAGAATTGAACCGCATCTCAAATCTCAAAAGGATAAAATCTAACGGAATACTAAAACGTACGATAAATAATTAGTGAGTTATACTAATATCATTTTTTTTTTTTTTTACTAATAAAATTTTATTTTGACACAATATACAAGTACAAAAATACAATACATAATTATTAGATAGGTACATGTAACAAAAATTAAGATGATTATTATGTGACAATAATTATGTATGAGCCTCAGTTGCCTAAACTAGACTGAAAATCCTGTATGATAGGCAGCTGTGCTCCCCCTGCTTAATATCAAGTGGAACAAAAAATAATAATACATTAATTTTATATAAATAAGACCAATCATTATTGTGTATATGTATATATGCAATTAGAAGTACATTAATATAAATTAAAATACAATTGTGCTGTATAGTGTTTGAAATTTTTACAATAATAGGAACATGATTTAGGTCGGTGTTACGGTCCGAGTGTGTGCGAGTGTGGATATGAGTGTGTGTGGGTATGTTTGTGTGAGCGAGGGTGTGTGTGTGTGTGTGTGATTGTTGAGTGTTGTGTTATGTGGGTGCCTAAGTATGAGTTTGTATGATCCATGAGGGAGGGTAAGTTGTTACAATAATTGTAGGTAATTATTAGGTTTATTACACGATTACTTCAAAACATTAAGTAGGTGCTCAGTTTCATCGTACGAGTAACTTAAAAGAATTTGTGTGAGGCACTTTTTAAATTCATAAGGCTTGAGATGACATAGACAATCCTCAACAGAAAGCTTGTTATAGAGATACCCACCTAAAAAACAGGGAAAACGATTAGTGAAATTCGTATTAAATCTGATGTTATCAAATACTTTGTCAGTGCGCCTCTTATCCTGTTGCAGTGGGCGGATCTTGTGCTGTTTTATCAATAGTCTGAGTATGAATAGTTGACGCACGGACAGCACATTAGCTTCCTTAAAAAGTGCCGAGGTTGGGAATTTATATGGTAAGAAGTTACTAACTTTGAGCACGGCACGCTGTGCCCGCTCAAGTGAAAGCAAAGTAGTTTTAGCCGCGCCACCCCAAGCTTCAACACAGTACATTATAAGACTCTGGCAAAGAGAAAAATAGATGGTTCGAATTGTGCCTTTGTCAGTGACGTGACGAATATTTTTGAATACAGCAATCAACTTTCGCACTCTATTACTTAGTGATGAAATGTGTTGTTCAAAGGATAAGTTTGAGTCTAGGGTCACGCCTAGATAGCGCAGACAAGCAGTTCTCTCTAATGTACCACAATTACATGAATTGTGAGCACATGCTTTGGGGTCAGTTGTGTTCGTGTGTGCAACAATAGTGAAGTTATTAGATGGTTGGGTATTTTTGCGAATAGAAAATGTCATGAGCTTTGTTTTGGAGGCGTTTAACTTAAGGAGACTCTTTGTCAGCCAGCTTATTGTATCGTTTATACCAGCTTGAGCATTATCAAAGACGGATTTCCAACTATCACCCCCAAAAACCAGAGCCGTGTCATCAGCGTAGGTGAAAATATTCCCATTAGGTATTTTCAGATTGCAAAGTTCATTTATATACGCAAGGAAGAGAGTTGGACCAAGAATACTACCCTGTGGAACTCCGTGGTACACTGAGACAGCTGCACTAATATAGTCATTAATTTTTACACTCTGTGTTCTATCCGCGAGATAGTCTCTGAAGAGTTGTAAAGGTAGTCCACGTACTCCCATGAACTCTAGTCTTTGCAATAGATGTGGAGTTGACACAGTGTCAAATGCTTTGGCTAAATCAAGAAAGATCGCCAAGCACTTGCCACCAGAGTCCAAGCTTCTAGCAATATAGTCTGTCAGGTCACAAACTGCATCAGACGTAGATTTATTTTGACGGAATCCATACTGGTTGGCAGAGATCAACTCGTGCTTCTCAAGGTAGCACACTAATCTCTTATTAAGAATTCGTTCCAGTATTTTTGAGAAAGTGGGAAGAATGGAAATAGGCCGATAGTTACTAATATCGTCCTTTGATCCATTCTTGTAAACAGGGATTATAATTGCTTTTTTAAACACTTTAGGGAAACGTCCTTGGTTAATGGCAAGGTTGCATATATGTGTTAGCAGTCCTGCCAGAATAAATTTATTCTCTTTGAGTATACGTGTCGAAATGCCCTCGAAACCAGCAGATACAGTATTCTTGAGGGAATTTATGATCATGATGACTTCAGAGAGATCTGTTTCTAGCAACGAGAACGAGCCGGAGGGAGGTATATTTGGAATTGAGTGGTCCGGCTGTAAATCAGACTGGGGTATTGGCAGAACATATTTCATACTACTCGCTATATTTTCACCAACACTAACAAAATAGGAATTAGCATTATTTACGGCATCCTGAGGACTGAATTCACCTGATAGAAGTTCCGAGGAGCGTGATTTCTGAGGTTTTAAGTTAGTCATGTTGTTTATTACTTGCTACATCTTTTTGATAGTATCAGCTTGCTGAATTTGCGAGCGTTCAAAGTGAAGTTTTACTTTCCGTAATAAGCGAGTTAAAAAGTTACGATATCTAGTGTAAGTTAACTTTATGGTTTTATTATCAGGTGATTTTCTCAATTTTTTGTACAAGTTATCCCTATTTTTCATGCAGTGGATTAATCCCGGAGTTATCCAGGGTTTAATTGGAGTTTTGCGTTTAGGCAACTTTGCTAGTGAAGTGTTAGATTTTATGATACCAGAGACTCTACTTGTCAACATCTCCGCTGCCATATCGCAGTCAGTACAGTTTAAAATATAGTGGAAATCAACTATATTCAATTCATTATGAATGTTACGGTTACATTAGAGATAAGATGTTAGTATCACATCCATGGTGTGCAGATAAGGATAATTACCTCCCTAGGGGTTTATCTCGCCTGGCGCCTTAATGAGGATCTTGCTACCCTCCAAGCAAATTGACATGTTGCGCCCGGTATAAGCATGTAACTCGGTAATTTGTGATCATATGTTGTTGTTCTTCTCAGTTCTTGGTCTAAAACTCCGATTCCGATTGATGTACGCCGATTCGTGAGGGAGAGGACCCAGGGCCGGATTACAGGCACGTTCTGAATGTCTCTCCAGCGACTGGAGTCCGGCAGGACTACTGACTTCAAGTCCTACACTCTCAAGATTCTGGTGAAGTGTAAGGATGTGCTATTTGATCCGGATTTCTGGCCAGTCAGCATCGTTTACAGGTACAGGTGCTATAGGGAAGCGGCTACGAAGCAAAATCCCCCAAATAAATTTATTGTTTCATGTATGTTTAGTCTTTAAGGTATTTATAACAATGGGCCTTGATTATCATTTTTTATATTTACACATTGTTGCCTGAAATAAACGTTATATTATTAAAATAGTTTTCAAAAACTTTTTTATCAATTTCTGTCGTATTATCTACGTACCCGGCGCCCACATCAATTGAAGCGGATTACAGACGTTATCTGAAGTAGGACGTCCATAATCTGCAAAAGTGCGGTCGATGCTGACTATGCACGGAGTGGTGTTGCCACCTCAAAACCATATTAAAATAATATATTTTTAACAAAAACTTAGTACCGACTCAAAGTTAACCTGAATATTTGACAATGAAAACGCAGAAATTAAGAAATCGTGTTTTTATCAAATAGTAAATTCCATTTGTGTGCAAATTTACATATTATGTCTTTGAGGTTTTGGCATTTTATCTTTAATATAAAAAACAAAGTCGGGTTTGATCGAACACTTATAGCTCGAGATCTCGGGACCAATTTTGATGGTTTTTGATTTGTTGGATTTGTCTCCGCCCCGAATAGCAGGATAACTAATAAAATATCGGAAAAATTCACGCAAAAAGAAATAATGAAGATAATTCTTTCTCATACATTAAGATGCAGAGAGTGACGTACATTGGCAGCCCGCGTCATATGCATGTCAAGGCTAGTTCTATTAGATAAACATCTCGTGTTAGGGTGTTTGTGGTCGCACTCCTCCGAAATGGGTAGACCGATATTAGTTACACTTTTTTATATTCGGTAGGTATGAGAATAGGTCGTAAAGTATTTTTCACCCTCCTACCCCCACCCGCCATTTTTATCACAGTTTTAGTATTTTTGTATCAACAATATCCATATTAATTTAACCGTCGTTCATTGACGTAAGTCATTTACATGAAGTGTCACGTCACTTTGACAATAGTGTTTTATATAGTTTTTATTCCCACGGGAACGAGAAATTTCAAGCGTACAAAGCCGCGGGCGGGTCAGCTATTTAATTTATATTTTTGTCAGACAACGCCATCGTACGCTAGTTGGAACTAGTACTTTTTTAAATCGAAAATAAAAAACCCTCTTTACATTTAAGTAGCAATTTAAATTGGTGAGTATCGTGACCGGATTTTTTTATAGTTTGGGTTTATCTCACCAATATTCTTCGCAGAGTTTGTAACACTGACGGACTCGACAATAAATCTGGGGATAATCCGCTGTGGGCTGAATCGAGCCTTTGTACTGACCAGTGACGTCACAATCCCATCCGGTACCGTCACAGGAACCCAAGTGCTTTGTCATTGGTTTAGAACATACCAAGGAAATCGGAACAAAATAGAAGCTAACAAGCTATACAGGTAACGCCACTAACGGCTTCGAACGCGTGGTTTACCTCCTTCTTACCGTTAAAAACATTACCCTCCTTCTGCGCAGTCGTGTAAAGAATAGCCTATGTCTCAAGCTTCTCCTTACTGCCCCTTTCCCACATTACGCGGGGTCGGCACAACATGATTTTTTCTTGCATACCTCTCTATCAGCCGTCATCTCCGTTGTCACAGTCCATCTATCTCTTCTTCAGCCTTCCTCTACATCTATGTCTCAATCCTGGTCATAATTATCTGTATACCAAATTTCATCGTAATTGGTCCAGCCGTTTGGACGTAAAAACGTAACAAGAGAGTTACTTTCTAAATAGATTATGACAGGGATTGGGACATAGGCTACTATCAACCGAACTGCGCAGGAGGATAATGTTTTTATCAATAATCCACGCGAGCGAAGCAGCTAGTTACATATAGATAGAGAACCTTTTCTAGGGTGGTGCCTATCAAGGGAATTCTTTCGTGAAATAGACCTAATTTTCACGATTCGTAGTACGTAGTATTCATACGTATAGCTATCGAATATCAGTATATTCGATAGCCATACGTATGAATTTCACTTCCGATACGGTGACAGCGCGCGTCGGAAGTGGCACGCAGGCTAGGCTACTTCCGGCGCCACTGTCGCCATTCCTCACTTCCGTCAAAAGTGTCCAGCTAGGCCTTACTGCTAGCATACGTTCCGATATGGTCGGGTCGGTTCCGTTTATTTTAATTTTATTATTTATTAGAAAAAGATATGGTGGTAGTTCTTTCACGGACTAGCCCTTTTTTAAGGACCTACTCTACATTTATAAAAATAGCCCAAATTCAATCAGTTATGTGCGTCATTGCACTGTCATACACTCGTGTTGACTACAAATGGTCCATACAAAAGTTGGGTAAGGTAAATAAATAAAAGCTTTCGTCCGCAGTTTCGCACGCGTGCTTTGTGTCTCAATACTGTTCAACATTTATGTACTTACCCATCGAAATCGGTCCAGCCGTTTAGTTGTGAAAACATAACAAACAGAGAACAAAGTTAGTTTCAAATTTTATGTATGGATGTTGAATTGAAATCCATTCAATTAGTATCTACAGTTTATTAAATAAATTTTTATCTTGTTATTACTTAAACCAACAAAGAATCTGAAAGACAATTTTCCGTTTTCATTGTGAATCACAATCGAATTTATATTCCTCTTACCTTCATTCTTAGAGCCATAATAATTTATTATGCTACCGTGCATATCGGTTCGTGTGGAAATTACATTTGAATTTATTTTTAATAGAAAACAATTTATAATTATTTGATTATACAAACTAAAAAATAATTTATATTTGAAACTATATAGCATGATAAAAAACGTTGGCAACTGCAAAAGTTATATAAAACTGAGTAGTGGTGCCAGCGCCCTCCTTAACATAGAAATAGCTTCCTAAAAGTAATGCGTTACAAGAATAAACAAAGTGAGTGAAAAGAATTTAAAAAAAAAACGGCCAAGTGCGAGTCAGACTCCGGGTTCCGTACCGTCAAATTTCGTTATTCTAGGTCAACGGGAACTACCATATAGGTTTTCGACCGAAACCTCTTTACAGAAGGAGGCTGTTTTTTTATTTTACTTTACAATAACTTTATTTTTTAGCCTGTGGTGTATTTGTAAATCTTTTGTTGGAATAATGAGAGGTCTTCTGGAGCCAATCCATTCTAATGTTCTTTCTGTATTTTGTGACTAATATTATAAATTATGCTCATGTTGTCCGGTCCGAAGATGATGAGCCTGGATTTACTCTGTAGTACGATTTAATGTTCTCAATATCACTTACAGCCGTTTAAAAACCAGCAAACAAAACGGAACGTATAGTCCCAGTGCTGCTAGTTGCCACTCTCTGGAACTAAACCTCATTCGGTTTTTTGTACTCGCGACGTCACTTCGTACAAAATTTTTAAATTGTTATATTTTTCGGTTTCATAGTGAAAAATTGTGAAAATGAAAAGATCAAACGGAGTAGATAAGGAGCATCTACTCAGAAAGATCAGAAAATTGGAAAAAAAGATACGAAAGCTTCCAGTTTCGGATGAAGGTAAATCGTTACAAACGACGCCATAATTCAAAGTTTCAAAAAGTGTTTTTTCTAGTTTGTGTGTGTTCTTGGGAGTAAGAATCCCTTTCCAGGCATCGACCGGTATACTACAAACGATCTGGGGGCGTCCTGTAGGGACGAACGTGATCCATCAAGACTTTTAATGGCATTCCTGTGGGGTTTTGCGCCAAAAGTTCTTGTGTTTGTATTTGTCTATAGATCCCTTTCCAGGCATCTACCGGTAGGTATACTACAAACGATCTGGGGGCGTCCTGCAGGGACGAACGTGATCAATCAAGACTTTTAATGGCATACCTGTGGGGTTTTGCGCCAAAAGTTCTTGCGTTTGTTTTTTGTCTGTACTTATACCTTTTTTACAAGTATTGGTCAAGGGCCGTCCGGAAGGGGCGAACACGACCAAACAAAGACTTTTACTGGCTTATCTGTGGGATTTTGCACCAAAAGTTCTTTGTCGCCTTTGCTGGGGCGAACATGTCCAATCCTGTCACACAGTACATGATCTAACCTTACATTTTATTTTTTGTTGTGACTAACTGCTGTGATCTTCTTTTCTCATGGCAATACCTACTGAAAATATTCTGTTCTTACAGAAGATGATGAGGTTGATCAAGATCTCCTTCTCTCGCCTGAGAGGCTGGATCATGAGAATGAAATGTTTCCATTGGAATCTCCTACAGAGCAAATTGAATTAATCAATGAGAAATCTGATGATGATCCAATGCTAGATGAAAGCATATTAGAAATATTAGGAGAAGTTCAGACAGAACAAAAAGGTGCAATGTTGCACAAAGAAATAGCAAACAGGTGGATTGAGATTATTACTAATGGCCTGAAAAAAGAGGAGAAAGAGGAAATAAGGAAAAACAACCTTCCTTTTGAAAATTGCAAAGAATTAATTGCACCAAAATTGAACCCGGAGGTGAAAGCGGCATTACCAGAATCTTCCAAGAAAAGGGACCAGATTATTGAAAACAGGCAGAGACTGATTTCAACTGCCCTGTCATGCCTTGGTTCTGCCTTGCAAGGATGTATCAACAGTACAGATCATAAAGAAATTTTAAAAAAGATTAGCCAGGCATCTCGGCTCCTTTGTGAGACCTTCTATTACGATTCCAAGGGCCGAAGGTCATTGATTCTTGGCTGTATCAATAAGGATATGAAAGAATCATTATTGCAAACCAAACCTCAAGAATATTTGTTCGGAAATGATCTCTCAGAACAGATCAAAACTGCAAAGAATGTACAAAAGTCAGTTCAAGATTTAAAAGTACCGCAGAAGAAAAACAATATGGGAAACCGTAATGCAGAGAATGCAGGTAAAAACAATAATACAAGAGCTTTAAACTGGCGGGGCCCTCGTCAGGGTGCATACCCCAGAGCACAAAAACCTGTGGCTGCAGGGGGAGCAACACACAGCGGGCGAGGGCAGAAAAAGAACGAGAGACAACAGGAGCGGCTACCATATCGCAATGCAAGGAGATAAGTGAGGTAGGCAGATTAAAGTTTTTTTATGATAATTGGGAGCTTATCACAAAGGATGATACCATTCTTGAATGGGTGAAAGGGTATAAAATACCTATACACAGGGTACCGTACCAATCATCAATCCCAATTAATAATAACTTTACTGATTCAGAACTCTGCCAAATTAGATTGGAGATTAATAATTTGTTAAATAAGCAGGCTATTGAATTATGTCAAACTGAAAATAATCAGTTTTGTTCACCTATTTTTTTGGTGAAGAAACCTAATGGTACTTTCAGGTTCATATTGAATTTGAAAAAATTAAATAAATTCATTGACACAGAGCATTTCAAATTAGAAGATTATAGGACAGCATGCAGGCTTATACAACAGAATGATTTCTTAGTATCTTTAGATCTCAGAGATGCATATTATATGATAAATATACATAAAGACAGTAAAAGATTCTTAAAATTCTATTTTGAAGGAAAATATTATCAATTTAGAGTCCTTGCTTTTGGATTATGCACAGCACCTTTGACATTTACAAAAATCATGAAACCTGTGGTTGCTCACTTGAGAAAACAGGGTTTTGTATCAGTGTTGTACCTGGATGATT